>BMAW01115849.1:0-92941 GCA_019974015.1 Nephila pilipes | reverse complement strand
TGCATTGCTTCCAGAAAATGAGTGAACTTAGATAATGCTGGTGAAAAAAATATATTAAGCTATAACGTAATTAAATTTTAAATTAATATTACGCCCGTATTTTCAAAGGACATAAAGAGAAAATATAGTTTATCAGTGAATATTCAGACGATATAAACCATGATATAAAACAAGTGTTAAAAATGACGAGGAAAATATGAATCTTAATTAAAACTAACTGAAATGGTTTCCATCCAGTATTGAAATGAACTAACTGATTAAAACAAGTTAATATTAAACACGTGAAAAGCCCAAAAAATTTTGTAAAAAGCCAATAAAGAAGCTGTAATCATATTCTTTTACAAAAAAAGTGGCGTTTATATTATTTATTTTGAGAATATTATATATATATGCATAGCAGCGTAATCTATATGTATATTTAAAATTATACTCAAGAAGCCAAAGAGCGATATTTTTTAGCATTTTATATTTAGCCATTGCTGTTTACTAATTTTCAATTTACTCTTATTCATTTTATTCTCTGAGAATATGTCTTTAATTTTATAACTTTTAAGGATTTATTACTTTCTAAAAATTTCCTCACAGTTTTAAAACTCGACATAGTCCATATATATTAGAGATGAGACTTTTGAATACCTTTGTTTTTCGTTTTAACAGGTCATAAACACATAGGTTTTAGATATTTATTGAGTGAGAGGAGTGTAATCAAAACAAGTTAAATTAGTCTGTCAATTTGAAATTATTGATTTTTTTCTTGGTCTTAATTTCCAATGGTTTATCATTACTGTATATAAAAAAGGTATCATTACATAACCCTTTATAATCTGACTTTCATTTTAGTTGCATACACAGAGCTTATAATACTTACATTATTAATATAATAAGACATATATATTGTGTGTAGAACTCATAGGTCTTTAAAATCCAATTTTATTAAGAATTTAATATTTCATGAATATTTTGTATGATTTGATATTTTGGATTGTAGCTTATATGTCTCAATATAATTACATTATTAATGTTAGAATAAAAGAATAATATTTCGATATAAACAAAAGTATGGAGTAACTAACTGAAATTATTATAGAAGCATTGTTAAAACAAAAGAAAATTGTAAATCAAATAAACTTTCAAAATTTTAGAATATAAAATAAAAATAAAATTGATTTAATTCCAAACCTAGAACAAAAGAAAATGGGGAAAACGTTACAAACAAGTTAAGAGATTGAGCATTTGATATAGTACAAAACAAATAAAAATAGCAAAATAAAATGAAAACATGAATAAGTACAAACCAAGCAGAGTGAAAACAAAGGAAAGAAAACCATTAAGAAGATAGATGTTACATTTTAAATTCTGAATCTACTTTGGAAATTTAGCTGGTTATAACAGTTTCAGGCCCAAGAGAAAATAAGAGAATCAATATAGAAATTCTATAAATCAAAAAGCAAAAACCCTCTGTTTATATATATATATATAGTGCAAAAATAGATATAAAATGGAGAAGAAGGGGACTAAATTTTGAAACGAAAAACATAAAAAATGCTTTAGAGCACCAATTTGATAACATTAAAATGAAAAATGTTCTAGAAATATTCCTAAGAAGTTTAATGGCGTATTGTCCCTTGATAGTAAGACTGCTGCACAACTGTTTGCACGGGTAAGAAGCGGTTGTCAATCAGAGTTTAGCAATACTTTCCGCTTCAAAGAAATCTCAATCTCAATAGTCCTGACTGAAAAGGAGGCCTTCGGTCTTATTGCTAAGTGTCGTTGAGGTATCCAAAATGATAGATCGGATAGATATGAGAACATACTAGCCACTCCATACGCCATTGTTTGGCATCAAATACGTTACAAGACGAGCTGATGTCCATGCATTTTATTCAATTCAAGGGTGATACACTGATTATAAAGGACCTCCAACTTTTCGATACCATTTGAGTACGATGTCCTTTGTTCAAAATAGGCCTCGCGATCACCTCTTCATTCGACGAAAATTTCTTCCCAGCGAGCATTCTTTGAGATCTAAAACAGGAAATAGTCGCTAGTTGATCTGGAGAATACGGTGGATGAGGAAGCAGCACCAGCCCAATCATGGATTTGTCATCGTTTTCACTGACTTGTACGGTGCATTGTCTAGAAGCAACACTTCTTTCTTTCTCAGTACGTTTTCATGATTTCCTGTCCTTCAACCAATAACTCATGTAATAGTCACTGCTAGTCCTTCCTTTCATGTAGTCAACGAAAAATTGTCTCATGCATCCAAACAGCAGATACGGCCATAAACTGCTTAGCCGATCATGTTGTGTTTTCCCACGCTTTGAGCGGGTTCATCGTGTAGTCCACTCGATGATTCGATTGACTTCGGAGGAAATGATGGAGCCATGTTTCATCCATTGTCGATTATCAAGCAAAACTCGGGTTTATTACGATCATCTTCAAACACTTCCTGAATCATCAACTCGTCGTTGTTTTTGGTCAAAGAGTCTTGCACTTCTGCACAGAGCTTTCATACCCAAATATTCTCGTGAATGATATGATGTACACGTTCATTTGATATTTTAGAGCTATTTCATCTCATTCTCAATTTACGGTCATTCAAAACATTTGTGGATTTTTTTTAATGTTTTCTGTCGGTAACAACCCTTTTGGCGTCCACCGTCTTTGGTGCTCATTCATCACTGCTAAACTTAGATACCAAACCTGAGAAGGATTTTCCTAGAGGCGTCCGAAAATCAGCATCTAGCCAAGTTTTACGTTTAACTGTATTTTTTTCCCTTCAAAAAGCAATATTTTATCAACACGCGAAATTCCTTTTATCCATTTTTTCACAATAACAGTTGCTTCCCAAAATGCTATAATTCACAAACTAATGATCGACAGCTGTCAAAGTTATACACGGATCTTTGAGGGTTGAAGGCTAACTATAAAAATGGATTTAATTCAGTAGAGCTATCTATGTGTCAGACCAATTGACCTAGATTATTTATATATTTATATATATATACTCTACAACAAAACAACGATGCACCAGGGACTTGTCACGATTGTAATCAGATGCAAAACATTTGACCGAACATACAATTGATTAAAATTTGGTGTTTAGTGAATGGATATGGGCGACAGCATCGGAACGCGTCACCAGCAGGATATAAAAGCGATTCTCAATCTGATGGTCAATTTTTTGCTGCATCGATTTAGATACCTTTCAGCGACTGAAAATGCCTCCGCAGGATTCATGCTCATTACAGCAATTTCGAGTTTGAAAAAGGTCATCATTTGATTGAAAGAGCAGGTTGGGCAATCGAGAATCGTCATCACATGGACTCGAGCGATGCGTCGATTGAAGATGCCAAGAATGGGTGACAAAGACAGATTTCATGGTGACGCAGCCTACCAAGGCTCAGCAGACTGGAGGTCAGAGGATTCGTGATCATCTGTCACAGAGGCAATCATCGATATCAACCATAGAATGCGACCAGTAATATGAGTGTCCACCATGGCCATATCCAAACGGCTGATAGAGCAAATCTCACAACGTACTCACCACTACGCCACCTGCCACACTGTCCAGCACATTACAGTGGTGCTTGATCAGATTTGAATGATGCTGACTGGGGACGTATAATGCTTCACGAATCTCGCCTAACTATGTTCCTGACGATCATCGAAGAGTGTCTGAGTATGCCCAGGCAGAGCGTCGATCCTTCTTTCAATTATTGCTACGTCACACAGGCCATCAACCTGAGTTAGGACTGGGGTGCCGTTTCTTGATAGGAACCTCTGTACGTCATTAGAGGCGCACTTTAACACAACAGTACGTCGACGACATTCTGAAACATCTTTTAAACCGTTCCTTAGAAAGTACTGGCCTATTTTTCAGCAAGATAATTTAGACACACATAGCAGTAGTTGCTATGATCTGTCTTTTAGCTTCCTTGATCAGCCAGGTCTTCTCCAGCATGTCTGAGATATGATTGGTAAGTGCACTCTACCAGGGAATGTGATGATCAGCCTACAAATGGAGCAAATTTAGCAAGAAAATATCGCAGGAGACCACAAGGAGTTTATCACTATCATTTCGTGCAACTGTATCCAGGCTAGAGGTGGGGTCAACACCTTATTGAGCTCGTTATTTTGTAACTCATTCAAATAACCTTTCAATTTTTCTGAAACTTTGAACATTTTCTATTCTTCTATTTAATTTTCCTATCCGTCAAATTTTTCCATCGGACACATTTCTTATGTTTGTTATAGATATATATATTTTATATATAGAAATATAAAAAAGAATTTATATAATATATATACTGCATTATGATGTGAACGCACATTTTGGGCAATTTTTGAGTACTTTGAAAATTAGGATGGTACATCAATAAAATAATTAATTTATAATCAAATTCGTTACAGCTAATTAATTAAATAGGTAATTTAAGTATCGTCAGTACACAGGACTAAAATATTTCAAATAGAAAAGATCTTCGACTTTTACAGTTTTTAACTTCAAAATTTAATTAACATGATGACACTAATATTTATCTTTGAAAATTTTAAAATTTGTAAATTACTTTTTACAGTAAAAAGATTTTCTAAACAAATTAGATTTGATGATGTTTAAAGAAACAGTTTCTTTTCATTAACACGCAAAACAATTACAATGCTGTACATTTTGAGTGAGTCTGATTGATATTTAAAGCACAAAATTTAAACGACCCTGATTCGAAACGAATGTTGGAAATGGCATCCATGATTTTCAAGTAAATATCTTAGAAACAGACAAGTTCGCAAAGAACTTACTCATTTACTTTGATTTGTCTCCTTTGCTTTTCGGTTGTGCTTTTGATTTTGTAACAATCCTTTTTTGCTAACCTATATTCCAAAGAAAATGTTTTCGTAACCTTTACATAGTACATATAAATGACATATGCATTTCTAGCATAGCAAAGAAAAGAAAGTGCTACCATTTTTTTATATTTTCCATCGTATAGTTCACGTAACATGCCAGCCTTATCAATACCACCCATGTGTGATCATTATAATCTTTACAATAGGTGGCCAGACATCAGTTTAAACTTCATTTTGAGTCTCCTTTGTACTCACATGTGTCATTTCCATGATAGTTAGAGAAATTCATTGAAGATGATCTTCCATTTGAAGAAGGATATCCTGATTCGATATTTGATAGTCGAAGTCTTCTTTTCATATTTCCATTGTAATGTGATTTTTACTGATAGACTTTTAGTCATTTCATCAACAACGTTACCACCAACTGAACTCTTTCTTAGATTTATCAATGTTTCTTTGTTTTCTTGATAACGTCAAATTGATACATGATTGACATGTATTTCTTACACCAGTAGTTTAAACTCTGTTTATAGGTTTCTTGGGTTGTAAGCTTCAAAAAATGACCTGCCTTGAAAGCACCATACTTTCTATCAAATGATTGACTTATCAGCCAACCTACGTTTTAAAATTTCATTCACAAACGAGATGAATGGTCCCTAATTTTATCTTCTTATTTAGGCATAGATAAATTGTCATCACGATGAATATTTTGACATTTGATCGTATCGATCCCGTATCATAGTTTGTTTACGACATTCAATCATGATACTATATCCGAAGACCAGTACAGATGATTTTAGGCAGTTTATGATAGCCAAACAAAAGTTGTGTCAATAAATCCATATATTCACTGAAGTTACTGAGTAACTTGACTCTGTCTTTGAGTTATAGAGGTTCAGTTTGAAAACATTTTCAATGATCTTACATCAATAAATTTTAAAAAATTAGGCAGTAAACCAAATGTTCAAATATGGTATCCACAAACCTAGATTTATGGGGAAATGTTGAGCTGGTCTGACATCTTTCCCTACTCATCTACTTTTGATTTAATGCACCCTGGGAAATACTATTTCTAAACATGAATCATCGATCTTTCAGTCTCTGACGTCTCTTCAGAATCTGACGAAATTCAGCAGAATATTTCCGGGGACTTCTTCATCTAGAAGAACTCATCTGATAGTAATCACTACTTTCAGATGGAAACTCTTGTAATAAATCCAAAGCCTCTCTTAAAGACTGAGCTTTTTTCCAGAATTCAAATAGAAAATAATAGCACCTTGAAAACCTCCGATATTATTAAATCTCGTTACACACAAAGAAAAAAATTTGAATGAGTTTTAGTTAGTTTTATTAACGTCGTACTAGAAGCAAAACGAGGGCTAATATCGATGACCTGTAATTTTACACGGTCAAGGCACGAAGTAATTTGAATGAAGTAATAGATATTTCATTTAATAAAACCAAGTCAGATTCAAATTTAAAAATATTTGAAACGTTAAAACAAATAAAAAGTCAACTAAAAGAGCCAAAAAAGATAAATTATTAAATCTTTAGTTAT
Source organism: Nephila pilipes (assembly GCA_019974015.1). Classification (NCBI taxonomy): domain Eukaryota; kingdom Metazoa; phylum Arthropoda; class Arachnida; order Araneae; family Nephilidae; genus Nephila; species Nephila pilipes. The sequence continues at coordinate 86,535 of BMAW01115849.1, read as the reverse complement.
GACGCCACAAACAACGAAAACAATAATAAACTACAGAAAAGTAAACACTGAAATGCTTTCAACAAACACACATATAACACCAATCATAACCCCGAGACTAACATTGAAACAACATTTTTTTTAAATTTTTTATTCATCAACATACATCTTTGTTAATCACCTTTAGGTGATACAATCTGTTTCAACTCTTCCAAATCTTTTTTTTTCCTCAAAATTTTTCTTTTTCGCAAGAAATCTTTTGTTTGTGAGTTAATAGCGATAAACAGCTTCTGAATCATCGACTCGTTGCGTTTTTTTCCATGACGCACCGTAGCACCCACTTGAAAACCTTTTCATCTAATTTCTAAAAAACCTTTCAGTAAATAATACACTTCCATGATATCTGTGTCATCTCAGCAACCAATGGAGCTTCACTCTTACGATCTCATTAGTAATTTTGTCAGCTTCACCACATTTTCGTGTAACGTTCAGCAGTTCGAGCGTTCGCGTCATTTGTAGTCGGTACGACCACGTTTAAACTCGCAAACCACCACAAATCTTGCTTTACGGACAAGAGTCCGGGTATTAATCCCTTGTTCGTTTGCACGGTGTTTTTACCCTATAAAACAATGTTTTATCAGAACACGAAACTCGGTTTTTCCATTTTAAACAACTACAAAACGATCTTTACCCAACCTCGATAACCTCAGCTGTTGTCCTGATCGACCTTAAAATGTTCATTCAAGCAAGCGTGTCTGTATCGAGAAAGACCTGTCTACTGGTTTACTACGAGCTAATTCGTTAGTCTCGAAAGTATTGATTGATCACATGATAATATATATAATGTGACCAGCTGGAATAAAATGTTCTTCCAAAGATCGGCAAATCTTTGAATTGATATGTTGATGACAAACAGCAGAGTAACTGATATGATGTGGTATGATAGTGAAGTTCCATTGCGAAGATCATGAAAATACACTGCGCCAAACAAGATATAACCATTGTCTAGACGTGAAAATTGGAAAATATAAAACTGGTTGACAAAAGGGTCGAAAATAAAGAAGGACCTGCTGGATATAGGACGCGTTCCCCGTGTTTACATAAGACAAAACCCATGGGAAAAGATCACTAGGGTGCCACTGGGTCATGACTGTATCTATCTAAAGAAGGCAAGCCCCTGAGGTCTCCTGATATAATTCCCAGAGGCAGGTGCCCGGCTATACCGAAATGCTTGCATCCATTTTAGTGACTCTTATGCATGCATTAGCTACAGTGGGATTGTCTGTCCTGCAAAGTTTACAGATATCTAAAGCTAAAAGCTGATAATTTTCTGCTCAAGTTAAAACGAGAAATGTAGCAATACCCTCGATCAGAGAGAAAGAGTACTAATGCATAAGAATTTTAAAGACTTAAAAGGAAAGAGAAAAAATATTGAAAAAAGAGAAGGGAGAAGGATAGAAAAATTTTTAAGACAAGTCTTAAAAAAAGTTAAAAATCTTAAGACAAGTCTTAAAAAAAGTTAAAAATCTTAAGACAAGTCTACCCATGGGAAAGAAAAAGATAACTTGGTTGCCTCAGGGTCATGATGTCCGAGCCTACCTAAAGAAGGCAAGCCCCTGATATAATTCCCAGAGTGCAGGGTGCCCATCATACCCTGGACAATCCGGAAACACATTTTAGTCAGTTTACGACATGACATGACCCCCCCCCCCCACACACACATAAGGATTGCTATATACTGAAATTTTAAAGTTGAAACTTTTAATTTTTTTAGAAAAATTAATATTCGAAATCCCGTACTCCACATAAACATTTTTTTCGCTTCTAAAATAGATAGTGAGATTTGAAATTAATTTTAAGATGTGAGTTAAGGTGTGAGACCCTGCCCCTCCCATGAAAAATTTCTCATTACGTCTCATTTCTCAGAGAGCAGTAACAAGACAATCAATCACTTTGTCTTCCATACTAATATATAGCATAAGTAAATACTGTCAAAGAATGTGACAGAATTTTGCTCCCAATTTTTTTCGTTGTTTAATATGGAAACTTGAAAATACTAAATTAACTTTTTTACTGTTTCAGTTTGCAAGCTGCCATGCCTCTTACCACTAGTTGTAACACTTCTAAATTTAAGTTTCCTAACAACATCCCGCAAGTTTTTAAATTCTTCTTTCTAGAGATTACAATATTAACTCTATAAGCCTATTTTTTATCAACTAATCGTGCGTCTTGGTACCTTTAATAGAAAAAAGTGCGGTATATCATATCACATGGTTCCCAAACTTTTTTGATTCGATGCACCCTTTCTGGATTTCTTACAATGTCCTTCCTCAAGTCAAAGTATAACAAATCCTTAATGTAAGAGATATAAAAATTAAATGAAACACATGCAACACCAGAAAAAAATTACAATGTCTTATAAAGAACCACCCAAATAACTATATTATTGAAAAATAATTATGAAAACTTTTGCAATATTTTGCGGCCTCCCTGTGAAGACGCAGAGGCACCCCAGGACACACACATTGGGAACCACTAGTGTAATCCTTTTTTTTTTTTAAGCATTTCTACAAATTTTAAAATGCTGCACATTCTCGTGAATATAAAGAACGAGAAGATTTCATCAAAAAATCTGATCAAAGATAACTGAAAAAAATTATATCTTAGGAATCGCGAATTATCAAAAGTTTCGTGCAATTATTATTAAGGTTTCAAAGTACCTCATGGGGCTACACTTCCCAATATAGATATTACAATTAATTTTTCGACTCTTAAAAATAAAATAAAGAAAAACAAAATTCTGGAGAAAAAAATAATCCTTTATTGGATTTGTCTGAAATAAATTCTTTCGATTAATACGTATGTTCTTTAAATGGAAGATCACGAATTTTAGAACTAGAATCAAAAATTAAAGGAAAAAAGTCACTCCTCTTTCTCCAAAAAATGCAGTAGTTTCCATTTAAAAATAACTCAATGCATATATATTTGGTAATTACATAAAATATCATTAAAAATTGAAATAAGTTAATTCAATATTACTCCGCCTCGTTAGTAACAGGCTCTTATTTACATAAACTATATAGAATCCACCAATGGCTACCCTGAGATCAATTGATGAGGATTCATTTACATAAACAAATATGCATGCTTCCAAATATTTGTGACGAGGTTAGTCAAAACTTTTCCTAACTCAAGCTGTTTTCCTAGCCAACAATGTGTTTTAATTTTTTTACGTATAGGCGCCATTTGAGCAGAGATTCAAAATCAAACTAATGTTGTAACACCAGTATTAGAACACGCAAATTTCTTTGAACACTTCCGTCATCTGTGTGCCAAACCAATTGCTGTTTAAACACCAATATCAAAATTTCAAACAGTTCTTAGAATGTTCTATATTTCAAAATGAAAATGGAATGTGCCAAATATAGTTCAGACATGCAATCAGCAACTTGCATTTCATTATTTTTTTAGAATATACTGTGGTCCAATGCTTCAACATTAAACAAGTATTACCTAAGTAATTCCACAAATGTTAATTTTCTTTTCTTTTTCAAATTTTTGAGCCTCTTCTACGCAGAAAGAAAATTGTAAAGGTAAGAGAAATCAATTATTCTAGTCTTAATAAAATTAATTAGCTCTATCTCCATAAGATATTATGGAGATAGAATTATCTTCAACAAAAATTATTCAAAAGAATATATTAGAATAGAATTTACAAAACAATTATTTGGTATAAAAGAAATTGATGCACCTCTCTTATGCATCTTCTCATCCATTAGTTAGCAGATAAAGTAAAATCGATCTATCCATCTAATTTTAAATCGGATATTTTCTAAGTTCGAAACTCTAAGAACTCATCCTTACAATTCAAAACATTCAACATCAGTGATATAATAAGCAAAAAACTTGTTCTAATTATTATTCCAACAAACAACCCCTAAAATATTATTCTATCAGGAATTGAAAATTGAAGGCTAAAACCCAAATAAATAGTTAATGATAAATGGCACGATAAGAGGTACATAAATAAATCATACGCGGGAAAAAAAGGTTATGAATGGAAAATTGTTTTAACTCACATTCTAAATATTTTCATAAAATTTTGTTCTTCGGGTCCTATTGGTCAACGAAGTTTTTTGCTCTAATCAATATATTTCAATTTTTAAAATTTGTTCATCCTAAAATATGTCTCAACTCTTCTTAAAAAAGTATATATCCCAATAAATTTTCTTTTAGATTCTTTTTTATATTAACTAAACTAAAAAACAGCCCTTTCAACACAGTAAATCTCTTCAACAAAAATTATTCAAAATTTTGACTCCAATATTTAAGAGCAAATAAGGTCTTAATTAAGGCTCCTCTCTGTCAACACGCCACCTCGAATTTCTTAGCGAAATGTTAATCCTATGGCATTACGTACTTTCCTTCTCAAATCTACAATATTGCTTGTAACTACACGGAATGAAATGCATTCGAAAGAGCAGAGAGATGGGACGTTTCTTTAAGATTATCCCTCCCTGACATTTTTTTGTATGTATTTTTAAATATTTATTAAAGGTCTGAAAGTTCATATCCGGTACAGTAAAATGAATCGTACAGATTCTTTCAATAATTGGAAAAATAAAGTAACTATAAATGAATCTTCCTTTTTTTTAATGCTTTTTAAAAACACATTTTTCAAAATTAACTTTGGTGTTCCAAGGATGCTGATTTTAGAATGAGCACGAAAATTAGAAAAAAAGGTTTAGAAAACAAGAAATCCCCCGGGTATCGAGCGTTTGCGTTTCTCTATCCATCCAATCCAAAAGGACACAGTTAAAATGGTGTCAGCAACATGTCAATTAAGCTGTGTCTGATTAGGACAACATTATATTTACGGATGAGTCGAGATTTGCTCAGCAACCACATGACAAGTGTGTGTTTAGTTTTTATTAACGTCGCATTAGAAGCAACACGAGGGCTATTAGCGACGGACCTCGTAATTTTGAACCACGGTCAAGTGACGAGGACGATACCTGAGCTGGCACCCCCCTCTCCTATCATCCACACCACGCCAACGGGAGGACTTTGGGCCCCGAACAGATTTAACGTGCATCAGCCCCGGCTACACGGCGGGTCTTTAGCAGCCAAGGATCGAACCCACGACTGAACGAAAAGCGTCGGCCACGAATCCAAAACCATTACCATTAGGCTACCGCAGCCACTACAAGTGTGTGAGAGTCTGAAAAGAATAAGGCACGCGCAGAACGTCACGCATTCAGAGGGGGAAACCACATGGTGTGGGCAGAATTTCAATGGGGGAGTGAGTGTTTATTAACGTCGCATTTAGAAGCAGCACAAGGGCTATTGGCAACGAACCTCGTGCATTGTATCATAGTCAAGTGAAGAGGACAACACCTGAGCTGAATTTTTTTGGATATCGCATCAACCTGCAAATCTATTGATTGAGTTCTGAGACGACTGTGTGGTATCGTGATGAAAGTTTAGACCCCACAGTGAGATTGTACACTATAATAGTTGGTCCTTATTTCATTTTAATAGATGGTAAATTACGTCTCTACAGAGCGGTCATCATCTGGAGAGTAAGGGGATTGTGCGTATGGAGTGGTCGGCGTACTCGTCGACCTAAATCCCATTGAAAATATTCGAGATGCTTTTGGATGTGCAGTGGCAACATCTCGCACGGTGTGTCTCTCCAGCCATTCCATTTACCCATCTCCAGCTTTTCTCAGAGTTGCAAACTGCTTTACAGGAGTCAAGGCGATTATTGACCACTACATGGAAAGCATGATCACACGCTGTTAACTTCATACACGTATGGTCACATACCCTATTAATGTCATTTCTGTTTGTTTGGGCTTTTAACATTTCGTTAATGACTTCAATTTATAACTAAAGAAAATTCAATAATATTTCTATGCAATTCTTTACTTTGTTTCATGAATAAACGTATTTGGTACTTTCCTGCCGCATTCGGTGTAATAAACCATTTAAACTCAGTAAAAGCTATGCATTATTATATTAAATTTAATTTAATGCGGTACACGAAAATAACGATAGATCCTAAAACTATATAAAAAAATGTAATGTTTATATTAATACCGCACATAATTCCATTGAAATAGAACGCATAAAATAATTTTCTATTTTCTTCGGATTTCTTACACTTTCAACTCTTCTTAAAGATGCTTAAAAACTAAAATGTCAAAATATTTTCTTTAGCCAAATAATGCATATAGCAAAGGAATCAATGGTTGCATTGTTAGGTATTGTATAAACAGTTATCGTTTGTCCTCCATTCTATTCTATTGAGGTCACATCCTCCATTATTGTCATTGCCCATCATTATTGTTTGCTTTCCTTTTCTTCACGGGCAGCCACTCGCTAACGTCGTCTGTTGTCAGAACATTATCAGCTGTATTAACTAGCGTAACTCGACCGACTCCGTTATTGAAATTTTTTTGATAAAAATTACTGCATCCAACATGCATTGCCATAAATAATTGTTAAATAAATTAATAATCTTTAAATGCAAAGCAAAGAAAGACTTAAAAATTAATTATTTTCTAACTTCCAGCTGGAATAACATTCAAACATTTTTCTTAATAATCATCTTTAAAAATTTGGCACCTTTTTAAAATGTTGTACTTCAGTTAATGCCATAAAGATTTTTTGTGACAAAGTTTACAAATGCAAACTCATGGGGAGGAAAAAAATCTCAATTTGTTTATTACCTTACCAAATGCTTTTTTTTTTTTTAAACTATCCACTGGAAATAATTATTTCTAAAATGCTGTTTTTACCAACTTTGTATACAGTATATTACACATTCCTTTTTTTCAATAATTAATGTTTGGTTTTGGATATAAGACACTACATTTGAAATATGTTTGGAAATACATCACCAGTGTATCTTTTTATGTATGCTTCTGAAACTGACTTTGTTTAAAAAAAAAGATTTTGAATAATTTTGTAAACATCTTTTTATACATTTTAATGCATATTACAATTAAGTTCTTTGGAAAATATTTTACACAAGTGAATAAATATTATAAACTAATGAAGAGAAAGTATCCTCAATTTTAAAAGAATTTGCTTTTTATGGCACTAATTTTCTTAAGATATACTTGCAAATCCAAAAATAAAGTTTTATTTAAAATTTGGAAAACATTTAGTAAAAACAAAGATTTTGCAGAAAACAATGAAAAATAGAGATTTTCAAAATTCAATACAGAACACATTTGGAAGAAAAACTTAATGCACTTAACACAAATTTTCCAAGTACCATGTACAGTAAAGTAAATCTTTGTTATTTAACACAAAAATTCAAATAACAAAATAAATTTACCAGTTTTATTTTTTAAGAATATTTTTTCTTAGAAAAATGTCAATAAAAACAACATAACAAACATAAAATAAGATAAAAATATTTATTTTGTTATTGGAACCTATTATTAAAGCTCCTTTCTACCAATTATTTTGAATTTGTGAACACATTGTTAATCTAATGGAAATCTTCCTATAATCAAGAAAACATTTGTTGAAGAGCAATGAAGTGTATATGGAAAAAAAACAATGAAGGTTTCTGTGAAATTACATTTTTCTTCATATTTTTGTCCAATTTAATTATTTGTTTGAGGATTTTCAGATCTATTACACATTGGAGGAAAAAAGGAAATTTACATATATTTTCATTATTTTTTTGTTCTTTTGGATATACTTTATTAAATTCAAATTAAAATACTTTTGATTTGGGAAGAAATGTATAAGTTCCATAAGAATAGCATTAAATTCACGATTTCAAAAAGGTCGATTGATGACAATCTTAAACAAAAAAATCAATGCAAATATGAATGAAAAAAATATAAAACTGCATGCTTGCATGTGTTAATGACTTTGTTACTACTTCTTTGTTTTAAATGTCTTTTTTTTTTTAATGTCAATTTATACCACTTATAATAAACATTTCTAAGAAAATTGCCTTTAAGTAAAAAAAAAAAAAAAAAAAACAGGAGCTCTTTTCTGCAACAACACTAGAAGTTAAAATGCCTTGATAACTAGCCAGAGGAGAGGTCTTTTCAGCCTGGTTGGTAGGAGCGCATTCGTCGGACCCACTGCACCAGGGTTCAAAGTAACGCTGCCGCATCAAGGTCACCCACTTCAATATATATGTTTCAAGTGCATATTCCTTATATGTTTTCCTCATATTTGTAACATGCCACACTGATTCTCAGACATCTCCAAAATATGAATTAATTTTTGAAAAAGTTTTTTTTTTTTTTTTTGAAACTGTCATAAATGCATGCTGCAGGATTAAAAACATCTACCAAAGAAAAGTTCTGCTACAGATAAAATCCAAGATATATTTTTCACTATCAGATTAAAATTAACTTTTGTGATACTGATTAATCACACAATATTTTGAAATCAATATATTGGACTGAAAATGGAGGTAATAAGCATAATACATTTAATTTAAATCAAGGCCAAGATATTCTATAAGTTTTATCTGGCACTCATGCTAAATGATTGCACATCTTGAAAAACAAATATAGATTCAAGTTGTTTCATTGTAAATTCTAATTGTTTTGAAACAAGGATGTACACAAGAAAATAAGTTTTGTTTTGAAAATCAAATTTTACATAGAAAATTAATGTGTGTATATATATATATATATATGTAAATATGATTTAAATTTAAGAGTAAATAAATATCAAAATGTTATAATCATAAATAAGAAGAAATAAATCTCAATAATTATAAAATAATATATTAAAGAAGAAATCAGTAATGTACTATTGAGTAAAAAATATATACACCAAAGCATTAAAATTTACAAAGCCCTACAAACAAAGAAAAATGAATAAAAATTTAACTATGCAAAAACATTATATACAAAAGATAAACTTTCAAAAGCAAGTAAATCAAATGAAAAAAAATTCTTTCAAAAAGACCAAAATTATCCATAGAAGAGATAAAGAAACTCAAAAAATTCAAATATTAAAAAAAAGCAAAAGAATGGAATACAATACAAATAATTTTGTTACAAGCAGCAGACAATTAAATTCTGGGTTTTTCCAAAAGTAATGCCAAAATTGTTCCCCATCGACATAATATTATATAACTAAATATACAACTGAACAGAGGTCAATAAAAAAAAAAACCTATAAAATTATTTAAAAAGAAAATGAACTAGCAATCCCAGAAAAATCCAAAAGGATTTATAACACAAGGCACACACATATAAAGATACAAAATTATTATGCAATGAAACCAAAAAAGAAACAATATAAAAAATTAATAAAGTTTACATGAGATAAGCAACAAATGAGCAAACATATGACAAACCACACACTAAAAATTAAATGCTTAGGGAAAAGATACCAACATCATAAATCAAATAGAGTGGGAACTATATTAACATATAATAATTACAAGTATTTAAAATGTTATAATATTCTTAAAGAGCATAAATTAGAAAAAAAATTAAGGAAAAATTGCAAAATATATAAAAAATAATAAAGGAAAAAAAAAAAAAAACTTTATTAAGAATCAATTTCTTGAAAAGCAATAACACAGACTGAAAAAACAATTTAAACAAAATAATAAATTAAAAGATAAATCTATTAGCCACCCACGGGACTATTGTTTTAGATGGATTACTTTTAGCAAACCAGATCACTTTTCAATTTTTTATCATTTGCTTCAATTATACTTACATGTAGCTGTTATTATATTCAATTTAATAATTGCTTTAATTTTGATTGCATTTAACTGAAATATATTCAATTTAATAATTTATCATTTCCTTTCATTTTAAAGTTGGAAAAGTTTACTATTGTCCATTTCTCGATATTTTGTTTACTTTCTTATATATAACTGAGTAATTTAATAATATCTTTAAAAATAAAAAGCACACCTTGGGTGGCTAAATCTGTTTTTTGCAAAACTTTGCATAGAAATTTTTAATTTTTTTTTTTATATAATTTAAATTTCTTTTTCAACAGTTAATTGATAATAAAGAATTTAACTATTTAAATAAAGAATTTAAACAAAGAAACACAAATTACACAAATAAAGAATTTAAATTATTTTGAAAACTTAAAAGCATATTAACTAATTTGATATATTTATAAATAAAAAAGTTATATATATGTATGTAAACAAGATAAATAAAGTCCATATTATAAGCACAAATCATTGTAGAATTATTTAAAATAAAAACAACTAAAAGAAAACCATAGAGTTAAATAAATAACAAAAATTAAATGAAAAATACTTATGAAAATCAACATACATAATAATTAAACAATCTAAAATTAAAACTAAAATATCACAACTATTTATGAATCAAACAAATTTTAAACAAAACAAAGAAGAAAAGCAAAAATTTATACAAATGAAAATAAAGTAATTACTTTGGAATGGAATGTTGATCATTTATACCAGCATTACAGATATAACCATCACACTTAATTGAATTACATTATACAAATGTAGAAATAAACCAAAATTGCAGAAATCCAATCACTGGAAAAAAAGAATGGTAAACAAGTCTACATATATGTGTGTGTGTGGTCTACTTTACCTTTCTTTTAAAACTGTTTCGTTCTTTAACATATATTTTTTAAATTTTTGATTAATTATTTTAGTATATTTTCATCTGATTTGCATTAATATCAATTTGTTTTTTAATGATTTCCTTAAATATTCAGTTTTTTTCTATTAATAGTGTTTAGTGTAAAATATTATTAGATTGTTATATGTTGTGATTTGTTTATAAAAGTGGTCTTAAAAGAAATTAGTACTGTTGGGAATTTCTTTTAAATGAGCATAAAAATATATGCCTCCACATTATACAGGATATCAAAAATATTTTAGTTAAATATGATATCAAATATTATAAAATAGATAATCAAAAAATAAAACATTGTACTATTACAAATAAATAAATCTTTTAATACCATCATTAATTTTAACATTTTTAAAAAACATGAAAAATTGCCACCCATTAAAATAATACTATTAAAAAAGTTTATAACATAAAAAATTGGACATCTTAATTCCAATTAAAATAATACTATAAACATGCAATTAAAATTTGATAAAGATAACTCATTAAGATATATTATATATAAAGCAATAGGATCCAAGCTCATAATTTCTAACAATAATTATATTAAAAATAAGATTAATGAAGATTTTAGTTTAATTTATTACTAATTTAGAGAGCTATTAAGTATGGAATAATAATAAAAGCTTCCAAAGGAAATAAGTTTTGCTTTAATAAAGAAATTAATCACATGAATTTTAAGATTAAAGACAGTATACATATTATAAAAAAGATAAATTCTATTACAAAATGCAAAAATAATTTTGTTATTGGATATATAGTACAAGTATCTTGCTATAATTTGCAAACATTTCTACTTACGAATAATCAATAAACATATAGAACAAAAAAAATTCTTTTATCAAAAGTAATAACAGCAAAAGAAAAATTAATATTACTTCAGCTCTTAAAAATCATATTAACTATATAAATATCTACATATTTTCATAGTTCCTAAATTCCATAAAGTACAATCAAGTTTCACATAATAACAAAAGCGAATGAATATCTATATTAATGGAATGAAAATTTTTCTATTTTTGTTGGTAGCATAATGAAAGATCAGAAGACTGAAGGCTAAAATATTTGGTACAAAGAATCTATGGTAAGTACGAAGGAGACAGTTTTTGAAAATTCGCCTTAAATTTCTTAAAATTTACCTTCATTGTGCATACACAGTCTATATTAACAATAGGAAGAATTTGCTATTTTTGTTGAAGACATAAGGGAAAGATTAGAAGACTCAGGATTATGAAATTTGTTATAAAGAATCGGCAAATACTGATAACGTGCACCACAAAGCCATTTGTTAGAAATTCAACTTGGAAGATTTTATGTAGTCTTATTTTAATCCACTTTCATTCTCTTTTTGGTTGGTCTAAATATTCCAGCAAAAATTCCTATTTATATAATTACAAAATTTTTATAGTTGTAATAACACAGATCAATACTGGAAAAAAAAAAACATTAAGAGTATTTTTTTTCTATTAATAATTATTTTTACTTTTCTATAAAACAAGCTCTATGTCTCTATTTAAAAGGAAAACACCATTTCTAGGATGATTCTAACAAATTAAAAATTTTGCAGGAAGTAAAGCAAACATGACTCATTTAATTTAAACCAATACAATCAATTCTATTAATGTAACCTATCAATTGATGTAACTTAATCAATTCTATTAACAAATTATAAAAGTAAATAAAATTATACCATTCAAATTTAAAAAAAAAAAAATATTATTAAAGAGATTCTCATAATGTTAGGCCAATTTCAAAGAAAGTAGTTACAACAGAATGAAAAATAAAGCTGTCCCTCTTTTAAGCTTTCTAAAATTATTAAATACAGAAAGACATCAATTCAGTTAAAGAAAAAATAACACAGACAAAGGATTTTCTATTTATTTTCAAGAGTAATACAATCACATACATTATTTATTAACGGAAACAAAACAATTTCAAAAGTATGATATTTTATACCTTAATTTCAAATATTCACAGTATGTACAAGGCATGCATTTCTTATTCATTCATACTCAATTTTCTAAAAAACCAGATATAAATTCACATGAATTATGAAATTTTTATATAATATTCAAATGCTATATAAAAAAAAAAACAGAAAACAAGTATACACAAAATTAAACAGCAAATTACTAATTCTCAGAATTAGCTTACATACTAATAAATTAATTTACGAGTGCTTAAGTAACCGACTTGTAATAACGAACTTTATATTTATTATATGGGATGTATGGCGGTTTGGTGCAATCACTTACAGTTACACGCATCAATTTGTATTTTTCTGGATCACTTTTAAGAAGCCAGTCATTACAATATTTGAGCATAGAGGGTGTGACATACCTATCAAGCCATATTCTATGCCAAGCATTGAAGTTAGAAGTTTTAATCTCAGATACTGCTTGGTGTGCCTATAGTAATAATAATAAATGTACATTATAAAATACATAATATTAAATATAAGAAAAAATATTCACTAAAATAACAAGAAAATATAGCTTATAATACAGTGTGAAAATTATATATATATATATCATATGGTATTGTCTAATTAAAAAAATTCTACGCATAAATTAAGAGAAAATATCATGCTATATAAAAATAAATGTAGCAAAGCAATGATTTTTAAGTCAGGGTTTAAAATATTTTCCAAAATTATATATATGACATTTTTCCATTAACATAATTTTTTTTATACACTCCCACTTTATCATTTTTATAAATTTAAAAAAAAAAATAATGAATACCTATTTATACCAATTTCTTCTATAATTTTTATGCTAAACTTAAATGCACACTTGAATGTAAATGCAAACACACAGTGTCAAATCTACCAAAGTGAAAACCATTCAAATTAGACATAAAATATATCACAATATAGACTATCTATAATCAGAATACCAAAAAAGAGTGCTAAGAAAGAAGAAAATATATATAATTCACAGTGTACATATCTTTTATGAAGTTTTGATTTGAACTTAAAATAATTATTGGTTAAGCGATTTATTCACTGGAGTACTACTATGTATCCAATTCTTTCAAAAATTTATCCATGTCATATTGTTTATCCTTTTATACAGTGGTTTGGCATTACATAATTGGAGCATTTACATTTTGTTTCGATAGTAAAAATCAGAAATGCATACATTTTAAATTTAACTAAAAAGATAAAATATTTTACATGTGCAGAAATTTAAAACAGAAACAGCTGTTTTAATTGTTGGGAAGGAACAAAACAAAAAAAAATTATATCTGTAATTCAATATGTAACAAACATAGAAAAAATATACATACCAACATATTATTTTAGTACTAATAAAGAAATGCACATACCTCTTGAGCTCTAGTAAGGGAACCTTTGCGATGCACAAATAAGTCACAATTCTGAACAAAATAGATTTTGTAGCTTCCTTTTTTAAATGCCCCTTCTACATCATCCTCAACTGTCACATATTTCATTGCCAAGTAAGAACCTTTTTCGCCTTCTGACAATTCAGAAAAGAATGTAAAATCAAAAGTGGGATCATCAAGAACTTCAAATTTGTACTTTGCTTGCCTTCTCCGCTTTCCTTTACTGGAATGTAAACTTCTCAGAATACCTCGTTTCATTTTTCGCTTGACATAGGTTTGGTTGATTCTATTTTTTCTTGTTTTGATTGAGTAGTCACATGTTTTTTGAATAATTTTTCTTTTTAGCTGTTTCTTTTCAGTTAATTTTTCTGTTTGTGTCTCAGTTTCTTCAGTTTTATCAACAGAATCAGAGTCACTAATAGTTTCACCCTCTTCTTTAATATTATCAGTTTTAATTGTTTCCATCACATGATGGGGTATTTCAACTACTATATCATCTTTGGATTTCAAGTCTATCTCAGAATCTGTATTTTTTGTGATAATTTCGGGTAACATATCTGATTTCTCTTCAGAAATATCTTCAGGTTCAACAAAAGAATCTTTTTTCTCTGAGCTTATAACTGAAGTGCATGAATTTTCATCAATTTCCATTCTCTCAATCTCTTCTTTTGGTGCATCCTCTTTTATTGTATCATCAATAGTTGCTTCATTAAAATCTTGATCTGCAATTTCTGACTCAGATTTTGGTGATTCTGCAGATACTTCTTCAGTCTGAATATGTGAAGATGAAAGGTCTGCAGCATCTATAACCACAGGTTCATTTTCGAGACAAATTTCCTCTTTCTCAATAACAACTATTTCTGGTTTCTCCAACTGTTCCTCAGTTTCGATAGTAACTTGACCATCCACAATAACTTTATTTAGTTCTTCTTTTGAATCCAATTCTTCTTCTTCCTCTTCTTCTTTCAAAATTTCTATGACAGGTTCTTCTATTGATTCACTGTTATCAAAAAAAGTTGGTTCATTGCCATCATTGGATGCTACTCCACTGCAAGATGAATGTACACTGCCCTCAGGTATTGATGAATGTCTTTGTTTTTTTCTCAACATGGGAGCAATAACTGAGAGAGCTCTTCTTTTTCTAACAGATAAAGGTAGATGTTTTTTCAGATACTTAGCAGATTGTCTTCGGTGCCATTGTTTCTCCACTTGGGCTGCTCTATTCTTCCAGAACAGCATTTGCTTTCTTAAATTTCTACAAAAACATTTTTAAAAATTTTAAAATGCGACATGATTTAAAATAAAATAAAAACAATACCAAGCAAAAGAATGATACAATATGATTACACAAGTATAAGAAAATTTGGATTAAATAGTAACTTGAAAATTCAAATTCATTAATTTTTTTTATTCTAATGTTATTTCCAGAGGGAAAAAACTGTTCTTAAACAATAATGTAAGAAAAAATTACAGTATTTGCAAATTAGAAAAACACAAACTGAAGGAAATAAAGCAGAACAAAAATAATAAGCTACTAACTAACTACCAATTACATACATGCACAATGGAAATTTTGCTATCAAGGCTCCTGTTTATCTGCCATTTTGATTTAGTGGACATAATGCTAATCCTATGGAATTTCGACTTCCCACATCTTTACTATTTGATCTATTTGAATGCAATGAAGTGCATCTAAAAGTCCAAAAATAATGAATGCTTCTGTGGAATCACTTTTTCCCTCCAATTTTTAAAAATATTAAAAAATATTTTTAAAAGACCAGAAAACTTGCAAATGAATCATTAAAATAAGGATAAAAATATTTTTAAAAATCGGATGGAAAAAGTAATTCCACAGAAATATTCATTATTTTTTGCTCTTGCAGATGCACTTCATTGCATTCAAATAGATCAAGTAGTAAAGATGTGAGAAGTCAAAATTCCATAGGATTAACATTATGTCCACGAAATCAAAATGGCAAATAAATGGGAGCCTTAATTAAACTCATTATAAAGAAAATGGTAAATATAATTCTTTATTTCTTTAAATTTTAACATATTATATAACACACACAATAGAGCCTTTAGTATTTTAACCAACCAAAAATTGATTCATTTACATTATTCTCACTTCAGAACTACATAATGCATACAAGTGGGAGGCTTTATAATTTTAAACTGCTACCAATAAGAAAACAACACTTGAGCAAGTAAATCTCTCTCCTAACCTTCACATTGTATAGATTCTTTAAAATGGGTCAAGATATGATATGAAACAATAATACACATCCAAATAAGCACCCTTCTTTCTCATATAGCTTTAGAAAATATATAAAAACACATAACTAAAATATACAAAAATTACATGAATAATATTAATCAAAATCAATACATTTATAATTTTCTACTGATTTACGTATTCTTTCTGAAAGAAAGAAATAAAAAAACAATTTTGCATTCCTATTATAACAATGAACTTTAATACTCTTAGAATTTTGCGTACATCAGCTAAAAGTTTCAATACAGCAAATGACAAATGAATTACCAGGTGTATATGGTACTCTTCATATATTAAAATAAAATTAACATTTTAAAATTAAAAAAAGGATTTTTCTTAAAGAGAAAAAAAAAACATATTAATAACAAAAATAATTCAAAAATGGTGCACAATTTTTCAAACACAGTAGTCCACAATTTGGCCCTACATTACCATGAAGTACATAAGAGTTAGGTATCAGAAGACTTGATGAATAAGCCAATTGAAATTAATTCTAGTATATTTTTGATTAACTTGATTAAAGATGAAATAAAATATGTGGCAACAGTATTATATGTAATATATGTATTTTGAAGACAAATTTATTTCAATAGCATAATATGTAAGTGCACTTTGTTTAACAAACCTATGATTCAGGTATTAATTTATTTTCAATGAATATAAAAATATATATATTTACATTTATATCTATTCTTCTCTTGTTATTTTGCAATGATTTCACAATTTTTTCTCATCATGTAAGCAAATGAACTAAAAATCATTAAAGTAAGTTATCTACTTGCATATTGAAATATCTGAGGATCTTTGCTGAAGTTAAATTTTTTTTAGATTCCAACAAATAACATATTTGCTGTTAACCCACCTTTCATATGATTTACCAATCATAAGTAATCAAGAGGTCTTTTTAATCTTGAAAGACTTTGTAAATTTGTAAAAGTGATTATGAATTACGGTGCTCAATTGAGAGGTATAAATATCTTTTTAAAAATCATAATTGCATTTTCATAAATTCTATGCTTGGGAAAAAAAAAAAAACATTTTTTTTTTTTCCCTCTCTATCTATTTTTAACTAATTTTCACAGGAGTTTTTTTTTTTTTTTAAATACCCTTTGGATGCATTGTCTTCAGATTTTTTTCCACTTTTTATGAAGTTTAAAATCAATTACAATATAAAAACCAAAATAATCTAGTCACTACAGAGTTCTCAAATGTAATGTACCTCGGTAAAATCACTGGCGACTGCTGAACTTCAGCAAGAAGTTCATCACAGCAAGAATCCTCTGTTACATAATTATCCAAATAATTAGACCACTTTTCAGCTTCAATAGGATCAGGATGGGTTTCTTCTGTTTCATATTCAAGTAGTTCAATTGTTAGAGCACAATCTTTCTTATGCTGTAAAAAACATAAAATAATTAGTTATTTATTAATATAATTTTTTGTTAATTAATACAGAAAAAAAGATTTTAAAACACAAAAATTGTAAAGAGTCCTAAGATTGGAATTAAATATAATGGGCTTCAATTATGTAAAAATAAATGTAGCAAAAGAATCATAAGCACAATAATTGAAGCTTCAATAGAACAGTTTTATGAAAAAGAAGATATTTAATATACATTTCTTTGATAAATCACTTAAAAACACCAAAAAAACTTTTATGCTTTTCATATTAAAATTTTGAGTATGCATTGGGATACACAAAAATAAGCATATTCAAATCACTTCACTAATTTTCAACAAATTAGAAAATAAATGTGATGCATTATCATTAAATATCACACTAATGGTCAATTCACAGTAGTGTTCAAAGTGACAAATGAAGAGGCAGCTCTGCTCCACCAAATGATTGGTGGATTGTTGGCATTATAATTTTTTTTATGTTGTTATTTTGTTTTTCTTGTCTTCTCAGTAAGAGGTAAAAATATTTATTTCAGCAAAGACTGGTAAGTAAATCATTTATTATTACTTTTTAAAATCTCCTTTGAAGACTTGATAAAGACTTAAGCTGAGTGATTAAAGTTTTAAGATAATGAATTTAGGTAAAGAAATTTATGATAGATAAAAAGAAACTACAGATTTTATCAGACACATATGAGAGATAAGGAACTAATAATAAGAGCTGGATAAAAGAAAATAATAGAAATCAACACATTTTATTGAAGAACAAACAAACAACCTTTCTCAAAACAAGAAGAAAAAAAAAGGATCCAACAACAAAGTATTTCTAACAAGTCATTCACTCATAAAGGGGGAAAAAATAAGATTTTCTGTCTTCAACCCACCAAGAGCAGCACAAATCATTTCTATAGAACAAGTACTAAATGTTCAGTTAACATAAATATATAATATGTGAAGAAATCAAAACCCAATTCCTTTTGCACAAAATCTCAATATACCTATAACGGACCCAGCTGAAGAATTACAGGAAACAAATGATTTAATGAGAAAAATTATTAAAATTGAAGCATGCCTAAAGTCTCCAAAATATTGATCATTATTCCTCAGAACACTATACGAAAAAGTCAATCATTAATTTATTAATTACTGAATACAGCATTTTATATATCTAAATATAGCAATAATTTTGTTGAATGGCTATTGGATTTCAATTTAACCTACCTCAATAAAACCCTACCAACACACAGAAATGCAGTAAGTAATGCATCTCTAATAGACTTAAAAATATGCTGCTCTCTTTAATTGAACAAAAAAATATTTGAAAAAAGTTGATTGAGAATTAATAATGGAGAAAGCACAAAAAAAAAAAGTTCTAAAACTCATAAGATACCAGAAAACTCCCTGATAAAATTGTTACAATTATTGGAAAGAAATTAAAACTCTCTAATGTATCATTGCCACCATAGTGGAACAGCATCTGTTACAATTTTGATAGACATAAAAACATTTCCATTCTAAACATAGAACATTTCTTCTTGATTATAGATTAAATACAAACAATATGCATGTAAACTTAAATGTCACAGTAAAAAGAGTATTTTATTGGGATAAAATTTGAATCATAAATCATCAAAGAAATTTCAGTATTATCCCATAAAATAATATTAACCAGAGCAAACATTAAAAATTCTTTAATATAACAACATATTTATAAATGAACCTCAAATTCAAGCAAACATTTTTGTGGACTACTGTGCATCCAATAATGCTTAGCACAAGTCACTGTTTTTAGATTTTCTAAGTAATGATGATAACCTTTTTAATACACCCTTCCATATTTCTAAAGGCTGTAAATTCCCCATAAAATATAAATCCAAGTGATGACAATATTCCAGCTGATTTCTTTGAAAAATTAAACCATAATAAAGTTAAAATTGTTTTCAATTACTGTCAATTTTGAAAATACAAAACTCTCACAATATCAGAAACATGGAGTTATTTTTCAAATTCCTAAACCTGGACTAAAACCCATGTTAACTGAGTAGTAGGACAATGGGAAAATGTTATTTGTAGCAATGAAACTTGAATAAAGTAGCATATTTTAGTAGTGTAAGCAAATTTTGAGTAAAATAAATGAGGAGAAGAAGCAGAGAACACTTTCAACCTGATTGCATAACACCTATCATTAAACACTCAATTTTATAATCTAGAGTTGTATGTCAACAAAAAAAGTTGTGGAATTTGTGTGATCAATGGGAATTTAAATGCTAAAAATATATAAAGTAAATACTCGAGAATGAATTGGAACCTACCACATACAATCTTTTAAAGGATGAATAATTTATTTTTAAATTTGATTGAGTAGGATGTTATGTTGCTATTGTGTACTAAAGGTGGTTTCAAGTAGTCATATTCCACAGCTGGAATAGTACAGACCTTAATCAGCTAAAAAAAAAAAAAATCTATGGAGGTGTCTAAAGAAACTTGTTAGTAAAAAGCAATCCAAGAACATAACTGAATTAATAAAAGGGATAATTCATTCGTGTTTATATTATAACTGTTCCTTAGGCAGGCAGTAATTGAGGCCATAAGTTATCCAACTAAGTTTTAAATGGCATGGTGAAAATATTTCTATATCTTATTTTTTTCAATGTATTTCTATTTTTTCCTCCTCTTTTACAGGTGCTATTCCAATAGCAAATCCTTCATTAAAGTCAATGCATTACATTCTTGATTAAATTACCTTCGATTGATATAAAATTTTTGATAAGGTTTCCACAATTTTGACCACACATGTATATATAAATGAAAAGCAATTTATAAATTAGTGCCTGAAATTGTAGAGACCCAAAACTCACCCAGACAATTTTGAAGAGTTTTTCATCATCCATCATTTTTTCAATCTTCCGTAAGTACTCGTATTCAATTTGTGATGCTTCTAAAGGTGATGTGTAACCACCAGTAGACACATTTTTGGTATGCTGGATGAAAAATGCTGTACATTGCTTACACATGTCATCTGTAACAACCTGTTGCAACTGAATGGAAAAACACTGAATGTATTAAATATACATTGGCTGCAAACACAATTCAGAATATGAGTTTTGAAACTTCTAAAAACAAATTGAACTGAAAATATTACCTAAACAAGTGAAATATTTAAAGTAAAATGAAAGTTATATTAAATTAGCTAATCTGTATTAAATAATATTTTGTGAATTATATTTAACTTATATTTTCAATTATATTGCTGAAAAAACTATAAATGAATTTAATTTTCTAATTAATTTATATCTATAATAGCTGGAAAAATTGCATTTTAAAAGAATAACAACCAATTAAATAAATAAAATTTAATACGTATGAAAACCCTTCTATCCAATACTTAAGATCTATATTTCAGTTATTTAAATACTGATCATTAATAATTTAAAAATAATTCTTAAATTTGTAATAATCTATAAAGCTGTTTTTAAATTAATTTTATTTGAAGTATCCTTCAAATTTGTTTACCAGATTTATGTCAAACATTTAATCTCTCTTACCAAATAAAATCATCAACAAACCGTGTTGGCTCATAAAAATTAAGAAACAAATGAAGAATTGTCCTATAAAAATTATAAATTGAATGTTGCGTAATTTTGACAGGGACCCTGATTTACTAATAAAAAGTCCCCCTCCCTTTTTGCAAAAAATTCACACTTTAATACAAGAAAAAGTTACTTTTTTGCATAAAAAATTAGATGGACTTTAATAAATAAACCAGCCCCAACTAGTATTGCATTGCTGGGTATTACTTTCCATACTGTTACCTAAGTTGTCAGACACTGAAAAAGAAAGCAAAATCCAGTCATGGAGTAACTGATCTTAGAGGATGACTTAAGTCAGTGAGTGAATGTAAAGAGTATTAGCACAAGAGTCAGATGTGGCTATGCTGCGCCAAACAAGATTTAACTGTGATCTAAGAGTGAAAATATTGAAAAAAAAAAGACAAAAATTGGTTAATAAGAAAGAGGGTCAAAAATAGAGAAGGATCACTAGAGTAACCCAGGGTTACGTCACCCATGTTTACCAAAGACAATAAGCCACATAGGAAAGAAAAAGATCATTTGGGTGCCTTGGGGTCATAATGTCTATACTTTCCTAAAGAAGGCAAGTCCATGATGTCTCCTGATATAATCCCCAGGGGCAGGGTGCCCGACTACATGCGCAGATGCAGGGTACCCTTTTTAGTCATCTCTTACGACATGCACGAGCTACAGTGGAGGACGACCTACGGTAGACGCCTGCCTGAAAAGGTATTCCCAATGATGCTACATCAGATTAAGATCCAAAGATCAAGCTGATTATTCCATCTATTCTAAATCTTGATCCTCAATATTTTTCAACAACCCTAGTCTTAGAGAATAGTTGAACATTATCATCTATTAGCTGAATTCAACACCAAAAACACCAGTATAAGGAGTAACATATGAAGTAAGATTGTTGTCCAGTTATTTAGCAGCGATCAAGAATTCATCCATGGGGCATATGAGGTCAGTGTGACCATTCAGAAATTTAAGCTCAAACCATGATTCCCCCGCCTCTATAATTGTGTCTTTCATTAATATTAGATTGCTGGTATTTGTTTGTGGTGCCTTGTTTATCCAAATTTACACATGACCTGAACCATTTTATCAGTAATTGGTACAGAAATCCATTATTGTCTTGTCCAAGTGAGGTGTTTTCTTGCAGAATGTAAATAGTTGTTTAAGAGGGATATACACAAGGGTCTTCTTGTGTAGAGCCCATAATTACGAAAACATCTGCACACCATAGTAGTAGATATTGTCATCTCTGTCTCAGCACAATAATCTCCTCCTTTGATGAATGAGTGAACATGTAGGTTATTGTGTGCCAAATGTGGCTACCTCCTTCTTTGGGCCAAAATATCTAGAAAGTGATTTTTCTCTTACAACCCATAGGAGGCCTGGAAAAGATCAGCTTGAAACTGAATTTTTGGATTCAAATCGATCTTACAGTCTTTGGGCCACACTATGAGGCACATTAAAATGTTTAGAATTAGCTTGGAATAATTCCATTTCTATTCATCCAAAACCCTCCATCTTCACAAATCTCAGGTAAATGGCATCTCCAGACAAAGCTAACAATATTTCAGTTCCAACAATTGAGCATCAATAAGTGTAAGTAATTCCACAGGATAGTCCTTGGAAAATAGAATATTCCCAAGTTCCTCCATTGAATGTATTAAGTGCCCAAATCATTTTAAAAAAAGCAGTGACTATAATAGTTTCAAAAAGTTTTATTAAAATTATACTTATTATTGTTCATTATTTTTAATTTTTATTTCCTTAATAGTAAGCAAAAAAAATTGGTAGTTCTTTAACTTTTGGAGGACAGTATATTCGCACAAAAAACTCTTTGCAATAGAACACAAAATAAAAATTACAAACAAATATAATAAATTAGGATTTTTCATAATAAATGAAACTTGCATAAAAAATAATATAAATGAGAATTAAATTACACTTCTTACATACAAAATTTTAAAACTTTTTTTTTTTGCAGAGAAATTGAGAATAAAATAAAATAAAAATTTTAATGTATTATATTTTTTCATTAAGAATATTTTTTGTTATAAATTCAATCCTTTAACATAATGCTATGGGTTTTGTCTATGATGTTTATACTAAATGGTTTCTTTATTTTCAAGGAAAATGTTATTTAATTAAATGAATTGAATTTTTTTTTTTTTTTTTTTAATATTTTAAAACTTTCGAGAAAAAAGAAGTTAATGGAAACTTTATTGCAAATATACATAATAAATACTTTAAGTTACAATAAAACATATACAATATACAAAACATGCTTACTTGTCTCACAACTGAAAGTATAAGTTTATCCATCGTAAAACTGACAAAAGCATGAATTCCAAAAAATGAACGAGCATCCTCTTCAAATTGAGAATAATCAATAGCTCCACTCAATAACTGGCTGAGCCTTTCAATCAATTCTCTGTATGATGGTTTAGGTTTTTCTTCTTTTAGATTAAAAAAAATAGGAAAACATTATAAATTTAAGTAAGACAAAATTAATTTATGTATGATTTTTGATAAAAATATAAGAAAAATTAGGTAATTTTATAAACATTAATTGTTTTATAGGTATCAGTCATTTCTGTGTAATTATTACACTTATTATTTGTGTATCTATAACCATTTACAACAAATAATAAATATCTGATAAAATTAAATTCACAGAAAAAAGGTGTAACTATATTTTAATACACACAGATCAACATAAATTTTGCCTTGTTCAGAATCAGAAACTAAAAATTAATATTTTTTAAATTAACCTCAATTATTAATTGATGGCAGAATTGGCATCACATTTGTGGTCTTCAGAAAAGGCATCAAAACCGAGTATTTCCAAAATGGAATTCGAGATGAATGCCCAGCGTTTATGTTTAAACTTCACCATCAAATGGATCACTGAACAAAACAGTGCCGTATCAAAATTTCTCATTTGTACTAACCCCCCTTCATCAATGGAGATATTAAAATGTATTTCTTCCTATAATAACATAATTTTAGAGATTCAAAGTCAACTCAATATCCTAAAGATAAATTCATCTCGGTCACCTTTTCATTTGCTAGAGGACACACGAGTATTTTTGGAAATGAGCAGGCCGATTTTCTAGTAAAGACTTCCATCAAGCATGGAATTGATATTGCTGTAAATATCCCAAAATCCTCCTATAAGAAGGTCATGAGAGAAAGTATAGTGGAGTCTTGGAACCAACAATACAATAGCTCAAACAAAGGGACTTAAACAAAGAGATTTTTTCCTTTCATTAAAATGAGATCGTCATGCCATCATTTTTTCACCAATGTCAAAAAGACCCAATTCCTCATTTGTCATGGAAGCTTTAAAAGTTACCTCAGTAGATTTAATTTGGATCCATTGACCTTCTGTGATTGCAGAGTTGGTAGCGAGGAAAATGTGGAACATGTGATTTTCCTATGTTCTAAATTCGTCAGTGAAAGATAGACACTAAAATTAGCACTTAAAAGCATCAATATGAATTGGCCTCCTAATTTTCAACAGCTTGTATCCAAAAGAAATGCTTTTGGCAATTTTTGTAATTTCATTGTAAATAATTGTAATCCTTTTTTCTCTTTTATAGAGTTTCTTACATCTTAAAAGCCCCATGTGATACTTTGTGGTGCACAGGGATTTGTACGTGTTCTCAGCAAAATAAAAACCTAAATTATTAACTTCAAAAAATTTAAAGCAACAAAGTATAAAAACAAGAATTGATTCTTTTTTAACATAAAATAAAATCTTTATATGAACTTTAATGATGTATCATTTTATGTATACATTGAACACAACAGTTCATAGCAATTATAAATTTCTTAAGTACATGTGAAAGACATTTAAAAATAACATGTGCAGTAGGACTTAACAACAGCTATCAAGTTGTTGCCAGATTCCTTAAACTTACAAAACATACAAATTAAGATTAATAGATACAATTACAATTAATAATAAATTGGTGTGTCCACATCCCCCTTTTGCTTTAATAAAAATCATTTCAAAATTCTGAATGTCTACAGACATATCCATACCTTGTTGATAACCTTGTCTGTAATTTGAAAAAGTATTTCTACATTATTATTTGTATATTTAAGAATTTTCTAACTCATCACTATAGTCCATGGAAAAGTTGGAATTACATAGTACGAAAATTAAGTAATAAGACTGATTTTATCGTATCCAAACAAGACAATTTAATATTACCTATATATTATTCAAAATACATCCCTTCTGTATTAACACAATGAGTAATATAATCAATACAACAATTGGAACAACTTTTGCAACTTTGTTAATTGTATGTTCTGTAAAGCCAATGTCACAGCTGCTTGGATGTCTTTCACATTGTCAAAAAGTCAGGCTTTCAATGGTAACTGCAGTTTTGAGAACAAAAAATAATCATAGGGGGACATCAGGAGAATAGAGTAGGTGTTGAGCATACACATTTGCTTTTGGCAAACTATTCCTGTACAAGTATTGGCTGGTGCATTATAATTGAGAAGGAACTAGCTACCTGGGGTTGCAAATTCAGGCTGAACAAAACGAATTCTCTACATCAGATGCTCCAAAACACCTAGATATAACTGGGCATTCATTGTATGACCTTTTAGTATAATTTCATGATGAATGACACTCTTACTGTTGTAGAAACACAGCAGCATTGTCTTCACTTTAGAAGATATGTTTCATGCTTTTCAGAGATGATGTAGACTTCCATTCAGCACTCTGCCATTTAGTAACAGGATTGTAACAAAACTACTAACATTCACCCTCTGCAAAATGAAAAGGGGGAAATTTTTATTCCTACTAGCAGTTGCTATGATGCTGATGCATAATCAACATGCAGCTCTTTCTGTTCCTAAGACAATGAGTGTGGCACAACCCCCCCCACACACACAATGCAATCTTTTTCTTGGCCAAATCTTTCACTAAGATTTTACAAATTGTTTTCCAGTCAACATTAAAGTCATTTGCCATCATTCTCACAATCATACAACGATCATGTTGCACAGATTCACATATCTTTGCAACGAATTCTTGTTTGCACAACAAATGGATGCCCAGACCTAGGTTTATCCATAATCCATTCCGGACTACTTTTAAAATGTTCATACCATCTAAATATCTGTGCACAAGACAAACAAGTATACCCATACACTCTGCACAAATCAATAGTCTATGAGGTATTTTTACTGATGTTCAAAACAGAATTTGATATTTGCTCTCTGCTCCAAAATGCTAGCTGGTAATGACATCATATTTCCCATCATGCTTCATGCACGATGATACAGTGTTGCCAGATTGTAGATGATGGTTTGCTGTTTTAAATGCATATATTGATTTTTAGATTGCATTCACAGTTTGGTCACAATAGTCACAATTTGGTCAACATGTCTTACTACTTAATTGTTAGACTGTGTTGTTAAATTGATGGGGTTATGGATAGTATTTGAAAGCTTTGATTTTTTCTCTATTCCTGGTACATACCCAATTTGTTACAGTTTAAACTTTATAAGATCTTGGGTTATTTTTAGAAACTATGATAGCAGGTTCCTAAGTTTTATTTCTCATGTTCTGTACAAGAGTCTTATCTCCCATATTCAAGGACATTAGGGTTTTTGTCTTCCTATCAAAATAGCTTTTGTTTTATGTGCAAATGCTGTAATTTTGGGACATCCTTGAAGGTTCAGCATTACGCAGCTTAAAACAAACTTGCAATTTAATTTTTATTCTATGATTAAACACACACCGGGTTGGAGATAAATCTACACTGGAAATGGAAGTATGCCTATACTCAAGCAAGGTTCAAAACAAAATTTATTATTTCCTTAAACAGTGCTTTTGCAAACATAGTTTCAGTTATTTCAAGAACTTGTATTACTTTACCAAATGTTTTATAATTAACTTGTCCTACTCCCCCCTCAATTTTTTAAAAAAATAATCATCACAAGATAATTAAAATTCCTGTGAAACACTAAGTACATTCCAATTTTTAGAAAGGATCTTTGAGAAGTATCATGAAGGTAACAGTGGCTTAAATAGTTTGAGTTTTAAGAAATTTAACACATATGACACATTCTGCAACACCTTTTTCAGTATGTTTTGCGAAATTCCAAGCCAATACATAATCTCTTGTGCCCTTTTTCCATTCTTCAAAGTCTAAATGGCCTTTGAATATTAATAACAGCATTTGAGGTTTTAATTTTGTTAAGGACACATATATATTACCATTTAAAAACAACAAACATTCTGTAAGGTATGTATCATTTTGGGATTTTTGGCATATTTTTAAATTTACAAGAATTTTTTTCTTTCTAGTCAACCTTGTGTATACTAATTCACAAATATTTTTATGTTTTCATCACCTAGGAGTGCTTTTGAAACTGACCTATTTTAGAAGCACTCATTGGAAGATATTTACCAATTTAATGTATAGTATGCATCAGTTCCAGATCAATTATGCACTTCATCTTTAAGAAAGGCCTGTGACGAAATCTGCTAGATACATATCTTTACTTGGCAAATACTCAACAGTAAATTCATACTTAAATAATTTTAAAAACATTTTCTGGAAACGTGTATAAATTTTATTAATTGGTGTAATTGAAGTCAATGATTAATGATTCACTAATTAATACCGTAGTTCTATATACAAAATTTAAATACTTTGTAAATGCAAAAACGATGGCCAGTAATTCCTTTTTGATTTAAGGGATTATTCTTTTCACTTTCACTAAGATTTCTGGAAAAAAAAAAAGATAAAGGGTGACCTTCATGCAAAAGGCATGCCCCCAATTCATCCTCAAAGAGATCACATTATATAGTTATCTCTTTTGAACTATTGAGAACCTTTAAGATAGGAGCTGAACTTGCAAGTTTTGTTAATATTATTAAAAGCTTTTTAAGTTTAGTTTTTATTAATGTTGCACTAGAAGCAACACGAGGGCTATTGGCGATAGACCTCGTAATTTTGAACCACGGTCAAATGACGAGGACAACACCTGAGCTGGCACCCCCTCTCCTAACATCCACACCACGCCAACAGGAGAACTTTGGGCCTTGACAGATTTAACATGCATCAGCCCCGGCTACAGGGCGGGTCTTTGGCGCCAAGGATCAAACCTGCGACTGAACGAAAACAGCTAGCCACTAATCCGAAACCATGACCACTAGACTACCGCGGCCTATTAAAACCCTTATGTTCCCATGATCAACTGCAATCAGACTTTTTAATAGCTCTCTTAATGGTGATGTGAATTTTGAAACATTTGGAATGAATTGTGATTAACAATTTACCTTACCTAGAAGCCTTCTTACATTTGATTTGTTAATTGGCTAGCCTAATTTATTTATTGCTCTCATCAGAGATTTATCTGCATTAATTCCTTCTTCAGAAGCTACTAAGCCCATATATTTGACTTCATTGAAACTTAAATACAACATCAGACTTAAATTTCACATAATTAGCTTTAGCTCTTTCTAAGAAAAGCAATTGCTTTTTGTCATGATTCTCTTTTAATTGTTTCTGCTATAAGTCATCAAAATAAATCTGTAAGCCCTCAATACTCAAATAATATTTGGTTTCATTTCTGAAAGACTTCAGGGGCTTAATGTTAACACAGTGTTAATGCACACAGTTCAGAGCATTTCTCAACTAATAGAATTTCCCGAAAATTCTCTTTTAAATATAATACGGAAAGCATTTTTTTTTTTTACTTTTTATGTGATTCATAATTTTATCAGTAGATGGTGTAAAGTGTGTTCTTGATTAAAGTTTTTTTTTTTTTTTTTTATAAATTTCTTGGGTCTATACACATTTGTAAACCATTTGATTTTTCAAATGTAACAAAACCATTAACCCAATTTGTCAATGCATTTACATGAAATATGCCTTTACATTCTAAATCAAGTAATGCCTCTTTTAGAATTGCTTGAATCTAGGGGTTCTATAATAAGGGTTACATTTTTTTAAGTACAATGTGAAAGGGAATCCCAGGAAATTTAACTAATCCTTTAAAAAAGTCTTCATATTTAATCAAAACCTCATTTTGTCAAATAGCTCTACTTCATTTATTCTTTGACTCAATTTAAACATCACATTTAGGTCTATGATTGGTTTAAAATCTACATTTGCTACAGTAAAATTCAATCTGACATTTTTACTTTGATCAGTTGAACACACTTACCTTACCCTCAGGTTTTGATTTGTGATTACCATAAGCGATTATCATGTCCTACAGAATTCACATATTTCATACAACAATGGTCATTCAATGATCTCTCAGAAAAAAATAGAAAAACAAATTATTTTAAGTAATTTTTTAAAATTTTTTTAACATGATCTCCTTTTAGCTTTATACACTTTTCCAAGCATTTCTCCAACTATTTTTAAGCCATCTAAAAAAGAATATTTTGGAAAGTCTTTAAAAAAACGGCATCTGTTTGGACGGGCGCCTTTTTTTGTTCAATGTGAACCGTTGACTGCTAAGCCATTTTTTAAGTTTGAAAATAAAAAAAAGTCTTTGGGTGACCAATACAGTGGATATTGTAATAATCCAAACTATATAAATAAATCAAAAGGTTTTAGCCATCAAAATTGCACAGATGTGCATATATGAATTGTCTACATGGAAGAGGGTCTTTTCCTTTTTCGAAGACGTTTCCTCGTTATTTATCTCAACTGGTGCAAATAATGACGTAAAATACTCCCTAGCTATTGTTTTTTTCTTTTTTCAAGTAATTGGTGTATATGATTCTGTGTGCACACCAAAAAAACTGTGGTCATCCCTGTGTAGCCAATTACACTATCTTTGCTCTCTTTGGAGCCTGTTTGCCTTCAAAACCCACTGTTTTGACTGTTCCTTTGTCTCTAGAGTGTAGTAGAGTATCCACATTTTATCCACAGTTATGTATCCTTGCAGAAACCTGTCTGGATCATGACAAAGAGTACCAAAATAGCCTCAGAGTTGACCTCACAATTGCGTTTATTTCCCATTGAGAGTAAACATGGCACCCAACTTGTCAAGATTTTTTTCCCACCCGCTTTTTCGTACAAAATTGAAAAAATTGTTCCTTATGATATGTGGCCTCAACTATTACTACACTTCAATTCATTAAATTCTCAAAACCATATTGTGGATTTTGTCAATCATTCTGGGAGTAATCACTTCCACTGGATGTCATAAGCTACACTTTCATCTTTTGTGGATGTATGGCCAAGTTCAAACTCATTTATCTAATTGTAAACAGCAGTTAACACAGCAGTGCTACGAGCTTCACTCAACTTAGTTTGAATTTCTTTCGGTGTTTAGCCTTTTAAATATAAGTGTTTAATCACAGCATGAAACTTGTTTTTTCATTCCATTTTTTTAAATAAACACAACTACCTTGCTTTAATCAACAATAAAAATGAAAACATGGGATGAAAATAACTGAGACAGCTGTCTAGGTCGTTCTGATGCTAAAAAGAAACTATTTTCGATACTACGAGCACCATCGTAGATTTTCTAAGGACTAATAGAATGACTCTTGTATTATAAAAAAAGATGGCAGGCCTCTGCACCACTGTCAAGCTTATAATTTATAAAATAATTATTAATGCATACATTTTTAAAGTAGTACTTTTTTACTTGGTTCCTCAACACACGAAGAAAGATAATTTATACACACGTTATATATTTGTATTTCATTTTCAGCTGCCTGAATAATTTCATTCACTGAGAACCTTTTACAAAAAAAAATACTGCTTTTTTAATATAAACACAGTACATCACAGGGCAAAATGACTTTTTCCTCTTGCATATATTACATAATTTGTTAAAGTTTGGATATTCCATCTTGTTATAAGTTCTAAACCGTTCTATTGAAAAGATTCATCATCTGAACTTTTTTCTCTAACAGAATCCACTTTATTTTTCATACTACAATTCTCATTAATTCTCTTTATTTGTTTTTTACTCACTTCAGTTAATTTAAAAATGAAACCTGCAGATTTTTTTTCCTTCCAAAGTTAAGTGTGGTTATCAAAGTAGACTTTTCATGAAGAGTCTTGTCACAAATTCCATGAACTGCTTGATCATGAATGAGTGACTCGTCTTTTTAATCTCGTCATTTTCTTGAAATTTCCATGATGCTACAGACTCCCATCAAATCTAATATATGTTCTCTCCTTTCTTCTTGGAAACAAGGAAAAAATTTTTATTTTTCAAATACCACATTCTGATGTTGAATGCAATGTTTTGTGAACTTACTCAAGCCATCAATAAAGTTATCTTTGCTGGAATTATCTTCAAATTTGAATGTGTTATATAATGACAGGCCTTCATCACCTAATAGAATCATCAAAATAGAGATCACAGTTGCCTTACTTTCAGAATTTTTTTTCTGTTATATTTATGAAGCTTTTGAACTTCTGCTGCTACTTTTTTTAGTTCTTTGAGACTTTTCCACTTGTAAAACTTATCTCATTAGGTTGTTAAAAAATTTCCAATTTTAGATATTCTCAGTAGTTCACTCACAGAACAGGATCATTCACTGATTTAGTGATTTTTTCTGTCAGACAAAGTAGTTTCTTTAAACTGACAAAATTTACTTAAACAACACATTGACACTGTGTATCATTTTATATGAAGTTCATATGGAACACAACAGTTCATAACGATCATTAATTTATTAAGTATGGGAAAGAAAATGCAAAACAAAAGCATAAAAATAGAGTTGTTGTCATATTCCTTACACTTACAATTCATATTATTAAGATTAATAGATATGACTACAACTAATAATAAACTGATGTATCACAAATAATAACTAATTTTCTGAACAAGAGTGAAAATTACACTGAAACATATCTCTTAAGAAAGAAAAAATTTGTTATATATTTAAATATCTTTATTAGATTATTAATTATCATTTAATTAAATAAATTTAATTACAATTTCACACAAACAAAGTATTAAATGAACTAAAATTAATATTTAACATATTAACACTCTTCCTAATCTATTTTAATGTTTATTAGCAAATTAGTTGATTTTCTTAATCATTTACTGAGAGTTAATGAAATGTATTTTCTTGACTGTCCACTGAAAATTAAGTTAAATTCACAATTATTTATTACCTTGGATGTATATATCTCCATTTTCATTCTGCTTTACAAGAGCTTCTTTACGATTGCTTTCATAGAGAAGCCTTGATAACCTTTCAAACAAAATGTGGAATTGACGGAAAAAGATAAACCAAGTTTTACTCACAAAAAACAATGCATAAGGCAAATTCTGAAAGACAAAAAAAACCCAAAAAAACATTGATTTTTAACTTAGCATTTTAGTTTCTAGGTATTTGTATGAAAAGATAATAAATGCTACAGCACATAAAAGAAATAAAGACATATTAATGCTTCAAGTAGCAGATAAGTAAAAAGTCATTTAGTTTAATAAAAAAAACTGCTTCAAAAAAAATTACTTTCATAAGCCCTTTTATGTTATTGTTTAAGAGGCTTGTTTTGCCCTAACAAAATGTTAAGCTGCTTTCCAATACAATTATAAACATAAATAATCACAAATTTATAGTAAAAATATTTAATGAAAATTTACCATGATAAAAGAATTTATAAAGCTGTTCAGAAAATGATATATAACTTTTAATAAATACCAATTTATAAAAAATTGTTGCTCAAAATCCTTTACTTATAACTGTTTGAGCATTTTTTTAAAACAAAAATGTAGCTTATGTTTGAAAAATAAGTGATACAATATCTATTGACTACTCTTGGCAAAAGATTTTTTTTCTCAATTTTTTTTTACATTGATATCTTTATTTAATAACAGTGAAGAGGTAAACAAGAACAAAATAAAAGAGAAATTAATTTGATTACATATGAATGATTAAGTTCATTTCCACTTTGTCACAATCAATTGAAAAAATAAGAATCTTGCGTGCAATTGGATAACTGAATGAACTGATAATTTTTAGGTATCTGAATATGTATCTATTTATTCTATAAAAACTATATATATATATGCAGATATAAAGTACAACCATATGACAAAATGTTAATATTAAAACTTCTCAGGATTAAAATGCTTATATATGTAAAAAGAATTTTAAAAAAATAATTGTATCAATGTTATCAAATGATGTCAGCTCTACAGATTCATTTTATAGCTCAATAAGTATGGAATATATCTATTAAATATAACACATCGATCAATAACTCCCGAGTCTAAAATTGAAAACAACATTTTTTTTTGCAAAATTTTTTTTTATTCATCAACATAACACCTTTTGTTAATCACCTTTTAGGGTGATACAATCGTTCCAATGCTTTTTTTCTTTCTTTTCTTTTTTTTTTCCCGCAAGAAATCTTTTTTGTTGCGAGTAAATAGCGATAAACAGCTTTCTGAATCATCGACTCGTTGCTGTTTTTGTTCCATCGAAAGCAATCGCGGCACCCACTTGGAAAAAACCTTTTTCAATTCACTTCAAAAAACCTTTTTCCTGGTCCGATCGACTTAAAATTTTGACACGTTTCAAGCAAAGGTTAGTACTCTAGAAAGACCTGGTTACTGGTTTACTATGAGCGCCATCTCTGGGTTAGTCTTTGGAGTTATTGATCGATGTGTTATTCTGTCAATACAGAAATATTTTTTCAAAATTTTTCTGAATATAGTAAATTAAAATAAGCTAATATAATGAAAAGCAACCAATTCTATTAATAAATATATTACTAATTAGAATTTTTATCATAATTAAACTTTGCTTCCATTTTACAGATTTCATTTTATATTTTAAAATATGCATATTTTCCCCCTACTTAATATTATAAATTCACAGATATTATTACAATAGTATTGATATTAAAATTAGTCTATGAAATATCAATATATAAAAATAACCATAAAAAATAAACATATAATATTTTTACATTATTTAATATTATAAATTCACAGATATAATTACAATATTGTTGACATTAAAGTCAGTTTATGAACTATTACACATAATTAAATAATGTTAATGTTTCATTCCATTACAAATGGTTAGTAATGGATGAAGACATACTCACAGTTGTTGGCAATGGATCCATTTTGTCAAAAACGTCACTTTCTTCAATAAAAGCTTTGCTAGATTCATCAGAAAGGTCCTCTTCATTGGAATCTTCTTCACTAGAGACTTCACCTTCATCTTTGTTGCTCCCTGCAGAAGAATTCTGACCACTCCTTTCCTCCCCATCATTATCAACATCCATTGATTCCCCTAATGTTAACATTAAAAAATAAAATAAAATAAATGTTTAAAAAATTATGTTTTGAAAAGTTTTTTTTTTTTTCTTCTTTTTTTTAAAATATAAAATAATTTACAAAAACTTTTATTTAAGCAAATGAACTTCCAGAAATATTAATGTAATGCAATAAATAAACCAGAAATTAGGACAGGCCATTTATTACTGTGATCAAAGCCATGCAAATTGAACTAAAACCTTACAGAAAAAAATCTTATTTTTTTTAATGCTTTTGGCTGCCTTTGATGTGATTAATACATAAATCCTATTTTAAGTCACAATCACAATGTGTGTAAGCACAAAGACTTGTCATTCTGTTATATTTAAAATTTAGATGTCTATAAATGGTTATGATTTCGATTCAATTTAAATACAATATAGATTATTTTTCTTCTTGATCATGACCAATTTTTGTCAAAACTCATTACAAAGCATAAGAAGGGATAGCTTTTCTGTTTATACACATATCAGTCAGGATTTTAAAAATAATGTACCTTTAGAAACATATGTAATAAATCTATCTTAAAAATGATCAGCATATAGAGATTACTTTTTGGGGTCTTTCAAAATGAAAAGATTTTCATTACTGAAACTATTATGCAGACTTCAACTACAAATTCAAAAAACAATGGTAAAACTTATGATCACCGTGTTAAAAAAAAATTCGAATATAACTGTTTTTATATAAAGAGTTTACAAATTTCATAATATCAAAAATCTAATGCATAGCAAATAAATTTATAATAAACATTTAAACTAATAATTTTTAAGTTGAAGATTTAAATTCATTTGCTGTATTTAAATTAAGATAAAAAACATAAATAATTTAACAACTACCTCTAATTTCTTCATCCATTTCCAAGTCTTCTTCAATTTTAGTAGCTCGAGGTGCACAAAAAAAATCAGGAATAAAGCTGCGAATTACAAGTTCAATCCTACGCCTATCATCACGATAAACACCTAATAGAAAATAAACATTCCAAACAAAAATTAAAAATACTTTACTTCTTAACTGAAATAATTTAAAAGACTTTTTAATATTATCTGAATAATGTTATGAGTTAATTCAATATAACAAATAGCAACTGAAATAATTGCATAGACTGTTGCAATAAAATAGGCAAAAGTTTTTATAAAGGCTAATTTTCAACTGAATATTATATATAACAAAAGAAATAAATAGTTACTTCATTAGAAATTTAAAATTACTTAGGATTCCAAGAAAAACAAAATGCATGAAAGAATTTCCTTCATTAATAAGAAACACTGATGAGACTATTGCTTACTAATTGATAAAACATGTTTTTATCAACCTTCTGTTATGAAAGATATTTAAAAAAAAAATAAACTTTAACGAGAGTATAGCTATAATTTTGTTTTATGTAAAACTTATAAAGTTAATTATTATTTGAATTATTTCTACTATGTTATCATGGCATTGAAGCTAGCCAGATCAAAAGTCATCAAGTTTCTGTTCAAAGCTTGAGTGATAATTTCAGTATGACATTGTTAGCCAAACAAAAATATATGTAAAAAACAGTCCGGGTGGTTCTTCTTCCACCAATTTCATTAAAATAATTGATATTATAACATCATTTACAGAAACAAAATCCATCTTAACAGATAATATTATGCCATAATACAAACATATCAACTTCTTAAATACCTTAAAAATTCATACATGTAAAACCTTTTAATTAAAAAAATTAGGTAGATATTGAAGAATAAAATTAAAAAGAGGATTTATTTCATTTCATAGTCTTCCTGATGTTCAAAATTCTAAAGAAGCTTGGAGAAAAGTAATAATACTTTAATAGCCATGTGTTTGCTTCACTCAATATATATCTCATACGACACTGCTTTCTAAAATTATGACTACAAAAGATAAAAGTGCATAAATAAGAATCACCTGGAAGTTTCTTCAGATACTGTAGCATCAAATTTATCGCATCAAGAAAAACTTCCATTTCTTTAAACTCCAATATAAAGTGAGCATTACTAACTGTTTGATTTTCTTTATTCTATTGAAGAGAAGAAAAAAAATACATTAGATTAATAATGTTAAATATAATTAAAGGAAAGTACACAGATGGTCATTGATTATTATAAAGCTTCAAAAATAATATTTTTCAAAAAATGAAAAATCCATCATAATTTCTAAGAAATCAAAGTAATTTTTGAAAGCCTTGGAACATTAACAAATTTAACATACATCAACTCTGCTACACAGCATGAGGACT
Source organism: Nephila pilipes (assembly GCA_019974015.1). NCBI lineage: Eukaryota > Metazoa > Arthropoda > Arachnida > Araneae > Nephilidae > Nephila > Nephila pilipes. Next base: position 49,779 of record BMAW01115849.1, on the reverse strand, counting down.
GTGAGTTCCTGACATAACAACTATGAGAAAGTATAAATAAGAAATGGTTAAAAACTTCTCTAAATATTTTTTTCAAACAGCAGCTCATTACCTTTTGAGCAATAAGTAATTTAAAATTTTCTTCCCTTCTCATTTCCCCCCCACCTTCACACAAGCAAATTACTCTTTCTTCAGAAATCCTCCAAAATATTTTATATTGTACACACATTACCTTATATTACCTAAAATAGCTTTATTTAAGTATCTTCTGCACATCTCAATTAAATTTGATGATTAAAATTTCCAGTAAAATTATTCCCCATGTGTTTTTTGCAAACATTAAAATGTTAGCAAAATTTATTTAATAGAAATGTTATTATTATAATTATTTGATAAAGAAAACTTAATACACATAAAGAGAAATATAATTTTACTTGTGAGAATTCCATCCTAAAACTTAATCAATTCTGAAAACATTAATCTACAGCAGATAAGACAGAATGTACTTTAACAAATTAAATATAGGTATAAACAAATAATTAAAAACTGCAGGACAATTATGCTTTCCCAAAGAAGTACTCTCACAATTTAACTCTCAAGGTTACATTTTACCTCACTTTCCCTCATAAGGCTGTCTTTACCTAATATCAAAATAAAACTTGGAACACATTTTCAGGCAAAAAAAGGTATCAATTTGGAAATAAATACGACATTGTAACACATAGATCTGTTAATTATATAGCACCTTCAAAAATTTAGAAACCTACCACATTTTTTTCATTATAACATTCATCATGAAAAAACCATTTAGCATTAGAATATATGAAAAGTATGGAATACATTTTATAGAAGAAAAAATTAGATTGATTGAAGTAAAAATTAATGTAATAAAATATTTTTCATTTCTATTAGATAGCAGAGCCAGAATATCATATTAATATTAAAACCTTTTTCCAGTTGAAAACATTTTCAGAATTGTGGGTCCTAAGTTTTAACATCACATAAATAAAAAGCTTTTAGCCATTGAGTACATGTTTAGTGTTGTATCATTTATTTTTGAATTTTGTCAGCAGAAAAAAAAAAACTGTTTACACTAATTTTTCACATTTTTAAACAGGAAAATGAAATCAATACAGCTATAATTTCGCAAAATAGCAAAAAAGATTAATATATTTACAACACATTATAATTTTCTGTTAAACATGTAAATGTTAAGCTAAAAAAGAATATATATATATATATATATATATATAGTTCTAACTATATTAATATTTAATTATCAACATAGTTAAGTTACAAAAAAAAATTAATAAGCTGCATGATAATAAAATTTAAATTGGACACATTCATTTACATGATTTTGAAAATGTTAAGGTGAGCATAATCAAAATAGTTCTTTATATTAAAAATTGATAGGAGTGGTAAATCTACTTTATTGATTATTATACTTATATGGGTTGAATATTATGTATAAAACAGATTACTAAATATTAAACAAAGTAATTATAAAGAATTTCATTATAATAATGATAAAAAAATGTCTGAATAAATAAGGGTAGAAAAGGTAGAAAGATTAAGATCAAGGAGGATATGAAGAAAAAATTCTGCAGGATAATAATTTTGAGGAACATTTTAATATTAAAAATATTAAGAGCTTTTCCTTTTACATTAAGAAAAGTGAAAATTATTTAGTTACAGACATGATAAATTTGAGGGTATGTGTATTCATTTAATAATAGATTTAACTTAACTATTGCTTCAATAAATACAATATGAATGACTATAATAAGCTGCAGAAGGAAGTATATTATACAATTAAATTCATCAATAAATCTTTTGATAAAATTGTTTTTAACAATCATCTTAACAAATATAAAATAACTAATCCCTACTAAAAATCTCAATTTTAAAAATATAATGAAAAAATAGGTTACATTCTTTTTAATTGCAATGATAGCTTAGATTTAAAAAATAAGTGTAAGTACAATATTTACAAAGTGTATATCAATGAGGAATATCAACAAGTGATTTCAGGTAATTTGGATATTGTTCAAGATAAAATATTAAGAGATATTATGAAACACGGGACTAATTTCAAACTTCACATTTCAAAAAATGGTTTTTACATTAAGATACAAATTAGTTTAGATATTGATAATTTTATTTCTAAATTAGCAATTAACTATAGTCTTCCATTAGAAGTTCGTAAACCGTTTAAAGACTGTATTAATCATGATATTTAAAAATTTAGAGAAAATAATAATGAGCATATTTACTTGAAAAATTTTAAAACTGCTATTATTAATCACCCAGACAGAGTTATTACTTATGTACACAAAGCAAATAAATAATTATGCTGTTACGTGGTGGAAAGACCTCTCCATTAATTAAACTAATAAATATCTTATGACTTTCATTTAACCAATAAATACCTTGACTATTGCTCACAACTCTGAAGAGTTGTGAGCAATAGCCAGAAAGAAATTTCTAATAGAATTATTGCATTTCATAAGAAAATGTGTGTTAATAATAATAACCTTAAATTACTTAGACATTTTTAACGCCAAAATTTCCAATTAAAGCAGTTACTAATGGTTCAAATACATACTCTTGCTGGAACAAAATCATAAAAAAATTATACAAAACATAATAGATAAGTTGAAGAGTACTGCCATTATTAAAAATAGTGTGATTTAGTCAAATATGTTAATTAACAGATTTTTACATTATTTATAATAATGATTTTGAAAATCTTTCTAACTTTAAGGACAAAGAATCTTTATTAAAGTTCTAAAAAGAGATTTAAATAAAAAAAATTAATATTAATAAAGTTATTGCATATGAACAATTTAATTAGTTATGTTAGTCTTAAAAAAGAAAATTATACAGTACATTAAAAGAGAGAGAGAGAGTAAACCACAAGGTGGTCCAGCAAAAAATTGTTTAGCCAATAATTATTTACACTTTTATGCATTTTTTTTTATTATTATAATTGCTTTAGAATGGAGATATGTATTGATATTTTTTTTTCAAATTAATAATAGTAAAAATATTAAAACCTTTCTTACATTTCATCCAGATTGTAAACCAATGTTAATATAAATGAAGTGGAATGTTTAGATTTTTTTTTAAATTAGAAGATAATGAAATTTTATGTAATGTGTACGATAAAATGGACCTTTTTTCTTTGGGATTCATGAAGTTCTCTTATTGGGAGTTCTTCAAGTTTGAATATTTTTAGAAATATAACTTATAACCAAACATTGCAAAGTATTAGACTTGTGGCTAAAAAAACAGGATATTAATATTAACCTGAGTAATTTTAAGAAAATTTGCACTCAGATGCAGAATTTCCTTTGAATTTGAGTAATTTAAAATAAAATAATTATAATGTTTAGTTTCTTCTTTGGTTTAAGTAAAAAAAAAAAATTAATTTTTATATTTATATTATTTCTAAACAAGGTCTTAATTTTTTTTTTTTTTTTTTAATTTCCTTTTACAATTTTTGCTACTTCAAAGAATTAAAAATTTCCATGCATTAATACTCATTCTCTCTGATAGAGGACATTGCAACATTTCTGGTTTAAACAAAGTGGAAAAATACTGGTATGTTAATATTTAATACATATTTTGTTTTGCAAGGTAATTGTCTCCTTTTTTTAAATGATTGATTTAATTTTGGATTATTCTTTCTATCTTTTTCATTGGTTAATGTACAAGGGATGTTCCAAAAGTAAGTTCCATCATTTTTTTTTCAAAAGAAAAATTTATTGCATAAAAAAAAGCCATGTCATCATGAACTATACATCTTGCACTATTAATAAGCATATTTATATTTAACTTTAAAAGAAATAGTTAAAAATATATTTTCATCACTCAACCTCTGGCTTTATCTATTTATTTTACAACCAAGTGCCATTACTTTTATCAAAATCTACTTTATTTATAATATCTATGGAAACTTTTCTCCCATGATTGGAATCTCACATTTCAATAATGAAATAAAATAAAAAATTTAGTAATTTTATAAAATAACAAAAATAAAAAAATATTTAATTAATAACTATTTTAATTAACAAATTGCAAATTCAAAAATTTATTTCTAATCACCTCAGCATAAACCATTTCCATTTCATTTAGCAGACTTTTGGGTCGGAAGCTTTTGCTATCATTCTGTTTAAAGTTGATTCCTTGGTGATCAAGAGATTTCAAATAGTATTGATCTATTTGGTTTCTCCAAAGTTCATTAAATTTTTTCTCTTTATCTTTCCATTCATCTTCCTTTACTTTCAACCTGCATAGGAAATGCATTAATTTAAATTTGCTACATCTATACAAAAAAAGAAAAAAAAAACCATTTTTGCGTATTTTGTAACATTTTATACTTAAATGAAAACACTTACTTCATCAATTTATCACAAATAACAAATCATCTGAAACAAGGCATCATTGGGAAGAAATCTTCAGTATTTAAAGTTATCTCGAGCACTATTTTTGTGTTTGATGTTTTTTATGACACTGAGACATCAACACCATTCGAATTTCTGTTTATTTATCAACATACTTAAGCAATTTTTAATTTGTATTTTTCATTTCATTACTTAATTCATATTTTTCATACCACATTTCATTATGCTATATTTTCTTCAATAAATTTTTTTTGGAACAGAAAGTGAAAAAAAGCATTTTAAGTTGAACTATTCTTTATATATCTCTTTCTATGCAGCAAACAGCAATAACCTTCATAATATTTTCAATTTTTTTTTTTTTTAGAATGCTGAACAATTTTTCATTGCATATAGCTATCATTGCTAAACGACATCACAAGAGATAATAAAAGTTTCCAATGGCATAAGTAGGTGTTAACTACCGATTTGTAATAAAAAAAAATTAGAGTTGGAACATAACTTAGAACACAATATATTGAATAAACATTCAAAATGTGACCACAATAAATTAATACAAAAATAATTTAAATAAATTATATTTTTTGCAAAGCTAGAAAATGAATTTTACGATCAGTTTATTATTAAGTGATTTTTAATTCATTTGATCTACCTCAAGATAAGTTCATTTTTTTTTTTTTTCATTGTATTACTCATTACCATTTTGATCAAAACAACAGACTGATGATTTCATGCTATTTTTTTTATTTAAGGAAAAGGCACAATATCATTCCCTTTTCCAATCTATTTATTTTAAATAACATTTAGCAATGCAGATGTGATTGATTTAAAAGAGGAATCTTCAAAGAAATATTTCATATGCAGTATAAACTATGATTTTTTTTAAAAAAAATTATTTAAGTAATAAAATGCTTCAGCATTAAGTATGGGCTTTAATACCTAATATTCTCTCTCCATTATTAATAAAAAAAAAATAGTATGTGTGTGTGTATTACTATTAACAATAATTTTTTTAAAAAAAATCTAAACTAACACCACTTTTTATTTGAAAAGTAGCAAGCATATTAACATATATAGTCAGAAATAGCATTAACAAATAAATTAAATCCCATATTTAAATTTAGACAAAATAAATAAGATTAATAATGGTCTTCAAGAATTCAAAGACAATTTTTTCCCCAAAGAAAAAGAGTTAAAAATGGTAAGATTAATGAAATGAAGGAAATATTTCACCTTTTCAGAATGATAGGTACTGCGACCAAAGGATTTCTTTTCAAACCTTCAACAAGTTCTTCTGTTTTGTCCCCATATAATCTAAAAGAATTTTTTTCAAAAATGGCATTTCATAAACAAATACATGATTTTAAATAAATAATTATTCATATCTATTGAAATTATCTGAATGTAATCAAATTTTAGTCACATATTTCTAATAAACATAAATAAAAAAAAGTGAATTAAAATATTTACTTATTTTTTTGAACAATATTATTCATGAAAATTAGGAGACAGTTAACAGAAATTAAATTTTATCAATGTTAGGAAACCCAAATATTTAATTTTGTTTGGTTTACATAGTGGTATATATACAGGAAAAAAATACTACTGATTTCTAACAATGATTTCTGTGAATACTAAGCAATTCAAATTTTTTGAATAAAAATGATATACAAACTATAAATTAAATGCAAAACAATATATATATATATATATATATATATTGATTCTCAGGATGAAGAACTTTAGATTTACCAAAATTAAACATACTAACTATACTAAATATGAATTTCCCATTAGGATGTTAATTCAATGAAAGAAGTTGCAAGCATGAAAATGACAACTATATCAGTGAAAAACAAAACAAAAAAAAAAAGACTGTGAATAGTTCAGCAACAACTTAGTATAATATCATTACCTGTTTTTTCCTAATAATAACTCATGGAACGAATTTTACTTAAATTATCTGGATATCTTAAAACAAAGTTCTTTCCAAGAAAGCACAACTCATTCCTTTTATCTTATGAGGAATTTTTTACAGGATACATAAGACTTTTTAAATTCAATTGAATATGTAAAAATATGTACAATTCACACATACGCTCATGAAAATATTATCTTTGATTTATTTTAATACCATACTAAACACTTATCCCTAACACAAATACATTTTAATATTGAATATAATTTTTTAAAGGAAAAATATACATCAATAGAATAAATTTTTTCAAAAGCTTTCAAGTGGTTAGCATTAAACATTTAATGCTATTGCTTAAAATTATTTTGACAAAATGTATTTTTAAATACTTTGCTGAATCCATGAGACATTGATTTTTTTTTATCTTAAATTCCAAATTGTGTAAATAGCATTTTCTAGGTTTGTTAGACTCATGAAATATGTAAGTTCAAAAATTCAGAAATAATAAAATCCTTACTTTAAAATTTTATCCTTAAAGCTATAGAAAGTAATATAACATAAAATCAACTTTGATCAACTAGATTTTAAATTACTGGAAGTTGCACCCAAAATATAAAAAAAGTTGAAGAACACTTTTTATACAGATTTAGTAACTCAAAAATAGAGAAAACATACTTAATATGAATCCAACAAAGACATTTTAATTCATAAACCAAGACAAAGGGAAGAAAAATAACTGAAAATATATTTCACATTCATACTAATTTATGAAAAAAACATTGAAATTCTATGAAACTAAGATTTTTGAAGTCTTCAACTCTTTATTTATTTTCATTCATATAACTTGATAATATTTTAAAGTTTTAAATTTCCGTATCAATACATTTGTCATTAATTGATTAAATAATAAAACTTTGGAACATTTATCAAAAGGTTGCCATGATGACATAACCTTACTTTTTGCCATCCCTTCAAAGAACACCAGATTATATTTTATAATGGTTATTAAAAAGTGAAGAATCAACAGTAATCTTTTCATAATATACTCTGAAGTTATGAAAGTATTTTATGAATAAATTTGAAGTCTCAAGAGTATTTATTTTTTTATGAATTGAATTTAGGTCAATAAATTAACCCTTTGACGGTTAGGCAAATCAACAGTTTTCACTCTCCTATGATGTGCAGCCTACGATCAAACGGCCTCTGAAACAAGTAGCAGTTCCCCCCCTAGCAGCCTTCGAAAATTTCACTATTTTCAGGTGGTGATACAGATCGCTTTTAAAAGATAGTTTTTAAAAAATCATTTGCAATATAAAAATGAAAAATTTATATCAATTGTAACTTGCACTTTTAAACAGTTCAGCGACCGATAAATATCACAAATATTAGTTTCTAAAATTTAGAATTTTTAAGCAACTATTTGCAATATATTAATGTAATATTTACAACAAATGTAAATTGCACTTTTAAATATTATAAATATTAGTTTGTAACATATTAAATTAAAATATGTAAATAAATATATGCAATTTTAAGTTTTATAAAGCTTTTTTTTAATTGTTATATTTATTTAAAAAAATTTCTTGTGTACGATACACATTAAAATATGGAATAGAACATAATGGAGCATTACAGTCTTTGCATTAAATGCATCCTTTTTCAGTAACAAACTTCCACTAAATTACACAAGAAAAATAACTAGATCAACAACTGGATCAGCAACATTTTTCCTTATTATGTAAAAAATTTTACGGTACCCGTATCACTATCTGTATGCTATCAAATTAACTAAATTTTGTAACACGATAATGCAGGATAACATATGCAGATGAACTCATCTCGGCAGCATCCAGCAGGAAAAGTTTCACTACCTGAGTAAGGTTCAACTGCAACCATTTGGGTCGAAAAACTTCAGACGAGCTGAACTCGTCAATGCCCATTATGTTGCGTTATTCGAATGATGAGTTGGGCTCGTTCATAATCACTGAAGGGTTAAAGCATATATAGAATCAAATCAAAGTTTTCTTAAGATACTTTCAAGGTTGGTAGGCTTGAATTAATGCTGTAGCAGAAGTTATACCCTGGAAAGAGAGAGACTGAAGGATTGACTCTCCTAATTTTAAACCACAGTCAGGTGATAATGACGACACTTGCACAAGTGAATGATTGAAAATTGTATTTAGTGTCTCAGAAAGAAAAACAAAATACTTGAAAATGAAGTTCCTGTAATTGTTCAAAAAACATGCAAATTATATATATGTACCTTTTTAACAAAACTGATTTTTTAGCAATTGAAAGATCTAATAAATGAAAATAAAAACAATAAAGTTACATATTAATGGGAGAAAAATCAGTTGTAGGTACATGATAAATTTTAAACATAAATTTTTTATCTTTCGAAAAACATTCTAGGGCTTAATATGAAACAAAATTCAAACATACTCTATGTACAATAACACTGAATAAATCAGGTTTTTTCTTCCTTTTTCCTCAGTATTTGAAATCTTTTCTACCTTTTCAAATGATATCAAAAACACTTTTAATCAAATGAATAATATATTATTCATATAAATATAATACCTCATACAAGAATTATTTTGAGGTACCTTCAAGTTTTGTAATTTAACTAAAAAACATTTTTTTTTTACTATTATATTTATAAAATACTACTTTATACTCCACAATAAGTATATTTTTAAAAAGTCAAGTTATCTTAAACAGATTTTTAAAAAATTGGGAATAAAAATCTTTAATTTTTTTAAAAAAAACTTATATGAATGGGAATAAATGTGCAGGAAAAAGTCTCATTTGCATAGCAACTTATATTACATAATTTTAAACTATAGTATTCTTGGTTTTATAGCACGTTTCACATAAACTTATAAAAAACAGACAGGGGAAAAAAAGAATATTACTAAATACTATTAGCATTTTAAGCAAGATATAATTTTCACAAATGAAATAAAATAGCCAATATAAGTACTTACCGATGAAGTGCCCGCTGTTGAAGAACTGTGGAGGTTCCTCCAAGGCTGTTATCCAATGAAAACATACTCTTTTCCTCAGTAGTCATCTTATGGATTTTTTTCTGTACATTATCCAGAATTTGCAATGTGTAACCATTTGCTGAAATTGCCATATCTAGCTATTAATTGAAGTAAAAAAAAAAAAAAAGAATATGAAACACAATGTATAAGAAGAAATGCATCAAATTTTCAAAAAATTTTATTAGCAATACAGAGATAATATATTAAAAATATAGAAAGGAGTATTTTACCTCAAAGCGTTCATCTTCACAACGGTATATAATTTCTTCATATTGAGTTTTGCAAGATGTTACAAAAGTAGAATCTTCAGACCAGGATGGAAAAGATACCCATGTATCATTCAATACCTGCGCAAAACGTTTTATGGACATGTTTATAATGACAATTCTATGCAAAATAGAACAAAAGGAAAACAAAGATAATAAAAATAAAACTTTTAAAGAAACATTAAGTACATAATTAAAAAGAAATTTATATCCTTAAATCTAAATTATGAAGGCTATTCAATAAAATCAATGAGCAAATTTTAAATGAAAGGGTAAATAAGATAGTTAAAAAACCATATGATTTATGAAGTTTTTACCTCTTTGCATAAAGCAGTTCTACCAGAACATTTTGGTTGCTCAAAATCTTGAGGTAAAGCTCGATAACTTGCTCCATTCCTTCCTCCAGCTGAAAAATCTAAAAGGGAGTAGAGAGAGAGGATTAGGAACTAAAAATTCAAAAAATTTACATATTTTCAAACAAATTAATTCATATTTATAGTAAGAAATTTACAGAGGACAGTGAAATGAAAATGCATTTAACTACACCCAAACAAGAATCACGATCATTTTGGTCTTATTTGAATGTGACAAAAATGGTAGTGAATATAATAATGATTATATCCAAAATGTAATCTAAAGCAGTGGTTCTGAATGATACAACTTTTGTCTCATTATACCTCCTTAATTATGGTTTTAAATTTAACTTATGCTTATATTAGAAGGTCCCCAACTAGTGATTTTGGGGAAGGTTTTCAGGAGATAAGTATTTCCAAATAATTCAGTGTGTTTAATAAGTACCATTTATTTTTAAAAAAAAATTTATTTTAAAAAATAAAAACTATTTGAATTTTTTTTCTTTAAAAGAATTATAATGTAAATATTTTAGTGATAGTATTTTAAGAAATTTTGTTTTTCTGTCTCTTTTCAATTCATTTTAATACTTCTCATATACCAAAATTCCTTCATTCGAATATCCAAAGGGCACAAATGCCACAGTTTGAAAGCTATCTAACTACATCACAATTTTTTAAAAATAATATTATACATTTTGTAGTAGGAATGAGAAATACTGATTTTTTTAGTAGAACTATCTTTTCCTTTCCTTTCATTTTAAAATAACTGCTCTTCAGATCAATTGCTCTTTGAAATTTCAGCATTGTAGCAACACAGAACATATAAAATAAACAGATAAAAAGAGGAGATGAAGTAATATGACTTAAAAAAATATATCTAAAATTTGATTGGCTTAATGAGTACAGAATTTTTTCTACCATTTGAAGAGATGAATAAAAAGATAGTTCTATGGAAACCAAGATCAAGATGTACCTGCTCATTAATTAGAAAAAAAAAAATTTCTTTTGTTTCTCATCCTTATTTGGGGCAGCGGTAGCCTAGTGGTCAAGGTCGTGGACTAGCGGCCAGCGGTTTTCATTCAGTCGCGGGTTTGATGCTTGGCCGCCAAAGACCTGCCGTGTAGCCGGGGCTGATGCAGGTTAAATCTGTTAGGGGACCAAAGTCCTCCCGTTGAATTGGTGTGGATGTTAGGAGAGGGGGGTGCCAGCTCAGGTGTTATCCTCGTCACTTGCCCATGGTTCAAAATTATGAGGTCCGTTGCCAATAGCTGTGTTGCTTCCAGTGCGACGTTAATGAAAACTAAACTAAACTCATCCTTGTTTGAAACTGTTTTAAGAAAGCTGATTACAGAGTAGTAAACTCTAGGTAAAGATATATATTCTTAAATTCAACACATTTATAAGAACTTAATTAACAAATTTCATTATACCCAAGAAATAAACATATTAAAATTAAAGCAAACTATTATGACAAAAAGTATAAAAAATATTCCTTAATAGTTACCAATATCTGCTCCAATTTCTGGTTTATTCCTCAGAATTTCAAGCGTTATAATTTTCATGGGAATAGCCTCTATATTATCATTATTCTCTTTAAATCCCAACATATCTTTAAACTTTCTATGCAGATCTGGAAATTTTCTATAGAATTACAGATAAAAAAAATATTTATTGGAAATGAATATAATTAAAAATCACAGCAAATTATGATTCATTGCTATGTATTAAAGAACACTGCAGACATATTTCAAAACCATTGTATTTTTCCAAGTTAACATAAAACATTTCATAAATTAATTGAAAGTAACCAACAAATATTGTTTAAAAAAAATCATGGAGCATATTTTACATATGATATTCACGCAACTCTAATTAAATTCAGGTAAATATTGAAAAATAATCAAAGCATAAATTATTAGCATTATTGAATGAGAAAGAATGGGGGGGGGGATCAGATGTATATAAAAATGTATATAAAATGTAATGTATATAAAATGTAATGTATATATCAGATGTATCAATGTATATAAAAATCCTTGTAATAAAATAATACAGTTTAAAAAAAAACCTACTGCATTAATAATATTTCTTTTTACTGTTTGTAATATACCAATGAAATTGTGCTTTACATAAATAAAACTAAACATGAGAAGTTAATGTAAAAGATAAAATTTACAAAAAATAATCTGAAATATAAGTAATAATTCATTTGCTTATTAAAAAATGTGCACAACATAAAGAAACACTCAAAAAAGATAACTTTTTTGTATCATTGTCAGTATTTCAATATTATTACACATGTGAGAATTTTATGATGCAATTCAATACTAAAAATTGTGTTTTTGATTGCATCATATTTTTTTTTTAATAAAATAAAATTGATTAAATTAGTTTGCATGGTTATGAAATTATATATTGATTACATTCTACTGATACTTAAGCTTATATATATATAACGAATACAAAAATGATTTTTACTGAATAATAAACACATTAAATACTTTTAAACATTTTAATACAAATTTACAAAATTTTAAGTGAAAATAAATTTCAATACAAATTTTAAGGTTAGGCATTCATAATAAAAATAAAAGTTGTTATTTACTTTTGCATTAATGAAGGAAAAGGAAATCTTAAGAAACAATACTTAACACAATATACATAAACATAAAAGCAGATAAAATCTGTGTTTACAAAAAAACAGTCTACAGTTTAGTAAAAAATAATTATCAAACCTTTTATGAGTATATAAAAGAATAATTAGAAAGTTTACCCTAAAAAAGAAGTAGAAATTTTCAAAAGTTCTGATCTTGTAATAACGTCCTCATTGAAAAGCATTAAACAGCGTAAGAAATTATCATAAACTTCTTTATGACGCACAGCAGCTCTTACCTGAAAAATTAAATTATTCTCAAACATATAAATATTAGCCTAACTAAAAAATTCTGTCTATTTGTAAAGTGAAGGAAAATAAATTTTTCATATACTTAATAATTTTTAAGGTAAAATTTAACTTCTGTCACTACTATTACTGGTCTATAAGTATTCTAGATGAGTTCCTCATAAGTTAAATGAGAAAAATTTGCTCATTGAGTCATTATATGCACATATCTGCTAACTGAGAACAAAGACAAATCTTTTTTGGGCTGGATGATAAATTGTGATTTAAAAAAAGTAAACTACCTACAACATCATAAGGAAAAAAGCATATTGTAAGCCAGAAAATCAATCCCTTTCACCTCTGAACATACCTTGAGCCTGAATAAGATAATACTTTTATGGCAAGATGTCCAATATTATGAACTTTTGAAACCTAACAAAACCTAAGCTTTTTGATAGAGCTGAATTCAGAGAGATATTGTCAAAAATTAGATGATTTGAACAAAGCATTCAAAGAAAAGAGGCCAGTTCTATTCAATAGGAAGCACATCATACTAATGCCAAATCACATGCTGCTTTAGCAACTCATAATATTTCAGAGTTAGACTGAGATATTATGTTACAACCAACCATATTCCCCAGACCGAGCATTCTGCAATTCTCGCCTATTTCTTTTCCAGCAAAATATTTGGAACATGATTGTTTATTAACATAGTGCAGAGAAGCAGGATGAGGGCTATTGGTGATGGACCTAGTAATTTTGAACCTCAGTCAAGTGACGAAGACAACACTTGAGCTGGCACTTCTCTCTCTCTAAACTTCCATACCATGCCAATTTGAAAGACTAGGAACCTTCACCAGATTTAATGTGTATCAACCCTTCTACATAGCGGAAAATAAGTGGCATCAGGGATCAAAAACTCAACTTGGGGGAAACAATGCCGGTTGCGATTCCCTACCATGACCACTAAGATTACAACAACCATAAAATTTTCAGAAGGGGAAAAAATCTTAGACTTAAGCAGATATCAGCCAAGCACTATCTGAGTTCTTTGCCTCTATAAAAACAATGCATTTTTCAAAAATGATATTTACAAATTATCACCACTCTGGCAAGAAGTTATATATAATGAAGGATATTATGTATTACAACAAATATTATAAAATGTATGAAAGTGAATTATTTTCTTTCACTTCACTAGTGCAAAGAGCTTTTCAGTATTCCTTATAATATATATATATATAGCATAAATAAAGTTACCAAAGTTATGCAAAAATTTGATAAGAAAGTAATACTAAAATACAAAGTTGTAAAAGATTAAATTTGTTTTCAGCTGTATTATTTTGATTTTTTTTATCCCACATCTATTACATTTTACACAAACAAAAATATATATTCAGACACTCTAATCAAACTACTTTTCAAATCTGTTATAAATATCTAATGAAAATTTTAAAATAATAAAATATAACCTATTAATAGTTTATACGTTAGTTTATATTGATGATTTGGAATGCTAATAAAAATATATACTAAAAGTAGTAATGGAAGATACTTAATTTTTTTAAAGAAGGGAAATTAGTGAACTTTCTTCAGGAACATAGAAACTTAAGAAATGCTGATCTTAGTAAATACATTTTACTTAACCAATTTATAAATAAATCATTGCTGCCATTATAAAACATCCAGTAATGCAATTATTTAGAAAAAGAAAATTTCATAGCACAAAAGCACGATACTACAAAAATAGAAAAGTTCAAGTTTTTATAATAATATAGATTTCAATAAATTCAAATAATTTATTTGAATCTTAATTCATTGTACATTTTTCTTATACTGTTTTCTAATATTTGATAGTAATATAATATATTGTGTTTCTCTAATATCTGACACTAAAAAAATCAAATTTTTCCAAAAAAGTAAAAGAATTTTTTTTGCAAGAGCATTCAATAACATCTATAATGCAATCCTTAGGTTCACAGTACCTACATGAATGTATGTGTTAGTGTACAACAAAATGTGTTTCCAATACGTCCAACCCCATCTATCATACTTCTAATATACTTTCAAAAAATATGTCTTTTTTTGATATAGCAGCAATATATATATAGAAATTTTCAAATCTGTCTATTTCAAACCTTAGTGATTTGTATGACTAGAATTTTTCAGAATAACTAGATAAAATGAAGTCATACAAATCTACAACAATTTGAATACACATAAAATATTTTTCACATAAAACTTACATTATCAAAGAACAAATGTTCTTCAAAAGAGCCATATTTATAAACAGGAGCAATAGATGGATCATTCACAACTGAGATTTTTGATATCTATAAAATAAAATTTATAAATATAGAAAATTAACAAATTAATACAACACAAGTTCAATAAGCAAAAGATAGTATCTTATTAATTTGAAGTATCTGAATTTACATGAAATGTTACCTATACATATAACTCAGAAGAGTTAGAAAACACACACATATATATATATATATATATACACATATATTCTATTTAACCATTGATGAAACATACAAAATTTTAGACAAAACAATTAAAATAATGAGATCAATATTTAAATTAAATTCGAACTTTTAAAATTGAATTGAGATAAATTAGTTCATTTTGTTTAACAAATCAAAGAAATTTATCTCTACATGAAATATTTATGTCAATCTCAAAGTTAATATTTTATACATACATCTATAGAATCAGGCTGAGAGAGTGAGTTTTCATCACACATCTTGGGTTCAATATCAGAAATATCCTCCACATCCTGCTTTAATATGAGAACCAAATAATAAGCATTGCAAAATTACAATAAATACTAACATACAAAAATAATATATCTAGCAAATTTATATTTCTTTTTTTCAAACAAGTATTTTTTGAAAATGGAAGATCTGAAATTACATCACTAAATTAAGCAAGATATGTCAGTAATAAATAACTAAATAATGATCATTTTTGGAAAGTCATCACTATACATAAGAGGTCAATCAATGAGTAAACATCAAACAAAATCCTTATAAAAACACAATATCTTATTTTCAATGACAACAAAGTAAATTTTACATTTAATTTCCTATACACTGTATGTAATAAATTTCTAATGTATTTGTCATCAAGACTAATATATCCAACTCCTATTTTCTTATTCAAAATAAAAAATAGTTTTCATATTGACTTACATAAAGAATATTTTATGCAACATTTCATGTTCATATATATTGTATTATTCATGAAACATAAGCAATAATTTAAGACTTATTTTCATTATTTGTAGGACTTTTAACGAATTATGAAAGATGCACCCATTTGTCGTACAGTATATTTTTTTTATAAAAATTTCAATATTATAAGTTTTTATACTTTCCTAGTTTTCTTCATTATTTTATTTCATCAATATGTAAATTCTATCTATATTATTTTCATAAAAATCATGTATACTATTTTCATTATGCATTTTGAATTATATACGAGTATATATCTATTATATAATATACAGATAAAAATATTGCATTACAGATGCTACGCTTTAAAGCAGTGGTTCCCAAAGTCGTCCCTACGGACTTCCAGGGGTCACCGATATCATTCGGGGGTCTGCACAAGGTTTAATAAAAAATAATAAAATTGTGATACTTTTTTGTTATTATAGAAATTTAAATAAATAACAATAAATAAAATATTAGCAGTTTTTATGTCCTGAGTAAAATATAAATATAGGTGAGTATTTAAAATAGTGTGTTACTTAAATACTGAGTGTTATGTAATACCTTTTGTGAATGAACATTGACAAAACTTATTTCCACTGATTTGTCACTTGTAGTAACAATGGTGTGTATAACTTGTTTTAATGTTATAAGTGAAACATATATATATATATTGTTCAATTTACTTCACTAAATTTAAGCTTTCAATTTACATCAACACGCTAACAATATTACAACAAAATAATAATGAAACAATAAAAAAAAAAAACTGAGATTATCCCTCAAAAACGAAAATACTACAAATAGAACCACTGACACATGCCTAAGATTTTATCGTTCTAGATGGCACCAGTTACTCAAGTTAATAACAAGCATGGCACAGTGTAAGACAGACGGCTGAAAACAGGTTTATACAAACTTTAACATTATCCCTCTACTAACGTGAAGGGATTACTATATATTGAAAAAGTAATCTTTTTTTTATTAAATTAAAAACTTAGGAAGAGATCGTAAGTTTTTTTTAATACAAATGTTCTTTGAAAGAAGTTAAGTATTAAGAAATATACTTTACTCAAAATTACATATGAAATTTTATCCTTACGTTAAATAATTAATTCAAAAAGGCTTTACTGCAACATTCCATTAAAAAAATTAATAATAATTAACGGTGGTTTGCTGTAAATAAGACATTTGATGTACAAATTCTCGTATATCCTTTTTTTGCCCTTTTTAACAGATAACAGTATGAATGAGCCGAAGAAAAAATACCGACAATACAGTGTTGAATATTTGAAGTATGGCTTTATTTCATCACCGGGAAATAGTATTTACCTATGTGTCTTCTATGTAATAAAACTATGTCAAATGATTCAATGAAGCTTAAGGAACATTTAATACAAGCTTAAGGAACATTCCAAGCTTAGGGAACATTTAATACAAATCCATATTGACAAAAAAAGATAAGGATTTAACATTTTTTTCAAACAGCCTAAGAAAAATAATTGAAAACACCGTCATTGCAATAACTCGGGGACAATATCAAAGCGAGATGACAATGGACCGAGTGCTTCGCAAAACATTTCTTTATTGATTGCAAAGTCCAAAAAGCCATACACTATTGGTGAAGAACTTATTTTACTAGTTGTAAGTGAGGTAATATGCACCATATTGCACAAACCAGCTTTCGACATTATACAAAGAATTCCACTGAATAATAATACAGTACAAAGAAGGATTGACAAAATGGTTCAGTGCATAGAAAATTCTTCATGTGAGTATTTAAAAACATCTGAATCTTCTATACAGTTTGATGAGTCCACTTGACCAGGAAATGAAGCTTTATTTTTAGCTTATGTAAGATTTGTAAAAGAAGAAAAAATTTGCCAAGAATTGTTATTTGCTAAATGTTTAGAAACTGATTTGAAAGGTGAAACGTTATTTACTGAATTAAAAAGATTTTTTGATGTAAAAGCTATACCTTTGACTAATATGATTTCTGTTATTACTGGCAGTGCTCCGGTAATAGTAGGGAAATATCGAGGCTTTCTGGCATTCATTGACATCATTTAGTTGAAAAAAATCTTAGTGAATGTTTGCATGGATCACTAGATTATGTCATCAGAGAAGTTAATAAAATCAAAAGGAATGACTTCAATGAAAGAGTATTTGCTCAACTTTATTTGGAAAATGATGAAGACTATAATCATTTACTACTTCGTGCAGAAGTACATTCGTTATCTAAAAGTGCATGTTTAAATCGATTTTAAGCGCTCTTTGATTTAATGTAGGAATTCCTGAAAAGCAAAGACAATGATTTGCGACATAATTTAATTAACTCAAAAAATGACATAGTCTATATGACTGATTTATTTGCCAAATTTAACGAAACTAATATGAAACTACAAGGTGACCAATTAAATTTAATCAAAACTAAAAGTGTAATATCTGCGTTTGTTGCAAAACTTTTTCTGTACAAACAAAACTTGAGAAGAGGAGAATGTTCTCAGGTTCCAAATATTTCGAAATTGCAAAATAGAGATGAAGATTTTGCTTGCTTACTGTCAATACCTAATGGCTCTTCATGCAGACCTGAACCAAAGATTTGAAGACATTCTTCACTTGGATATTCCAGACTGGGTATTGAAACCTTTTACGCGTGAACAAACTCAGATCCCAAATACTGATGAATCCATACTAATACAGGAGTAGCTTATTGAAATATCCACAAATGAGGGGCTTAAACCAATGTTTGAACAAGGATACCACAAATTCTGGTTACAAAAATAGATCCCAATTTTATATCCTGCTTTATGGATTATTGTACAGAAGTTGTTGACTGCTTTCCCGCCTTCCTATTTGGTAGAACGGGGATTCAATGCCGTTATGAAACTCATCCTAAACCGAAAAGAAACCAACTAGAAATTAGTGCTCATGGGGATTTGCAGTTGCTACTAACAAACATTAAGCCTGATATTAATACACTCATGATGTCTCATCAAATTCATCCAAGTCATTAATTTTTTAAAAATTTTATTTGAAACAAAAGTTATAATTTCAATAAATACTTCAACAAAATGTTTTGTTGAAGGTGATATGTAGGACACTAACAGCCCAGCAATGTGTGAATAAGATTTTTTGGCCCTTTGTGTTTCCATTCCTAACTGGTATTCCAGAAGCAATTTAGCAGCACAATAATGCCCATCAGTAATTGTCTTGGGTTGCTCAAAGTTTCTTATGTTTCCTCAAGTTCAGATTTATAAGATGGTAATAGAGCATGGTTAATAGATGCCTTTCCAAATTCATGGAAGATACATGAAGCATTAGAGTTTATAATAATTTGTATTTGATGAAAAATTCATTACCTAAATAAAAACGTCTTGTCCAATAAAAAAATAGTTTTAAAATATTACATACTAATGTTGATACAATTGCATCTATATCAATACAATAAACTAGTTAGAAGCATTTTGTATGTGTACTATGACATTAAACTCATCATATATTCATCAATGGAGAGGCTTTCCCAGTCATGTAGGCCTGTCTGCCTCAGGACTGCATTAGATATCTATTTATTCAATACCGGCTCATGTTGCCGCATTTAGCACAGCACTAGGGAGATGATGCGATATTGAAGACAACTAGATATATCACCATAATTATCTAATTTTCTTGTTTTTTGGATCAAGTATACTATCTTAATCAATATCTGTATCAAATTTCCTTTTAGACTAATATTATTAAATTACAAATTTCCTTATTTAGACTAATGGTTCCTTCTAGGTGTGCTAATTCCTTTGTCTGTGAGTACAGATATACTTAGTAAATGATACAATTCTTACAGCAGTACAACAAAACATAAAATACTTCACGACTTATAAGACTCTTATTTTTGGACAAAAAGTATCAAAATCTAAATTTAAAGTAAGATTCAGACTGAATCAAGGCTCATAGTTTTAATCATAATTCCAAAGAAATGTAGTACCGGTGCTACATGGGAATTACATACTTTTTAGTGAATTTTTATTTATAGAGATTAAAATATAAATCTCAGGATTTAAATTTTTTTTATTAAAACTTCTAACTATTTTATCTAGCTAATGAAATTACAGTCATATCTTAGATTCTTCAATGAAAGTTTTTCATCTTGTTTCAAATATTAATTTTTTGAGATATGCTTTAACCTTTGAAAAATGAATATTAGATATATTTAATCAAGACACTAGGACAAAAGTTAGATATAACATACAACATGTAATAATAAAATGATTAAACACAAACAATCTTCGGAAGAAAATGTTGCGAGAACTCATTCACCACTCAATACATAGTTAGAAGTTTGTTATAAACAATGGTGTTACTGATATCATTTGGTAGTGTGATACTGCATAACAAAAAAATTAGGTAGAAAATATTGTCTTTAATCAACTTTTGCAATACAGCTGCAAGAGTTATATACCAACAACTCATATAATAAAAGCAATTTTAATTAGATAGTTTTCAACAGAGTTACAAAAGTACTCAAGTTTATTTTTATTATGTTGTTCTCTGTTAAGAGTTTATAAGTCAGATGCAGCCTGTAAAGTAGCTTTTCTTGCACCAATTTATAAATTAATTTTTCATCTAGAGAATAGAGTATATAATATAGAATGTATAGAGTATATACAGAACAAAGCTTCACAACATAACCACTTCTACAGTTTACAAAGTAATAAGTCACTTAAATGACATGATTTAGATAACAATGAATATATATTTTTAATTGCCTTAAGTTATTTTCCTCTTCTAAATAATTAGGTATATTTTCATAACATAAAAAATTTTAATGCTTTTCTGTCAAAATTTGTGACCAATTAAATACAAGCCATGGAAAAGACAAAACTTAACCTTTCATTTAACCTTTTATGTACAGGTTTTTGAATCAAAAATCTGCACATAAAAGGTTAAATATGAAGTTTTGCAAAATACCATTAAAAATTGATAATCTTCCACAGTACATTCTTGAATTAACATAAGAAAAACTCAAAAATGATTCCTAAAACATAACTAATCAAAGCAGGTGATTCTGCAGCAACAAAATTAGTAATCAGAAATTTAAAGATGAAAATTTGAAAACTGAATTCATTAATAATGGACATAGACTTAAACCATGATACAAACACTATACTTTATCAACAATATTAATGGTTGAAAGTAATTAGTAAATGTAAAAAAAAAAAATATATTACACAATCTAATTTGTTTAGGAAGTTAACGGAAAATATTGAATTCACTCATCAAACACTTAAGGCTGCAAATATTGATGTTTTTGCTTTTCAATAAACTATTATGTAGAATAATACTACATATCAAAAATTATAAAAAATGTAAGAAAAAACATTACTTACCTCTTCCTGAGATTCACATACAGCATTGGGAACAAAAGGTTTAAATTCCTCAATCAAATCATCATGACCTTGGAATAAATCAAGAACTTCCAGAAAAACATCATTTTCTAAATCATTTCGATCACACTAATATAAAAAGAAATTTTACTTTATTTATACAGAATACTGAAATGATGATGAAATGAGAATTTTAAACTGAACTGCAATTTATTACAGAAATGCACATTCCGAAAATTTCTAGAATTGTACTGCAAACTTCATCCAATGCATAAATCACATGAGAAACAATATTATCAAATATAGGGATTTAGAATTTTTAATCTTGCATAAAATTATAGAAGTTCCTACTTTGTAAGAAACTCGTGCCAAAATTTTGCTTCCTTCAACAAAATTTGTATAATGCATTTTTTTTAAAAAAAATTTCAATAATTTTATAAACTATGGTACATAAAACTGAGACACAAAATAAACTATAATTACAGAAATTGTAGAACTCATGAAAAATCCAGTCAACTACGAAAGTAGGTGCAATTTCAGCCCAATTTACACAAACAATTTAGGTGCTAAAATATCCTCAATACCTTTCAAGATAGCAACGAATGAGTTATCTTCATTTTGAATCCAAAGACGTAATTTCATCTATATTATGAATTTAAGGTGCACTTCCCCAATAGCTTTTATTTTACCATTATGTCAAACTCCACAATCTTTCAACTTTTTGTGAATGTACATCAGTTTTTTTAATCAGCAAAGTTATTATGACAGTTAATTTTGAAATATTTAAATGAAAATAGAAGCTAATGATAATAGCCGGTTACAAAAAATGAAGTAAGCTATGTCACATCATTATCACAAATGGCTAAATAGGATAAACCATGTTATATTTTATAATTTTATTCAATTGTCAGAATATTGCAACATTTGGCAACATTTTTCCCCCTGGTTTAATGAAATTGGACAATAGGGATTTACACAAGTAATCAAACTAACAGTTTAATTTACTGTATTTTTAAAGTAATAATAAAGAAGAAATTTTTAAAAAGTAATAAAAAATTAATGTGGAAAAATAAGTCAAAAACTAAGTATATTATTAAATACAAGTATCTATTTGCCAGTAATTTAAGATTTTAAAGTTATGTTTTCCAAAAGGCATATAGAATTGTCAAAAAGAAAAGTGCATGATTAATAACTTTTGCAAATGTCATTGCAGCTGAATGAAACTGATATCACTGTTAATAAGCTAAAAGGAACTAAATGTAAATATTGATGAATTGGCTGACAAAGTTTTTAAAACAGAATTTTTTCCCACTTTAGATACTGATTTTTTTTTTATTATTATTTAAAATTAGATTAGAAATTATTTCAAAGGCTTGAGTTCTAAATTAAATTAAAACATAATCCTTAGCTTCAGAGATATTAGGGAAAATCTGTGTAAAAAGAAAATCATATACTACATTACTTCACATAAATAATTCACAACATTTCTTCCATTTTTCAATACATTGAGATAAATGGATCAATAATTAAGATGCATAAACTAGTAACAATCCCTTAAAACTATGATGCCCAATAATAAGAAATTACCATGAATCTTTTCAGAAGTATGGAGAGGAAGGCGAGATTATCTAGTAAGGAGTCTAAATATATTGAAATTTTGATATGTAACAATTCACTTTTGTTTTGTTTCTATTTAATGAATCATACTTTAATTTTTTTTTTTTTTTAATCAGAAAATACTTATCTAAATTTTGTAAAGTACAAGGAAGTAAAATTTTTACTGTCAAATGTTTGAGGTACCTATTTAATACAGAGAGACAATTTTTTAAATCTACATACCTCAGTAATTTTCGAATGAAATTGCATTAAATATAGATTTCAGATTAATTTTAACATAAGAAATCAAATTATTATTTTTTTTTTGGGGGGGGAGAGATTCCAAAATGGAAAAATTCTATTTCAGTAGTTAATTAACACATGGATCAATACGTCCCGAGACTAACATTGAAAACAACATTTTTTTTGCAAAATTTTTTTTATTCATCAACATAACACCTTTTGTTAATCACCTTTTAGGGTGATACAATCGTTCCAACGCTTTTCCAAATTCCCCCCCCTTTTCTTTCTTTTTTTTTTGCAAGAAATCTTTTTTGTTGCGAGTAAATAGCGATAAACAGCTTTCTGAATCAACGACTTGTTGCTGTTTTTGTTCCATCGAAAGCAATCGCGGCACCCACTTGGAAAAAACCTTTTTCATGCTCAATTTTTCATGAAGGATAGTAAATACACTTCCATATGATATCTGTGTCATCTCAGCAATCTCACGGAGCTTCACTTTACGATCTTTCATTATAATTTTTGTCACTTCACTCACATTTTCCGGTGTAACGGCTTCCACAGGTCTACCCAAGCGTTCCGCGTCATTTGTGTCGGTACGACCACGTTTAAACTCGGCAAACCACCAACAAATCGTTGCTTTTGATGGGCAAGAGTCCGGGTAACATTTTTCAATACATTGTTTCGCTTGCACGGTGTTTTTACCCATTAAAAAACAATGTTTTATCAGAACACGAAACTCGGTTTTTTCCATTTTTTAAACAAACTACAAAACGACTTTACTCCAACCTCGATAACTCAGCTGTTTCTGGTCCGATCGACTTAAAATTTTGACACGTTTCAAGCAAAGGTTAGTACTCTAGAAAGACCTGGTTACTGGTTTACTACGAGCGCCATCTCTGGGTTAGTCTTGGGAGTTATTGATTGATGTGTTAACTATGTCAATTAAATCAATTTATGAATAAACACCCTTTGAGACACTAATATTGATACCAATTTTATCTGGCTCCAAGTAGAATTGCGAATGTTATTAAAAGTGTCTTTTTTTAAACTCTGTACAGAATAAAATATATCATAAGAAATACACTTAAATATAGCATTTTAATTTAAAATATTATTTTTGTAAATTTCCTTACCAAAGAGTCACTTCTGACAGAATTTAACAGTTGCAGGAACTTTTCAAAGATTTGTACTTCCTCTTTAAATCGTTCCTTTAAATAAATTACATGACATTGATAATTATAAGAAAATGTCAATTTAACATATATATTATATAAGATTAAAATTTTAGTATCATCAATAAAACCAACACAACTGAAGAAAAAAAATAATCCCATGTGATTATCTCTCAAGAAGAATCATTCATATGAGCACAGCTGCAAAATAATCCTGTCCAAGGAAGCTATAACTATCAAGACATCCACATAAAATGTTTTGAGCTAAAAGAATAACTGCATCTCAAATATATTAGATTAGCATCAAACAATAATAATGATAAATGGGTAAATAAAGTATGCTTTATTTCAAGACAAATTGAAACAACATTTCATTGTCAATGATAATACAAGCTAAAAACTTTAAAGATTTTTTTAAATTTGCAACAATTTGCTTCCTTTAAGTTATTCAATGAAAGCTGCCACTATGTATTTATAATACAAATAGATTAAAAATATCTTTATGGACTAAAAAATCTAGGAAAAAATTACTATCAGGAAAAAGCCCTCTTATTAACCAAAATGCTCTCCAGGTCAGGAATCACACAAATTTTTACATTATAATTTTTCAATATTAATAATTTAATATCTTAATACATTTTCAATCTAAAGGGTAGCTTCCTGTAGCAAAAATTTTCATGGCCTCAACATAGCTTTTCAGTCCAAGAATACAAAATGAAAACATGAGGAAACTAATTAAGTAATCTTTATATAACTCAGATATGGAAAGAAAAAAAAAAAAGGAACAAAATTGATGCAGCTCTTCAACTATTTGAATATAATTAACAATAGCTTTTACAAGATCAGGTTATTTGGATCTAAATAGTCAATATTCAGTAAAGTTTTTAAGTTTTTGGTACACATACAATATTAGAAGATACATATTCAAAGTACTCAAGAATTCAGATAAATTTTTATTGTTTTTAATAAATAAAATTTAATTAAATTGAATTGGTAAAAGACAGAATTGGAATGCAAAATTTCAAAAAGAGAACTGTTTATGATTAAAAGTAATAAGCCTAATAAATCTCAAGTAATATTAAAAATTGTAATTAAGTTCTAATTAAAATTGAATACTTAATAAAACATGAATGAAATGAATAAAAAAAATTAACTACTCACCTTTACTTTATTCAAGAAAGACTTAGCATATCTTCCATCTATTTCCTTCAAGTAATTTGGATCTTTTTTGTCAAGAGAATCATTTTGAGAGAGATCGAGATCTGTTTCTTTAGGAGAAACTTCCATCTTAAAATTATAACAATATATTATTAAAATATGACAGAAAATATTATAAAAGTATATTTAAAAACACATAAATGGGTAACTACTAGTAAAATATATATAAAAAAAATCAAGCACAGAAACTTCTCCAGCTTTTTATAAAAATATATCAGGAAAACTGAATTTTTTTTTTAAAAAAAAAAATAAGAATTAAGTTAAAATTATGTATGTTTCTAATAATATATTTGCAATAAAATATGTAGCAGTATGCTTAATATAACAGACAATTCAATAGATATAAATGAATGGTACAAATTAATGGTAATTTTCATCCCAGCCTTGAAAACAGAAAACCCAAAAAACATGAGCACAATCTTATTACAGAGACAAAAAAAAAAAAAAAAAAAAAAAAAAAACCATTAAGAATCAAGCTCCTTTTTCTTAAGATTTTACAAGCTTTGAGGAGGATGAAAGTAAATTTGCCTTCAAAATATGGTGAATGCTTTTTTCATCTATTTACTTCTGCTATAAATTGTAATTACATCACATAAAATTAATAAGATAATTATTCTTAACTATTTAAATAAAATCCATCATTTTTAAATGCTATTTCAAGCATCAGGTTAATGTTTGAAAAATGCACTTCAGCATCAATTTATTTTCTGTCACCAAAGTGATGGACTAAAATAGGATTTTACCAAAGCTAACTTTAAAAAAAATATGCTTTATAAGTATAACATTTTATTCTCACTCTTTTTTCAAAAGTTTTAGCAACAAATTAGTACTTCACAATAACAAAGACAACATTTCATTCATTCTCAGCACTTACTGACAAAAAAATTCAAAATAATAAGATACCATTTGTTCTTCTGATGGACTATTTGATATTTCCTCTGGTTCAGACTTTATAACTATAGAATCTTCTTCATCTTCAGTTTTAATTTTATGTAAAAGAGAGAAGCCACCTGTTTGCAATTGTAAATTAAGATCTGGAGGCAGAAACATTCCAAACCCTTGCATTACATCAGAATAGTCTTGTAATATACATGATATTTTGGCTAATATGTGAATAATATCACAGCTATAAACATAAAAATAAATAAATTGCATGCATGTAATTAAAATTTATATTAACAAATAATTATTTAAATTATGTATCTAATGAAGAAATTCCAATTTCAAAGAAGATTAAGAAAACCAATCTACACACATTTTGAAAACTTTTGGACTTGAATTAAGAGAAAGATAATAAAAGCTTTTGGTTTTAATACAATAGATAAATCATTGATTTACATTAGCAAAACAGAAAGGGTAAGATATTGTGGAATAAAGCATTAAATTTATTTATAAACTATATTCAATTAGTGTACCATCACTGTCATGTAAACAAAAATAAATTAGCGAAACAAATAAATACATTAACCCCTTCCGGTAAAATGACGAGTCTAGCTCGTCATTGGTTTTTCATGCCATACCACAATCATGATACAATGACACATAATATAATGACAAGTTATACTCATCATGAGACTAAAGTTACAGTTGAATATAATTAATTTAGTTTAAAATTTCTAGTCTACTGAATTTGGCAAGTTTTGTTACTTGTGGAAATATCTCAGATCACTATCATATATTGTTTAACGTTATATATATAAATATATATAAATACATATGATGTTCTAATTTTATCATTCTCAAAAGTCAATACACTAAATCTCCTCTTTAAAATACATAAAATCATTAACAAATCTAAGGCAATAAAATTTGTTTTTAAAAGAAAATTAAAACAAAATGAATTTATACTTTTCTTTACTACATTGTTGAATAAGAGACATAAGTTCCGAAAACTCTGTTTCACTGAGTTGTGCCTTTGCCATTTCACAGTAAGCTAATGCATCCTCTACAGTGAGTTTAAATGCTTGACGATTTTCAATTAGCTTTTTAAGTGCCTAGAAAATATACAATAGTTACATGATATTTTTAAAGTCCTCCCAAAAAATTCAGATTATAAGAAATACTTGACAAAAATAACACAATAAAATAAGTAAAATAAAATATAAATTTCAATTATAAGCAAGTACTCAAATACAATATTTTTCAAAACTCTTTTAATCTGCATTTTTTTTTTCCCAATTTTCATTCAACATATAAAATTTTGGATATTGTAACTATGGATAAGGATATTGAATATTGTAATTATATAACCATCTTATGCAGATCTTTAATTATTTAAAATGATAACTGGTTTTAATAATTATATAATTAACTTATAATAACTATACCATATATTCATACAAAAAAAATGCAAACAGAAATTCATGTCAAAACTAATGTTTGCATTAAATGATAGAAGAGTTATCACAGAATAAAGTTCATGAATGATATTCCAATTAATCAATAAAAGAGTAGATTTATATTTGGACTACATACAAAAATGCATCAAGAACATATCACTATAGTAAAGCAATAATTACTTTAACTAAAATAATTCGAGATAAAAACCAACGTTTTTAAAAACAACATTTTTATATAATGACTAAGTATATTAATTATTATACATTAAATTCAAAACAAACACAAGATAAACACATAAAAAAATTTAATTATAATTTCAATTTAATCAATCATTAATTGAATATTTTTTACTAAAAAATTTTACAACACATACAAGCCTTTCCTTCTTAGTTTCCAAATATTTTTGGGTTACCAGATCTAACCTCGTGGAGGTGAGACTATTTTGAGTATGATTGGCTAAGTATAGATAAATCTATATGTATTATGCGTCATACTCTTCTAGACCCAAAAAAGTGGACAAAATACAAACAAATACAAACAAACTTTATTATATTTTAAGGAACATGAAAACATTGCACAAAAATAAGAATAATTTTTTTAAAAAAATTCTGCAATTATTTTAACAGACAAATATTTATTATATAATGCATTATTAATATTTTCATAATATTTTTCTCATACTTAAGGGATATAAGCCTATATTGCACCACATCCTTCATCAATCAATCTCATATTTAAGCAATGGATACAATAAATTCTTTTTCAGATTAAGTTATTTTTAGCAATTTGCGAAGACTAAAAAATTACGAATGGAGCAAATAAAAGTTATGTATCCAATAATTTTGACTAATTCATGATTTTTAGTTGACATGTCAATCATTTAAATTCTATTTTCTTAGTACTTCTGAAATGCTGTACATCAAATTCTAGAAAACATAATTTTTAACTTTAAAATTTACTTAAAAAGAGACATTTGTGACAAATTCTTAATATAAAATCAAAACATACATTTGAAAGTTTGTAAGTCATTCTATTAAAAATGGAAACCAGAATTCAGAAAAAATTATTGTGATATGACATGGTGCCAAATATTGGAATCTTTTTTTCTTGCGAATGATTACTGACTAAAAGTCAGCAACCCTTACTATCTCCCCTTTGTGAGTAGAAAATTTTTACGATACCTCATGTGGCTTATGTGGAATTCCCGATGTTCCCAGAGGAGTAAAGAAATTTTTTCCTAAATCCTAAAAGCACTGAGTGGAAGGGATATTTTGACATTAAAATTATTGAAATATTAGTTAAAACTTGTCGCAAATGTCTAAATATTGCATTGTTAGGTGAGTAAGAATGATTCCCAAAGTTTCAGAGTTCTAGCTTGATGGGAAGTTGGTTAAATTAACGATCGAAAATTTGATGACACACACACCAAGTGAAATTCAGAAAAACGTTGTAAAATATACTATAATATTGAAATTTGTAAGTTCCTTTAACAGAACTTTTAATATTCATAATTTAACTAAGATTTGACAATAATTCCCATATATTGCATTAAAAAGTTCATTTTGAAAATGAGAATATTTAAAAACATAGTTTAAATGAATGTACTATTTGCTAAAATGCATACAAAATTTTGTTCTTCAAAGAAATTAATGATATTGTATCCAAGATTTTATAACTAACTTTTAATGAACTTATAAATAGATAAGAGTTCACATTGCTAGTGATAAGTATACAGAAAATAATATAAAGCCAATGAAACAGTTATCAGCTAATCTCTTATATTACAATAGCTATTCTCAAAGAACAGATATCCAGAATTCTTATGGATATGCAAATGACCATGCACATAAACTTCCTTCCTATGGAAATTAGATTGTTTTTAATAAAGAATTGTAATACATGGGGATTTTGAAACATTCACATAAAAATTCTTTTTATGAAAAATTAGCCAGATTTTGTTAAATAAAAACAATTATTGGGTAATGGAAAACAGTTATAATAACCAATTTTCTACTGATAAAAATAGCTATTATTTAAAAGCATTAAAAAGATTTGCATCAGACAAGGATGGATTTACAGTACAAGAAAATTAGTATAAATGGAGAATATTTTAGCTTTCACACATCAAAAATATTTTTATAAAAGAAATTGCTTGAGTAAGAAACAGTATTGTTAAATATTATCTACAAATGAAACTGTAGTAATACATTTTACAATTTTAAATATAACTTTTCCATTTTACTTCTCCCTTTCACAGTAAGGGATGATATTTATACAACAAATCTTAAAAAAGAATTTGAAAAAAATTATAAAATAAGGAAAATTTAATTTAAAATGACTTCTCCTATAATTTGATCTAGCAAAGTACACTAGATCAATAAATAATGCCTCACAATATTGTTTAAGCATATTTACTACAATCCAATACATAAGAAAATACAAACACAAAAAAAATTACGGACATAATACTTCACAAAATACATTCAACTTTTAGGCACAACTAGCGGATATGACTCAACTTGGTTTAGGAAAACAAATCTTAAAAAATTCAGATAAAACAATTGAAAGATTTTGAAATAATAGTTGACTAATTTTTTTGAAAATTCTATTTAACTGATGTATATTAGCCTTGAAAATTTTTATAACAAAACTGCAAGGTAACACAACTTGTGTGATAAAGCAATTTTCAAAGAAATGTTAATTTCAGACCATTTAAACTTCAACAAGCAAAGCAATATATTAGTAAATGGTAACATATTTTTAATCTATAAAATTTCATCATTATCATAAGATTAAAATACAAATAAGATGAAAAATTTACATATATGTTAGGAAAAATACATAATCAATTATCTGTTTATCATTTCATAATCCTTCCTGAAAAAAGTTAAATCATTTGTTTATAATTTACTCGAAGCAATCCTATTAAACAACGCTCAATGATTTTAAAATATAGCCACAAATACAATTCTTACTTATGCAAAAACTATATATATATATATATATATATTAATTTACAATAATAACTCCACTTTAAGCTTCATTAAGCCCATGTTTCATGTCGTGAAAATTCCCATAATTTTAAAAATGTAACTTAATTCAATAACAAAGTATTTTAAGATAATAATAAATATAACAATATTATAATTAATTTATTTTAAAAATGTACTAATTAATTTGCTTTCACATTTTCAAAAGATTCAAGCTTCTACATAATGATTAAAAAAAAAAAAAAAGACTACCAAATTTTGATTGGTTGGTTTTATGGAATATCGAGCAACAAAAGGTTATTATCCAACCATCTTTTTCTTTATTAATATTTGTAATTAGCTATGAATTTGTACCTATTCAAAGCTATCTGGTGAATAGGATGACACACTACACATTATGTTATTCAGAAGCCAGTTTATACATTCACTTTGAGTTCCTTTCAACTTTCATATTATTGTAATAACTATAGGCTTAACAGATAATTTTCATTTGCTTATATCTTTCAAAAGATTTTTTTAAAGTCTCCTTTCCACAATAAACAGTTTCTTTGTAATAATCAAATATTATCAATATTTCATTTGTGCATTAATTTTAATAAATACAAAGAATAAATTACAAACATAATGCTTTTTATATTTCATGAGCCATTTTTGGAAAGTAAATCAGTCTGAATGGTCCAGAGTGATAGTGTTTTACTCACACTGCTTTAAAAATTTTAATTTTAAGAAAACATTTGATAAAAAAGAAGGAAAAAAAATTCTATTCAAAAGTTTTATTCAAATAAATTAAAATTTAGCCACCTAAAGTGCACTTTTTTTTACTATTAAATTACTCAACTAAGTATAAAAATTAAAGTAAAAGAAGAAATATTGAGAAATGGACAATAGTAAACTTTTCCGATATTAAAATTAACAGAAACAATAAATTATTAAATTGAACATAATTATGCTAAATGTAATTAAAGCAAACAATAAATTATTATACTGAATATTATATCAGCAACATGTAATTAAAATTAAAGCAAACAATAAATTATTGAATTGATTATATTTACGCTAAATAAAATTGAAATTACAGCAAACGATAAAAAATCGAAACGTGATCTGGTACACCAAAACAACCCACCTAAAACAATTGCAGATTGGGTGGCTAATATAAATAAAATCCCTCTAATTGTTTGTTCAATGTTAAAATCAGACAGCATGTCAAGTTTTATTAAAATGTACTATTAAAATACAAAAAACTTAACAAGTCAGTACAGCGCAAGTATAATTTAAGATAATAATTGTTCAAAGAACATTATCTACAATTATGACACAGAAAACATTTCAGAGCTACACTGCTCCCGAAAAATTTCCTTGTACTTAATACAAAAATAACAGATACTTTAACTGCAGAAAAGATATATCTGAAGCAGCGTTTTCCAAATTTTTTTCCAGTGACCCAGTTGTTTTTAAGATACTTTTTCATGATCAATTGCAACCTTATTGTCCATTTTCAGATAGTAAAATAAAGCATTTAGATGTTGATATAATTCTCATGTACTTTAATAATTGCTAACCTGAAATTGTTACAAAAATAGTTGCAAAAAGAAAATTTCAATGAAATCAAATTATTACATACAAGTATAAAGCTATTACTAGCGGACAAAAAACTTTGTGTTGAGAGGAAAAGATGGTCACTTTATTCTCAGATGATCCAGAATAATTCCAATTTGTGTTGCTATATATTTCTAATTAAAACCAGCGTCGAAAATCAGGTTTCATACTTATAGTTTGTATTTTATAGCATCAGAAATTTTATAGCTATTTCTGATAAAACTGTGCACTCTTTACAACAGAACTGAAAATTCATTCATAGGTATTTGATTGTATATGTCTTAGAATAATGTATCACAAGACCGTTAAAGATTCAAAATCTGAATCAGATAATTCTGTTTGGGACTGTAATTAAATCTAAATGAACTCATCTATTTCTTGTCATTGATTATTGAGAGAAAATGTATCTCCAGGCCTAGAAAATGTTCCTTAATAGCAGCAGAAATGTCATCTGGACATGAGCTTGCATAAACACACAAATTTTACTCATTCTGCAGTACTGTTAGCTTTATAAAAGCTATAAAATTACCAGCTTCCTGCTAGATGTAACCACAAATTAAGTTTTTTCATAGCAACTACAAGTTTTCTTTACTTTAAAAACAAAAACATTGTAAGGCTAAATTTAAATACTTAATAAAAAATCAAAAATTTCTCAAAATTATCCCTTATTACTTTGTGAGTTATGACATTACAGTAATTTTTTTTTATGATCCAGTACATAATCATGATCATCATTTAGAAAACTCTGATCTACAACAATAATAAATATCAAAAATTAAAAGAAAGAAAACTTCTTAACCAAACAATCCCACAAAAATAATAGATAGCAGTATTAATTATTTACATAGCCCATGACCCAAAGTTGCTTCATAGCTCAGAAAGTTAAATTTTAAAAGTTTAAACTTTTTGTAATACCAGCTTAACATTACACTCCAATGTATGTTATAGTTTATGCCATAACAGTATTTATATTATGTTAATAGATACATTAGCTCGTGTATAATATAATATTTTAAGAGTTATATGTATCATCAGTCAACAGTGTGTTGGTCACCAGCACCTGATCAAGCATTTAATATGTAAAATGTTTGAATTAAGCTTTATATATATAAAAGTTTATCCAAATACTAATCCAATCCAACAGAGAAAAGAGATGTATATTACATTAAAAATATGTATTGCTGTCTATGTTGTGCAATGATAAAACATGACAGTTGTAGGGGTAATACAGTAAAAATCAAATTACTAACTTGAGTATGTGCATGAGCAAGAAGAGAGGCTTGTTGCTGGTAAGCAATATCCTGCAAAGAAGCTAATTTATCTTTATTCATACTGAAAGTTGAAATCAAGTGCTTGTAGAGTTGTACTGTGCTAAAATGGAATTCAGAAGGGAAAAAAATTAGATTTAGTGTAATATGAGTAGTAAGCTTTTAACATAGTCTTTAAATAAGAAATTCAACAACCTAACTCAGAAAAAGATTGAGATTTAAAAACAACTACATTAACATCAAAACATCATACATATTGCTTAATTTTAAAATCTAAGTATTTAGGTATAGATTAGGTACATGGTTAGACAATGGATTTTCAAAACATTTTTAATTTTAAAAGTTAAATGTGAAGCAATGGTTAACATGAATAATATTGCAATGTACTGGATTTTAACTTTCCTCCCATGTCAGATATAATTCTACAGTCCTAAAATATACACTACTTTAGTAAAAATGGAAGAATAATCTGAGTTCAAACATTTCGTTAATTTTTCTTTGAATGAATACAATTCCCATCCTTACGCAACTATATTTCATAGATTCAGACGATTTTTGACCATTCTACGGTATGCAATCAAAACAAATATTTTTTTAAGAGGAAAAAGAAATGAAAAAGTGAGTGAAAAAGAAAACTGGAATAAAAAAAAAATTTAGAGCAACTATTATGCATACGGAGATATCAAAAAATGATACTACAAAATACATTAACATTGAAAGAATAAAATTATTACAAAAAATATCAGATAAACACAGCAGTCAAATGTCAAATCATCGTCAGAAAGGCATTTATTATTTTTATAAATAAATCGAATTCCAAACAGAGAAGCACAAACTAATAAAACAATTTATACCAAATTAACATTGGCGGTGGAATGATTGATTGCTTGGAGCATGTAGTAACAAAGGCTATTATCCAGGTTTTTTTTTAATGTGAGTTTACTAGGGCAATAAATATCAAAGTATTTTATTCACTGAAAAAAAAAAGATCA
Organism: Nephila pilipes; assembly: GCA_019974015.1. Classification (NCBI taxonomy): domain Eukaryota; kingdom Metazoa; phylum Arthropoda; class Arachnida; order Araneae; family Nephilidae; genus Nephila; species Nephila pilipes. The sequence goes on along the minus strand of BMAW01115849.1, from coordinate 14,915 downwards.
GACCATTCTTTTATTCATACTTTCCCTAAAAGTTTTCTTAAAGTGATTGTGTATCAGAAATCAGTTTCTAGAATATTCCAGGGATTATTTTTTATGATAGGTATAATTTACCCAAGTGAAAAAAAAGTGTTTTAGAATATATTTTTTTTTCTACAACAGGCAGTATAAAATTGCATTAACCTGTAAATTTAAATTGAGTAAAAGGCCAGGGATCATTAATATTCTACTCAAAATCCAAACACCCAGAATCTCTTATCTGCTGTTTATTGTCCAAATAGATATTATCTCAAAGGTCGATATGTTCCCAAAATTTCAAAGTATTTGCTGCAGTAAAGGTTTCCATTAGTTTTTTTCTAGTCTGTTTTGATCATGATATATACGGATGTCTCTTATAGCTACCATTTCGATATTTTTATCAAATATCAATGCTGTTATTTCAATTTTATCCACTTGTTCATTCCGAAAAATTGATTCACAAAGACACACCAACAAAGACACAATTATAATGTAAATATATGAGTATCTTAGTAGTATGAGACTAACCAGACTACGAAAAACTATAGGGGACTTGATTGAGAAGGGTTTTTTTTTTTTTTTTTTTTTTTTTCGAATTTTATATGGCAGACGGGCATTAGCCATAACCTACGAGGTTTCTATTTTTATTATTAAAATTTACCTTCACATCATAATTAATATTTTCAAGTTTGTAATTAGATATTGTTCCTCAATTTATTTATTTTCAATCATAATACGGAATCAAGAGGTAAAACGCCTGAAAATTCAGCATGAAAGGACTTATGAAACGTTGGATAGAAAAAGAGAGGAGAGACCGAATTACGATTGGACGCCACGGAAGCTAGATAACCAATTTGATCAGATCGTTAAAGAAAGTGGGACCACAGATTGGAGTCAGAGCAAGGTGATCTGAACTCGATTTTTCTGCGATCCGTGGGATTTTGGGACGCTACTTAAAAATATAAGAAGTTGATTTAAGCGCCATGCTCCATGCCAAATTTTGAATAAAAGTCAAAAAGTTTTGTAGGGCAGGTAAAACTGATTAATTATCGGAAAAATAAGTAGATTATCATTAGATTTTGTTAGTTCACCCAAAGCTTGGCAAATTGTTAGGCTTCAGCAGTGAACATAGAAATGATCGAATTTGTTTTATAAGTGAAGAAAACATTTGAGTAACACCTGCTATGGAAGTAATGTGTTGTTATTTAGATGCATTTACAACTATTGTGAAAAGTTCCCTAAATCTGTTCTAACAATTCATTAAATGAGCTATTAATTATAGGAATAGGTAGATTTTCCTTTTGGAAGCTGAATTCATTTGTATAAATCATATAGTCAATCTTGGGTTAGAAATAATATATTCTCCAACTATATTCAAACTTTAAAGGATATTCTCAACACTATTTTTACTATCTTCAAATAATTCTACATTTATTCTATCAGGGCTATTAAGATGTAATGGAAAAAATTTTGCCGTTCAAAATTTGAGAGTTGGGAAAGCTTATGAGCCAACCATCTAAATTTTTAGGAGAGAATTTCATATTCATTAGATATTGAAGTCCCAAGATGCAAAAAGATTTAATATATTTCACGAACCGTTATTAATAATGATTTGAATAATGAAAATTTCAAATTTTTGCTGCTATGTTTGCTCAATAGAAGATTGTCGGGTAGATACTCGTACATTTGCCAGTACTGCTATTAATAGTCATCTTTCTAATCTATCAATTTTATCCAGTATGAAGATTATCTTTCCTTGAAATTTTAGACTTTTATTGAGTTTCAAAAAAGTTTCTTATACATTGTAAGATCCATGTATCTATCTGCGTAATGGGAAGAATATTGAATCAAATTAATTTATTTTTAATACTCCTACGTTGGTTTCGTTTCATTAATGTCGCACTAGAAGCAACACAAGGGCTATTGGTGACGGACCTCTTAATTTTGAGCCTCGGTCAAGTGACGAGGACGACACCTGAGCTAACATCCCCTTCTACTAACTTCCACACAACCCCAATGGGAGGACTTTGGGCCTCAATAGATTTAACGTGCATTAGCCCCTGCTACACGGTGGGTCTTTAGTGGCATCAACGAAAACCACTGGCCATGAGTCCAAAAACATGACCACTAGCCTACCGTGGCTACTAATACTCCTACTATTCCATTCTTAAAATACATAAATGGGAGAAAAAGAAGAGAAAATTCAAGATTTCAGTCCCCCACTAGAAGAAAAGAGAATAAAAAATTACTTTCTCTTTCATCATTTGAATAAATTTATCCACATTTTTAAAAATTATGAGCAAAATTAAAAAATAAACCAAATGTTTTTAAATTATTCAATATCTATAATATTAGATACGTCATCAATATTATGAGATGCTTTTGAATGACCGTACAAAGTTCTGAAACATTTCTTCTCTGGATCAATGATGTTGATTGTTTTCCTATCTCAAAAATATTGCACATCTGTGACAACATTATTTCAGTGATCTTCTGAATTATTTCCATAATGGCAACTGTTTCCTTTTCCAAAGCTATATGAAAACTTGTTACCATATTTTTCTGCCTTTTTTTCCCCCCAAATTCTGGATGTTTGGACATTGTATGCTAGTCTTCTTCACTACTGTAGTGTAACTTTCAGAATAAGATTCGTGGAATTTTTATCTGGCCTTACCCTTATCTTACCCTTATGTAATATTTATCTGGCCTTATATATATATATATATATCCAACTCCTTTTTTTACATGTTTCTGAAATAACACGGTTCACAAAAATACATTTTTTACACGAATTTTTTGTTCTAGCATGAATCCCCAATTTTTTAAAATTCTAATTTTGACTGTGTAATCAGTAGACAGTCGGTTTATGCCCACATATGTGTAAGTGACACTTGTGACGTTTAAATATATTTTTGACTCAGCGTAAGAAAGAAATTTGACCGTTATGGAAGCATAGAGAAAGTAGTTTATGATTATGGATTGTAATACACATGCTCCTTTTGCCATCACACAGTTGCGCCAATCGACCTTAAATGCTTGTTGGGGAGGGGGAGAACCTTTATCAAATGCAATTGGTTGGTGAAGGTTTTAACAACATGCAAATGGTTGACATTGAAGAATTGATGCTAGAGAGCCCTTTGGTTGAGGATGATGTGATCGAATTTATGACAATTTATGATAACAAATAAGTAGATAATGTTTGCTACAAGTATGAAATAACATTTTCTTACTCAGGATCCTGACATAGAGTGAGCGTTAAAATTTCAACGTAAACTTAAGTTTCGTGTAGCAGGATATCAAGAATTATAGAAGAAACTTAAGAAACCAAATAAACAGACTTCATAACAGCAAAAAAAAAAAAAAAGATACCATAAATACCGAACGAAATTCTTCATTTGAATCAAAGCCATTAGTTGTACTATACATGTTGACACATCTACTGATGATAGTATCTTTGATCCAGTCCGTAATAAACGTATACTCTTGTTATCAAGTAGAGATGAATGGTTGTTAGTAGTTTAATTCCTAATTTGAATTTGAATTCTTATATATTGTATGTACCTATAGACTGAATTTTCACTGTACATTAATCTTAATTTTTTTTTTGTAATAAAAATGAATCGTTTTTGTTTTATAAATATGTAATATGGATTTCATTATTACTTTTTCACACGACTTTTTGGGAAAATATGTAGAGTTTTTTCATCTTACGCAATTCTTTAAAGTTGTGAAACATATCCCAAAATTTACCATATGTCACATTTATTTTTCACACGATTTTTTTTGGCACAGATTTCTAAGGAACGTATCTACCGTGTAAAAAGAAGTTGGGTATATTATCCTTTTATATTTAGAAGATCACGCGCTCATAAAATGTGTTTAATTCGCTTTTCCATCGTCGTAAATCTGCCAATAATAATCCCTACTAGACTTTCTGTCTGTAGCTAAAGTCACCAAGAATCCCTAGTTATTATTAGTTACTAGTCATTTTTGAGGATTTTGAAGCATTTCAAACCTCCGGTGTCAGTCGCGCTTCATTCTTCGTCATTTGATCTGGATCATCGATGTCCTTTATCTGGAAAATGGAGTGACTCAGCTTGAGACTCCGTCAGATAAAATGAAGGGGAAAATTGGGAAACTTACCCAAGTCCAACTGATGACGAAGGAAAGAAATTCTAGTACCTCGTTGTTAGAAATCAACGAAAAAGAATTAAACAACCAAAAATGTTTTAAGTCCAGCAAAATGAGGCCCATTTCAAAAATCAAAAAAGGCCATTATGCAAAATTCAACGTCCCATTTCAACGCCTCCATGGGGTTGTCAGCTGTTTTGTAAGCTAATTCTTTCAGGAGTATTGTTAAATCTGGAAATCAATTGCAATTCTTATTAAAATTTAGAGAGAGAGTTTGAAATCCTTAGCAATTCCCTCCCCGCGAGTGTAACAGAAAATTGGTAAGATTTGTTAAGTCGAATTATTTTTTAGAGAATTATTTTCTCAATGCAATAGAATAGAGCAACAGAATAGAGGAAAAGTTACCTAGATTCTTATAAATGGCAAAGAATAGTAAAATAAATGTTTTTTATGTTTGCTTGGGTTACCATGTATTTAGTAAAAGTGAACTTTTGGAAACTTTTTAAATTTCGTATTCATGATATGCTTTATCTAAAATGCGTAGTAAATAGCTATACATAAATATATTGCTCTTTTTTGTGTTGCAGTTTGACACCTGAAAAATTTCAATTAAGAATTGTTCCAAATTTGATCTAAAATATTTTCTAAAAATATCAAGTTAACGTTTGAATATATTTGTAATACTTATCAGAAACATGGTATGTTTCTCTTTTCAGTAAAAAATTTTGAAATAAAGACTACATTATTATTTTACTTGATTCATAATATAAATTAAAAGACGGATAATCAAATAAATGTGTCTACTTAATTTCAAAAGAGTTAATACCATTAATAATTTTAAGTGTGTTTTTCGTGGAAAGTTTTGTCATTTCGAAAATTTTAAAGATATCTAAAAATAATCAAAGTTTCGATAAGAAGTAACAAATTAATATTTTGGTTTGGAAAATTATTATGTTTAAATTTGTAACTTAAGTAGTAACATCGTTTTTCTCTTAAATGTGTCCTTTTCTTAATGAAGTTACGGGCAAAAAATATCAAAATAATTGATTTAAATCGATTTAATATCAAAATTTTGATTTTACATTGCTTTAATTAGTAAAAAAAAAGTGAAACGAAGTTCAGTCAAAGTATCTGTGATTTGGAATAATTGACAACATTTGAGACAACAGCCAAAGTTGATGTCTTATCCTACAGACTACTTCCCTTCTACTTAACCCTATTATTACGCTACTAACTTTGGGAGACTTATAGGCCCAGATTCGCTTTATGTGAGACAGCTTTTATTATTTTGCAAAATAAGCCTCGAGAATCAGGTTTTGAATCTACGACTTGACTCAAAAATGGTCAGCCACTAGTCTACAACCATGATCACTTGGCCTCTGCAACCCAAAACCTTTTTTTACCAATTAACTACCTTAAAAATGTTCATACATAATTTTCATTCTGTATATAACACATCAATCAATAACTCCCGAGACTAACCCAGAGATGGCGCTCGTAGTAAACCAGTAACCAGGTCTTTCTAGAGTACTAACCTTTGCTTGAAACGTGTCAAAATTTTAAGTCGATCGGAAACAGCTGAATTATCGAGGTTGGAGTAAAGTCGTTTTGTAGTTTGTTTAAAAAATGGAAAAAACCGAGTTTCGTGTTCTGATAAAACATTGTTTATTAATGGGTAAAAACACCGTGCAAGAAAAACAATGGATTGAAAAATGTTACCCGGACTCTTGTCCATCAAAAGCAACGATTTGTCGGTGGTTTGCCGAGTTTAAACGTGGTCGTACCGACACAAATGACGCGGAACGCTCGGGTAGACATGTGGAAGCCGTTACACCGGAAAATGTGAGTGAAGTGACAAAAATTATAATGAAAGATCGTAAAGTGAAGCTCCGTGAGATTGCTGAGATGACACAGATATCATATGGAAGTGTATTTACTATCCTTCATGAAAAATTGAGCATGAAAAAGGTTTTTTCCAAGTGGGTTCCGCGATTGCTTTCGATGGAACAAAAACAGCAACGAGTCGTTGATTCAGAAAGCTGTTTATCGCTATTTACTCGCAACAAAAAAAGATTTCTTGCAGAAAAAAAAAGAAAAGGAAAAAAAAAATTGGGGGAAAGTTTTGGAAAGTGCTGTTGAACGATTTACCAATCTCTAAAAGGTAGATTAATAAAGGTGTTATGTTGATGAATAAAAAAAATTTTGCAAAAAAAATGTTTCAATGTTAGTCTCTGAGCATGATTGATGTGTTATATATATAATTCCCTTAGTTTGATTGCTTGAATCTAATTTACATATTTACTGGTAAAATTTAAATTCCTTTTAATGATTATTCTTTCGATTCTACTCCGCTTTCTTTTGTAAATTATCCAGTGACATGTATAACCCATTCTTATTTAAAAATATAAATATGAAAAATTTATTTGCGAAGATTAATCATTTTAATCCGGAAATAGAAGATGTCTCCATTTTTCTTCTAAAAGCAATAGTAATTTCTTAATGGAAGGATTAAAAATGGTTCATCTGCTCATAATTGTGGAATTTCTCAAAGAAATGTTATAAAATTCCCATATGTATCTTGTGAAACACAGAAAAGGAATTTCAAAGGTAAACTAAATGAATATATATCAAGGTAAGAGACTCTTCGAAATAAATATGCATGTAAATCTGTGTTGTTCCGTTCTTATAAATATGCATATGAATTCAAGTATTTAATTTCTTCTGTTTGAATTGTTCTAAATTTTCTGGGTTTAATTTAACAATGGTAAAGTACGGTTGTAATGTAAAATTGCTGCTATGCTTACAATTGGAAAATTCATTGTTCTCGATTAAATCTTTATCAACTAAAATTATCCCAGGTCTCATATTTAACAATGTAATTAATTTTTCTAGAAAGTCAATATGAAATTAAACATATTACATTTGCGATAGGAACTATGTTTGACTTCAGGAAATATAAAATATTCTTATTTTTTTTTCTCAAAATCCTTCCATAAATTATTTAAACTTGCGATACAGTAGTTTTTAGTTATTATTTTTGAATTGCAAAAATATCCCTAGTTCTCATAATTCAGCGGTATTCCAACTTGGAAAATAATATTCTAATCTCTTTCTTAATTCATTCTTGACGATAATATATGGTGACGATGTATTAAATAACGATATAGTATGTTGTGTTAAGATTTTTACTTAATTATCAAAATAAATTCATTGGATTTTACATGTATTTTCTGTGTTGTTTTCTTAAATATAATGGCAAAAATATAATTTTAATTTCGATATAGAGGGTCTGTGAACATGATTTTTTACTTTTGCTTTTACTTGTCTTGAAAACGTTAAATATATCTTATTTTTATTACTGACTAATTCTTGACAGAATACATATTTTCGTTCCATTTACTACAATCGCCATTGCTTACTTTCCCTTTCATTTTACTATTAGTAGTCGAGAAGTCCCGTTGAATGTGTCTCTATATGTATTTATACCATTATTGATTCCACAGTATCTAAAACGTTTATATCTTTCAATATCAACGACGAATACTATATAGCAAATCTAGAAATTCTCTTTTGTTTCGAAAGAGAGAAAAAACCCCAGATAAAATAGCTTATGAATTTATGCTGTATGCTAATCATAAAAATTGGATGCTTAATTGTAAAGAATCAGTTAGCAATGAAATGTATACTGAAGTATTAATATTAAATGAGATGCAGATTTGATGATTGAAAATTAAAATCGCGAAAATTTACTGTGTAATGTTTGGAGAAATTTTTTTTTTCGTTATGTTTAGAGAGGGTTTCAGTTAATCTTTGCAACAGTTAATCAAAAAGCTTCTTTTTTGACGACATATGATGTTGCTAATGCGAGTGAATGTTATCATTGTCTCTTGACATCTGTTCAATTGCGCCAAAATATAATTGATACTAATTCATAGGTTAACTTTGATAGCCGCAATTAGTTGTAATCTTCATTTTCCATCGATATTACCGTCCATGAGACCTGGATTCAGAAGACCCTGGGAAAACTACAACATTGACGACAATGGTTGATTTCGGTGAATGTGTTTTCAGGCGAAGATGGTCTCATCAGCCAGAAAAGTTAGAACGATGTTTTTTGTGAATGCGAAGAGTTTCATATTCATGGAATTCGAAGAAAAGGGAAAAACAATAACCGGACAATACCAACGTAAGTTATCTCCTTTCCATTTCACATTCTTAACATGCACGTTATGAACCACTTTCATATATATCATAGGCCTATTGTGAAAGAAATGACACTTACTTATACTTCAATAAAACACATTTACAAAATACAACGAGAGAAGATGATCAAAGCTATATTTTTCATCATAATTGTAAAATTGGTTTCGTACATCGTTTTTTATTTATAAAAGATAGTGGGGATGAAACAAATGAAATTATTAAGGAATAGCGCTGCATATCTGTAAATGGCATGCATACACATGATAGTTATGAATGGCGAAATGCGTAATGATGGCAAAATCAAGTGAACCTATTCCGAATTTCCAAAATATTTTTGGAATTCGTCCACTGGTGTCGAATCATATAGAAAGGGCAAGCCGTAACATCAGAGTAACTAGTATGAGAGTGCAAGTTCTCTCAAAATGGTGTAACTCAGGAAGGAGGTGCATGCCTTGATTCAAAGAGGACAAACTTTCATTTGAAACTTACAAGTGATTTTTCTTCATTACTGAAGTTAATAATTTATCTTTGCTGACATAATAAAAAATACCAAAGCAAACTGTACTTAATATAACAGATAAATTATCAAATGAATATATAAGATATTTTATATGTGCCACATCGCCAAGTTTTCTGATTATTATTATTATTATTATACCAAGGGGCAGTGGCGGATCCAGGAGATGAATATGGGGGCAAGTGCTCTCCTGTCAAAATTTCAAGCACAGACAAATTAAAATACATAAACGGGAAATCCCAAATAGATATTTTAAAATCCATCAAAATATTTAAAAGTATTTATTTTGTTGTTTTATTTCAAAGTTATTTGTAGAGTCCAAGCCCTGGGCCGAGTTACTATCGTTTACAAGTCTTTAGTTTTCAATTTGAATTTGATGCTTGAGTTAGTATTTAATTTATTTTTGGATCAAAGATAAATAAGGATAATAAACAAAATAAACAAACATGGTTAAGTCTTGTGAATTTTGTAAAGGGAAAAAACAATTGTACTCCTTTCCCATTGTCGATTTTTTTCTGATTCCTCCTCTACCTGCCGAAGGAACATTCTCTTGTCGACTGAGACTCAGAACGTTCTTACAAGTACCCTGGATAGATTTCCAATTGGAAGTTTCTTATAAATCTATTGAATGAAATCTTTGTGGATTAGATATGTCCAGTTATGATCACTGGATTATGTCAGATATTCTCTCTCTTCGCAATTGTGTTCAATTCTATGAATTTATGCATAGAACAGCTTTAATACAATGATGGATTTTGTAAAGTGAAAGTCCATAGTATTAAGAACAAGAAATTTTGCAATTGTTCGATATTATTCAAACTAAGAAACAGGTCTTGATTAATGTGGTATTAAACACTTTAAAAACGAAAATTGCCAAAAAGTTTAGAAACATTTTTATTGATTTTAACTTTTGGTTTTAATAGCAGTTAATAAGTAGATTTTGATATATTAGTATATTAATCACAAAGATATTTTCAAATCTAGGTAATTTCATTTATCTTCATGGATGGACCCAGTCTTTTAAACAGTTCAATGAAATCAATAAATTTTCAAATAACATATACAGATGAGTTTATTTAAAAATATTTTCATACAATAAATCTTAATATATAGGTATAAATACAATATAAAGAAGAATATAATAGAAAATAAATAAATTGGTTGAATTACTTTTAAATAATTCATCTCAAATAGTCTAAAGAGCATTTTTCAACTATGGAATACATAAATATACAGTCTTCAGTAATTTTGAATATTCAACATTGTATATTAATCAGATAAAAGTTTTTAAACCATGATATTTCTGTGAGATTTTGGTGTGTTTTCTAACCTCTTCGGTCTTATTTTAGCAATGTATGGCATTAGCCAACTTGATAAACAACAGATTAGAACATTATGACAATCAAGATCAGTCCGTTAAGCCTCTAAAAACCTGCCAAGAAAATGAGAAAGGCATAAATGCCTTCTAATTAAAAGACATTTTGTACAGTCCTTTCATTTCAAGTCCGCTGTAATCAAGTTTAGAATCAATCAAAATACACCCTTAATAGAAAATAGTAATTTTATTTAATGACTAATAGTTATTGAATATTTTGATAAAATGAAATACATATATACAAAAACTTTTAATCAAGCTTTTACTTAAAAAGATGGACTAAAGGTATAAAATAATTTTTAATGTAAATAATAAATAACCCATAACAGGACTTAACTAAAAACATACTAGTTAATTACAAATAAATTAAGTACCATAAGTACTTATTAATATAAGATTAGAAAATATCGACATACCTCAAACTTTGCAGTGCCGTTTATACCGCTAGTTGATTTTAAAATAAAACCAGTTAAATTTTTACATATACTATTTAATTCTTAATGGGCTAGAAATTTAAAGACTAAAAACCGTGACGTTACGTGTGTTCAGAATCTCAATTGAATGCCAACCCTGTTATGTACAAAGCCAAAGTCTCCTAATCCCTGTCTTTCTTAGCATATCATAATAGAGCTTCCTCTGACATTATAAATGTATGAAAATTTTAGCACCAATCGGATGATAGAATAGTTTTAAAATTCGAGCATAAAATGCAAGGTTCTGGTCTCAAGACACCCTTCTAATCAACTGCCAGGCATACCATAGTAGTGATTCGCCATCAGATTAAACGTGTAGCAAATCTCAACTCGATCAGTAAAAGTGGGACAAAGTTCAGTCCCAATTTTAAATCATACAGAAGACATACATATCTGCCAGCTATAAAGTTAAATGAAAGCCAATGAAGAATCAGGTGCCGATAAATTATGAATTACTTGTTTCAAAAATTATAAATGGGAAATGAACACAAATTTTTATGTCAAACTTTAGAAATTTATATAGTTGAACTTCTATATTTAGCTAAAGATTCTTGGAAAGACCTCAGCATAAATATAGAGTGTGCAAATTAAAATATTAAAATTCCAATGAAATTTATTACAAAAATGCACAGTTGGAAGAACATGCCAATTTACAATTTGCTAGCACTGTACAAAATTGAATGGTTGTTTGTAAACAAAATTTAACTTATTTTTGACTAGTATCTTTTTACTGGACTAGTTTCTAGAATACTTAGCATTTTCTTGTGCACAAGAGCCGTTTCAAGTGATGTTTTATTTCAAAGAGAAAAATTATTTACAGGAACGTTTGGAACAAATCTCAAGTTGTGTCAGGCAATTAAGAATGCTTTATTACAGGTTTTCTTGATGAAATTTTCCATCAATTCATCTTCATTGCAACAATTATCTGATTCGTCTTGATAAGTAATCTTTCAATATGACCCAGTCAGTGACATTACAAAGATTCCTGTACTTAAGGTAGGGGTTACAGTGATATATTGAGGTATTTTATGTTAAAAATTAAAATTTTGAATCCATGGGGAGGAATTGAACCCCATGTAAATGCATCTTGTTGGTAGGGTAATACAATTAAATTATCTTCCTGGTAAAATTGTTCGAAATCAAAAATTGTTCAATATTTGTAAGTTGTTCGATGTACAGAAACTGTTTTAAAATTTAAGTCTCCTGAAATAGTTGGATTAATAGAGTTTTTGGTAATTCAGAAATACTTCTTCTTCTTACTTCTACTCTGTGTATGTTGTTTTATTAAAATGAGATATAGATAAAATATTCTTGTGATATTTTCTTATGTGTGATATCTTCCATTGCGTCGAGCAATTCACTAAACTTTTGTATTTATTTATGCGTACAATGAAGTTAGAACACGGTGCGTGTCTCTGCAAAATGATATATATATATAGGGAGAAACGACACAGAAGCACTACATAAAAGCGTGCAGTAGATTTCTCCTCCAGAAGCCTTTGTAAGGTCGCTCAAAATATCTGTGTGCCTCGAACAGAAGAATGCTTACCAGAAAGTGTTTGGGTCGATAGAGACAGGATCGTTGTGCCTATCAGGTGTGGATTATCGTTCTGTGATATCGCGCATCGCACTCTGGTGAGACATCAACCACTGTGATACAGATATGGAATCAATGTGGGTTGCTGAGGTCACTGTAAGACGGCATGGCAGGATCTCGCCATTACTATGACAACAGCCAGGGACAGACATACTGAGGTGAGCCTTCAATATACATCTCATGGACCATTAGTCAGAAATGGGCCTGTTTGCAGCATGCCCAGTATTATTCACTCGTCTGGTGCGACAGCATTTGCAATAGCATAGACTGCCATCACTGGAAGTTACTTAGGCTTCCATGGCAATGCAGAATGGAGAGCGTCGACTCTGGTGCTCTAAGAAGGCACAGAGACAGACCTGAGGTGGCGCAATATCATCTTTTCCATGAGTTCAGTTCTGGGCATGTTCTGATGGCTGGAAGCTTCAGGGTCTGGGCTGGCTCGCCTGCATTCGATGTATCGCCATGGGAGCCTGCTAGGTGTGGTTGGGAAGCCATTGGATGCAGTACGCCCTGTCTCTGGTTCGTTAATTTAGAGCGTGCATTGGAACACATGTCTCCCGCCTCACGTCAGTATTGATTGTGCTGTATCTTGAAGCCACAGAAATGCCTGCTTCAATAATATAACGCAAGACTACGTGTTGCATTTCATTCTTCCCGATACAGGATATTCGATTCTTGCCCTGAAGCCTGCACGTCTCCCCTGGTTGTCACCCATTGAAAACATCTGGTCATGGGTTGTGATGAACTGGTTTCTACTTCCTCTCCAGCTAATTCAAACATGATGTGGCATGGGTGAGCAAGCATGGATGAGTTGTCCGTTTCATCAACCAAGTTCAATTCCCACCTAATGAGGCTGTTCTTCCAGGGGAAGAGGCAGCTGTATGTACTAATTATATGTATATATATACTCCTCTCTCTATATAAACATTATATATTTGTACACACTTGCACACACATATATATACTGGCATTACAAAGAGACAATGGGAATTTTCAAATTTTATAAATCGATCTATATAAGTATGGTAAGATAGGTTCATGGTTGATCTATAAATATGTTAGGTATTTGTTAGTAACTTGTACTTTAATGTTTACCCGCAATTTTTTTTGTAAGCAATTACAGTTCTAAGTTTTTTAGTGATTGTCTATCGCTATTGAATTTGAAACACGGTAATAATATTAATATATTTTTTATATCTGAAAAAGCTTTTTGTTTTTCATGTTCTCAAACATTTGTCCAAGACAAATTTAATGCACTTAGAAACGAAGAACTTATATGGCGTTAGCTCAGGAGAACATTAAACAGAGAGACTATCCATGCTACGAGTAATACGATGCATGCAATGATGAAGTTAGAGTTCTGGTTGGAAAAAAGAGTTCTTTTTGTTGAAAATATTAAAATTCCTGGAGTCAGCATTCAGTAATGAAGTTATCATAACTTCATCATACTTTGACAGCAATTATCTGTTGCAGATTTATGATAGAATCAACCCGCAAAACTTTTTGTATGACAATAACATTAGCTTTAAGGAAACTCTTCAAAATTAGACTACCAATTGATATGGAAACAAATGAGATATGATACAAAAAACGTTTCGAATTATGATTATTTATTGCGTTTCAAAGGTAACTCATAGATAAGCTTTTTGAAAGCATAATACTGAGAAAAAAGATGAATAATTTACCGAACATAAAAATATGTATTGCTTAATTTTTCTGAAACTTACATATTGGTTGGAATAATAGCAATCAAATTTATTTAAATGCATATATAATGATTCTAAAATTGAAAATTTTTGAAACATAAGAGGAAGGGGGGATAATAATTCAGATTGCAAGTAAAAGTTTCTTTGAAAATTGAAAATATACATACGATCATTTACTAAACGAGGAAATGAACTTAACTCCATCTCATTGCTCGTTTAATTAGACAAAATTTCAATGATATATATATATATATATATATATTGTGCAAATATTAAATCCAAATCATAAAGATACGTCATTAATCAAAAAATCCACACATAATTAGGCGCAAAGCAACCATAAATCCAACGCCCAACAATAGGTCCACAAAGTCGGCTTGTTAGTGGTCTAGCCATGAAGAATTTATTTACATTTACACTGCTTACATTTTTACTCACTCTCTGGACCCTTATACTCCTTTACCATATTACCAACCAATTGTTTGCTTCCTTTTACATTTTATTACCAATCAAACAATGATTTAAATATTTTTTTAATTTATATGGTGATGATGTGTTATATTTTTTTTTCATTTTGAGTATGTGATATACATCTTGAAACTTAAAGAAAATTCCGTCTTACTACTCACATATTTGAATCTTCATTTCTTTGAATTTTTGTAATATTTATATTTTGATTTGCTGATAATTTTTAGAATTATAGATTTCATTTTTGTAGATTTTATCACTGAACTTTTTTGCATATTTTAATCATTGAACTCTTTTGTAATTTGGATTTCCCAATTCAGCCTACGTAGAATTATAGATTTTATTTTTGTGAATTTTTTTTTTTTTTTTGCATCTTTTAATCATGAACGCTTTTGTAATTTGGATTTCCCAATTCAGCCTACCAAGTCGC
>BMAW01115848.1:123552-286562 GCA_019974015.1 Nephila pilipes | reverse complement strand
AGGATGAAGTTCCAAAACTGTTACCGACGACGCACGCAACTCCTCTCCTCGCACACCCTTCCCCAACCAGGGCCTTTTCCAATCACGCCCATGCGGTCTCCCACTAGGTACCTCCGCATGAGGGGCACTGGGGCCTCGTATTGCCAGAGCTAGGCACGCAGGAGATCAGCATTGATACGCCGTCGGCCTTTTAATGTTTTAGTATAGACACCACAAAGATTTTTTTTTTTTATTTTTAAATTTTTGTATAGGTTTTTTTTCTCCATTTTTTTATTTTATTATTTTTATTTATAAACACAAAAGTTAGCACACAGAAGAAATTAAACAGAGTTAGAATAAACTGTTTTCCGCTTGATATCAGAAAATATCAAGCGGAAAAACCCCCAAAGTAAAATATATGACAGGAAAAAAAGAGGGGGAGAAGAAGAGGGAAAAAAGATCACCGAGGTACCTCGGGGTTGTGAAGCCCGTACTCATCTCAGGTAGATGAGTCCCCTGAGGGGTAAAATTAGCAGAATTGAAACTTTTATTAAAAGTGCCAATGAAGAAACTGATTCAGTTGAAACAAAAGTAAAACTCAAAAATGTTATTGCACTGCAAAGAAATATATATGAATTGCGCAACAACTATTACTCCATTCCGAATGTGAAAGAAGTAGAATTAGCTTCTTTCAACGAAGAGCTCAATCTTCTTGAAGAACGTCTAGAGAAATTAGAGGTAAGAATTGAAATTATTCTTAATTCCTCTAAGAAATCAAGTTCTGGGGCAGTAATGAAACCAAATGATAATTTCAAAATCAAACTAAAATACCCCCTTTACTTTCACCTGAGTTCTCAGGAATATATGAAGAATTTAGTTTCTATTAAGTACAATTTGACGACATGATCACAAATAATATGCAACTGAGTCAGTCTCAGAAGCTGTACTATCTCAGATCTTGTTTAACTCATGAAGTAAATTATTTGTGTAGCAGTTTTGATAATTTTGATTCCTTATATGAATTTTTAGAAAATAGATATCAGAATGAACGTTTAATAATCAATATTCCTATTCAAAACATTTTGAAATTTAACAAAATACAAAATGAAAATTCCACAGAAATTAGAAATATGATTGATTACGTTCAAAAAAATTTACGTGCATTAAAAGTGCTTAAATATGAGCAAAATAAATAATCTGATGTTCTACTTATTAATATTCTTATTGAGAAACTTGATAGAGAATCAAGAAGAAATTTTGAATCATCTCATTAATCAAAAAATGTTCCAACATTTGAAGAATGTATTGCATTCTTGGAACAGCGGGAATCTATTTTATTGTCTGTTGATAGAAATCATAAAGTTAACACAAATAAATTTTGTGCCAACAATTCTAAGCCAAAGACTTTCATAGTAAATGAAAATAAAAATTGTACAGTGTGTAAATCACATCTGATATATCAATGCCCTACTTTTTTAAAATTTAGTGTTGGTGAAGACTTAAATTCATTCATAAACACAAACTTTGTAAGTTGTGCTTAAAATACTCAAAAGTTTCTAAATTACAGAGGGTTTTAAAAAGTGGTCCCCTAATATTAAATGTCTCAATATTGGAACAATTGAAAATACACAAAAGTAGGATACTTAATATTTTTCAAAGATACATATCATTCATATATAACATTGATCTGATATATATTTATTTTCCATATCTAAAAATACTATATAAATTTATGTAGGAATGTGAACCACTGAAAACATACAATCTTTAAATACTGCAAGAGAAAGCTAATGTTCTATAAGAACTGCAAGTACTTTTTCTCTGGGAAGTCGGTTAAGAATAGTTGCAATATATTTCACATTGTTCCCGTAACGATGTAACATGTGATTTGTTTAAGGAACACTTTTCAGAAACAATCGAAGATATATTTCTTTAAATTTTGAATTACTGAAACTAAACACATGCAACTTTTCACTTAACACTAGAAAGATGGCTGTAGTCATTTTGACAATTTCGCAATATTTATCATGTGCTACACTTTTTAATTTTGTTCCAAGGCTTCTGAAATTTTATGACTTTTATTAATTTTACATGAAACATGCACATACACATACAAATTTTTATTCTGCTGTAAAGAGGCAAGACACTTTGTTGTATAACTAAAAAGAGAGAAATTCGACATTTTGACAGCAGTATAGAAAACTAGTTGAAATTGATGAAGCAAATCACAAAACCATACTAAAAACTAAATATATAATAAAAAACAAATATTTGGTAATATAAAACATTATTTGGACTAAAACAAGAACCCTTACCTTCTACTCCCTCCCCTTTACCTTTCCTTCCCCTCTTTCAAACTTCTGAAGTTTTCATGTGAAATGCTAAGCAGATGTTTTCAATTGAAATAACTGTTTGTTCAGTCACATGACTAGCACTCAGAAATGATATGTGATAATGAACAAATAGTATTATTTGAGAAGCATTCAATATTCAGTGGAGCATGGCTTGTCATAAAGATCTTCGTAATGAAGAAATTGTTCAACTTTTGTGTGAATTAGATAACATGAATCAGAAAGAGAAGAAATACCTAAGGAGGATGACAAATTTTTTCCATGGAAAATTGAAACATTTGATACTAATTCTGAATTTGATGATGAAGCACTAAAACAAGTTTCGGTAACCAAAAACTAAATTTACAAATCTATCTTTAAAAAATAAACAAAAAAGAAGGAAGGCTGAAAACAATGTTACATTACTGAATGCTTCTAATGTGGAATCTACATCAAGTAATGAAGTTGCACCAGATGACAAGAATGTAGACAAGAATGCCAACCAATAGTAAATCTGGATGCTTTCAAAGCCAAAATATACTATTGGGGGGCGGGCCGCCCCTGGTGAAGTCAAAGAGACATGTAAAATTTGAAAGAATATCTAGCATTTTTCTGCTATTGGAAGATAACTCTTTGAGATAAATAATGTTGGAATGTATAGAAACTAAAGCTCAAAGGCAACTCCAAAAGGAAAACTGGTCGATATCAACTGAAGAGTTAGATGCCTTTTTAGCTCTTTTGCACACACGGGGATCATATTGTGTCAAATGAATTTATGGAATAAAACATTGATGCCTACTTTTTTTCGTGATATTATGCCACATGATAGGTTCAAGGAAATATTGAGGTTTATGAGATTTGATAAAAAAATCTATAAGATCTCAAAGATTAAAAAATGATAAATTTGCTCTAATACCCTCTGTTTTGGATTGATTCATTGAAAACTTGATTTCCTGTTACCAACTTAAAGAAAATATTACAGTTGATGAGCAATTATTTCTGCCTAAAACTAAAAGCCTTTTCTTACAATATATACCAAATAAGCCTGATAAATTTGGAATTAAATTTTAAGACTGCAACTTATGTGGAGTCAAAATACATGCTAAACACTATTCCATATTTAGGAAAAGACGATACCAAAACGGACAACTTATCACTTTTAAACTGTGTCATTTGATGTTCTAAGACAAAGGCAAGAACGTTACTACCAATAACTTTTTTCCACTTCCCTGACTCTTGCTGAAGAATTGAAGACAAAAAATACTAGCATTGCCAGCATAATGAAGGAATCAAAGTGAGGAATTCCAGATGCCTCTAAATATTCCAAGCATCCAATTTATTCTACATTGTGTTATAAATACAATCATTCCACCTTGACTGTGTATCAATGTAAGAACAAGAACATTTTGGTTCTAAGCACTCTACACCAAACTGTTAGCATAATAGATAATGAAAAGAAAGTGCCTGAAACTTTTATAATTCAAAATGCCTTAGCATTTTATAATTCAAAAAATGTTTGTGTTGACATTCTTGACCTAGTGGAGCTATTCATTCTTGACCTATTCAGTAAAAACAGGAAGTCAAAGATAGCCAATACATGTTTTTTACAATATTTTGAATTTAGCTCCAATAAATGCTTGGATTGTGTACAAAGAAACTACAGGAAGTACAATAACCTGAAAGATATTTTTTTGCTTCAACTTTCTGAAGAACTGTGACAAAATCATCAAATATTAGTCGTCCCACGCACTGTTTCTAAAATTTCTGGTCATATAATGAACTCAAAAAATCGTACCCCATGCCAAATTGAGCTGTGTAATAAAAATAGGACTGCACAAACATGTTACAAATCTAATTAATATGTGTGTGGTAAATGCTGTGTAGATGCAGAATGTATGATTTGCACTGAATGTAGCAGGTAATTATATCTCATTTATTTTGCCATTTGCTAGAGGTAAACAAAACGGACACTGTACCTTTTAGTTCAACTATACCTAATACAATATTCCACATTTCAAAGTGATTTTTATTTACTGCCGTGCTTGATTTTTAAAAGAAAAATAATTAATTTAGTTGGATTTTGTTTTACACATAAATAATTTTGTCTTTAAAATAACGTGTTTTTATTGATTACAATATATTTAAATACTCAAAAATAAATTCAATACAACATAAAAAATATTTCTTGTTTTGAAATACTTATATTTTTCATAATTTTTATTTAAAAATGCATTTAATATATTTTACTATCGATTTTAGTTCTACCCATCATTGTGATGGTCGTCCGTCTTTTTAGCAAAAGAAAAATTCCCATCCTTCTAGTGTTGAAAGTGGTGCGTCCATAAATATGATGTCAGATCAGAGATTTGTAATAGAGTTTTATTAAGTGTTACTAAAAAGAATTAGAGAGTGATTTTAAGAAGCAAAAACTCCATTATACCTATTGGATGTTATACTATCGGCAAATAGAAAACAGCGAGAACTGTATTTTGATGTGCTTTTTAGCTTATAAGGGATGTCTAAAATGATAATAATTCATCTGTGCCCAGAATTCAAGTGTCACAACATAATATTTTTTCTACAGAGGGTGACCAAAAACAGAAAGAGATTAAGAAATTTTGAGCACTTTACTTCATTTCAACATCGGATGAATTGAGGGAAAAATTAGATTACACCACAAAATCATCCATTATTAATAATCTAAATTTAGTTTCTAATCAGTTGAATTTGAAACATAAAGGTTTCCCACTGGAAGTTTCGAAGAGAACATGATTGAATTATTACATCTTAAAAATGTTAAAATCACACTCTGAAGAATCAGAAGTAACAAATATTAAGTTACGGAGTGACCTAGAGAGAGAATCTCACTACAAATTTGGGAGAAAATAGAAATTTCTTATTCTCCATTCACTCCATTACAAATACACTGCGATGCCAAGTGCGAAAGGGTTTGGCGCTATACTTCTACAAATGGACTCAAATCAGAACTTTCATCCAATACACTATATGAGACGTAAAACTTCTCCTCAAGAAGAGAAATACTCCAGCTACGAGCTAGAGTTCTTAGCGATAGTTACAGCATTAAAAAAATTTTCGACACTACCTCGTCGGCACAAAATTTCAAATAATCCCAGATTGCCAAGCATTTCAAAAAACTATGTCAAAGAAAGATTTACCACCTAGAATAGCACAATGTGCTCTCTTCCTAGAAGACTTCAATTACCAAATACTTCACAGGCCCGGTAAACAAATGCAACATGTTGACGCGCTCAGTCGTTATCCAGTCATGATCGTACAATACGAGACAACACAAAAAATTAAAAAAGCATAAATTAATGATGAGTTTACATCCAGTATCAGACAACTGTTACAATCATCTTCAGCCTCTGATTATACATTAAAAAACGATGTGCTGTAAAAAATTGTCAACGACCAAGAACTTTTAGTAGTTCCACTTGAAATGCAAAAACAAATCGTACAACTTGAACATTCTAAAGGACATTTCGGCATCAACAAAACTGAAAATTTAGTCAAACAACAATTCTTTTCCCCAAATCTGAGTAAGACTGTAGAAAATGTTATTGCAAATTGTATTATTCGCATTCTTTCACCCAAAAAATTTGGCAAACGAGAAGGACTTTTACATTCCATACCAAAAGGTGATATACCACTTGATACTTACCATATTGACTTTTTGGGTCCACTCCCAAGTACCAACAAAAATTACAAATATATCTTTACTGTCATCGACGCTTTCACCAAATTTCTGTGGATTTATCCTGTAAAATCTCCTTCAACTCACGCTGCTTTAAACAAATTAAAATTACTACAAGTAAACTTTGGAAGTCCCAGACGAATAATTTCTGACAAAGGAAAGCTTTCACTTCTACAGAATTTCAGAAATTTTATCAGGATGAAAATATCAAGTTAATTTCAATCACAACAGGTGTACCGCGTGGGAACGGTCAGGTAGAAAAAATCCATGCAACGTTAATACCAATCCTAACAAAGCTTTCACTTGAAGATCCCAATAAATGGAATAAACACGTATCATCAGTTCAAAGAATAATTAACAGCACTGTATCCATAGCCACCAAATATACACCATTTGAACTTTTAACAGGCATCAAAATGAAAAATAAAGATGACATCAAAATCAAAGCCTTTCTCGCGGAAGAAAATTTCCACTTATCTTTACAGAATAAACAACAAATGAGAGAAGATGCCAAATCCAATATTCTGAAACTACAAGAACAAAGCAGACTACACTACAATAAACATCACAAAGAAGCAAGAAAATACAAAGAAGGTGACTTGATTGCAATCAAGAAAACCCAGTTTGGAATAGGTCTGAAATTGCGACAAACATATTTTGGCCCATATGAAGTCCTGAAAGTTCATCCAAACGACAGGTACGGTGTAAAGAAAATAGGAAGACAAGAAGGCGCGAATTTGACATCCACATCTGCTGATTTGATGAAACCATGGGATAATCCCTAAAACTTTTCTTTCCAGAACTAATGACTTTATTTTTTTTCTCCTTATAATAAACAAAATTTGAACTTTAAAAATTTGTTTAATCTTTTTTTTTCCTTTCCAATTGTTAATATTTGTATAATTTTCACTTGCATATTTTCCAGCCTGGTCGGGGACCGACCACATCGGGATGGACGAGTGTTGTATATGCTCAGGTGACACCAGCGCCACTCTGTATCCCGGATGTAAGCGGGAGAAGGAGCGCACTTCCCTTTTGTCCCCAGCAGCGTGCGCCTAGTCATTAAATCTCCTTAAGCAAAAACATCTCATTTTATTCGACATACTCCTAGACACCACTACTGTTGTAATATCGCGGTAATCATGTGGAATTACGTTTTTCCGTTATGACGTCATCCCATGCATTTGGCAATGGAATCGGGAATTTGCATTCAACGGTAATTTTCAGTTACGTCATACAAAGTTATTTTTCATTGGATGGCGATTCTTAACTGTCCAGTTGACGGTGTCGAATGCAAATTCCAGAATATATATAAAGGAGATCTTAGTGGAATGAGTGGCTTCTGCTTCTTGGATGCTTAGCTGTGATTGATGAGACCATCGCTGTGATTGTATTAGACCGTAACTATGATACTATAGCCTTTGGCTGATACTGTGATGATATTAATTAGTCCTGTAAACTATGTACATTATGTAAATAATAAAAATAGATTAATAAAATTAGAATTTAAAATATTAGAGTTTATCTTTCTCTGTTGATGTGGCATTTAAATTAAATTAAATTATCAAAGGCCTACTCTGAGGCAGGCCAACAACTACCTCTGTTACAAACATTTCATCAGCCAAGGAAAAGTTAAGCAATGGCCCCTAAACCTTGGCAACATATTTGGTAACCATCTTGGCGACTAGGAACAAATCGAAGATTCCAGAAAGTGCCAAAATCTTGACAAAATTTCAACAGGGAAGAAAATTATGGATTTTGTCTGAATTTTGCCTGCAATGTCACTCTTGACTGAAACAGGTATAAATATGCCAAGAGCCTGAGACAGAGCAGTCTCTCTTTGAGGTCTGCTTTTGATATTGAATGGAAAATCAACTGGAAGTGATCAGCATCGACTGAGCGAGTCTGACAAGGAGTTAACAGTAGCGTAACAGTGTATTTGCGGAAGAAGCTTGTATTTGCCGTAGAATCTAGTGGGAACTGTCAGATTCTGCTATGAAGTGCAGAGTATTACTATGAAGATTTGTCTGTAATGTAAACTAGCAAGCTAATGAGCTTAAAATCGCTAATATAACTGTGACTGTCATTGAAAATGACATTTTTGTTCCTATGTCTGTGTTGCTAATTTGCACAAGTGGAGAGTTTTATTCTGCCTAAGTATTGTTACCGGTGTTTGAACTTTTTTGAAGATTTGTGAATAAAGCGTCATTTGGCCATTACTCTCCATGTTAAGACTGATTTTCACTCTCATAAACTCGTGCTCGGTTGAATTTTTTTTAACGATTTATAGATAAAAACACTAATGGATTTATTGACACTGGTAGCGAAATTACTTTGACTAATCATGATTTTTATGTACAAACTGGTACATCCATATGAAAATTTGATGATACAACTTTGGGTAAAGCAGAGAGAAAATATCTATAATTATATTTTAAAGCTGATATAATTACTGATGACTGTGGGATAAATATAAATACTGGTATTTATGTACATAAATTATGTTCAGATATTTTTATCGGAATTGATGCTCAGAGTAATATTAATTTATCGTTCACAGGAAAAGAAATTAAAATTAGAGAACAAGAACAGATACCAATAACTGCATTTCAAGTCAACAAACAAAGTGAAAAGGTTAGTGGTGCAAGAGCCAGATGTAACTATGCTGCGCCAAACAAGATTTAACTTAGGTCTGGACGTTAAAAAATTGAAAAAACAAAAATTGGTTAACAAGAAAGAGGGTCGAAAATAGAGAAGGGTCACTATGGTAACCCGGGGAAGCGTCAGCTGTGTTTACCAAAGACAGTAAACCCCATTGGAAAGAAAAAGATCACTATGGTGCCTCAGGGTCATGATGCCCATACTTACCTGAAGGAAAGTCCTTGAGGTCCCGATATAATCCCCGGGGACAGGCTATACCCCAGACCCGGGTACCCATTTTAGTCACCTCTTACGACATGCATGAGCTACAGTGGGACTATTCTGTCATTCCCAGTCACCACATGGGTCATCAGAAAGAAAAGAATACCAATTTAAAAAAGAATATTATTCCAACTGATCAAATCCCTGTGAGACCGCATTCATGAATGCTATCTTTGAAAAAACAAAAGATAATTGAGTCAAACAGAGTAATGTTTAAGAATGAGAATAATTAAGCATAGTGGTTAAAAATTTACCACTCTGATAGTCCATATTAAAAGAAAGATGGTACTGCTTGATTATGAGTTCATTACAGGTGCTTGGAAGAAAAAAAATTACTAGACACAAATTTCTTTTGCCACTGATTGAAGAAGTCTTAAACAAGTTAGTGAATGATAATATTTTTATATCGCTCAATTTTTTAAAAAATGGATTCTGCATTGTAAAAACTGATGAAAAAAGCACGAAATACACCACATTTATAGCTTGTGAGAGTCCATATCAATTCCAAAAAAATACTTTTTGGTCTATTGAATAGTCCAAGTATGTATCAACATTTCATCTATAATGTTTTTAAAAACTTAATGAGTGAACAAGTTATTGTAATTTTCTGGAAGATTTGATAATTCCAGCACATGATAAAGAAGAGGGCTTAATAGATTAAATCATGTGTCCAAGGTTACGTAAGGCTAGAGCTAAAATTCCAGAAATATAGATTTTTAAAGAGGAAAACAGAATTTTACTTGGCTACATTGTTGAGGATAGAAAAATTCAATCTTTATTAATCAAAACTGTTAGTCCATATGCATAAACCCTTAAAGTAAACTATAATCAAATACTTTAAATAAAACTAGGTGTATAGTTTAAGAGCTATGTTATTTTTTATTGCTTCTCATGATGTTCCAGTCCAAACTTGAATGTATCCAATTTGCAAATGGTTTTTCCAAACTTTGATATTTATGCTAACATTTTAGGATGCTAATTTCCAACCTGCCACATCAATTGTCAGCCCATACTGACTGTTTAAATCCTTTTTACAATGTTTACATAAATGAACTGTTTTTGTAATTAACCCACTCTGATCATTCCTTTTCGTTAAAATGTTGTTATGCTGATGTCGTGCTACATAGAACATACTTTTATCCTTTGTATATCTGTGTGTTTACCCTAAATAAAAACTTCTTGTTTTTACCTGCTTTAGTATTCAAGATCCTTTTGATTAAAAAAACTCTCATACCTATTGCTTAACATTTTAGGATGCATCTTTTTACATTTGTCTTGTTTAGGGAAACCAAAACACAAGCTGCTCCAAATTTTTATCAGCCAAATGCAAGCAAGATGTTACAAAGCTTTCTAGGTCTCACAAATTATTTGCAGATATTTATTCCAACTTATTCTGAAATCACAAAAAAACCCAAAGGGATTTGCAGAGAAATAGCATCACGAATTTCAATTCAAATTCTAATAAAAGGAAGCATTTGAAGAACTTGTTCTGATGTCATGTTGTTCAGAAACAGATACGAATGTATATCCAAAATGCTTCATTTCATTAGGAACATCATTTGACTGGCTTTCCATCATTTCTACAGCACAATTCTTAGAATTCCAAAATTTTCCCTTTTTTTTTAAGAAAAGAGAGGCCCATAGTAATTGTCTTTTATTTAATGATCATACAACTTTACTCGTTTCCCTGGAAACAAATTATTGTTGAACTGATGCACTCTGGTAAAAACCATAGAAGGGTTGTCTCTTTGGTGTTGGTGCAATTTCACCCACTAGAGTTGACAATTTATCTGCCAAATGGGAATTCCCCACAGAGTATCCCCTCATTAACAAAAAAGAAACAATACAAGTATATACAGGCATGTAAGATCAACAAATATATGTTGACAGTTCGACCAGTTTGAGTTTTTACTACTTTTTCTGAAATGATGGTTTTTTCTTTCGGTTCTAATAATACCCGTAATTTTTCCTCTTTATCTGGAATCAGAAATGTAGGTTCACTTACAATAATTTTTTTTCGAATTCCACAGACTATTGTAAAAAAATTTTCAGCTCATTGTAGAACACGATGAGATACAGGTAAGAATGAGATAGAGGTGGTTGTATGAGATTAACATGTAAATATATGCTAGAACAAGTTTTTAGTGAAGGATGTATATAGATTTTACATTGATGATTAGTTAAGATTGGATTTGATTGTAGAATGTGATGGCAGAATTTGCTCAAAAAAGCTTTCATCAATCTGTAGATGATTCAGGGCATAGCATGTCAGCTAGAAATCTTAGTGTGGTACAATAAACAAGTTCAGGACAAGAAACTTTGGTGTCTTCTTTCACTGATGAAATACCAAGAACAACAGGAATTGTGTCAGTCCAATAGAGATTTCTAAGTGCATAATGTTGAAATGTATACATGAAAATAGAGCATCTGGCAAAGTAAAAGTGCCTAAAGGAACTTTGGCATGCTGCTGAATTTTGGATTCTTGGCAGAATCAACATGGATGGACCAAGTTTTGTAAATCTTTTTTTATGTTTGGCCACACATATCTGGCGCAAATAAGTTTAGTACTTGCTGCAATTCGCGGATGAGAAAGATAGTTCAAGTGATCAAATATTATTTTTCAAAAATCTTACAGAACAAATTATCTTAGTACTGCTGTTGAAGTATTACACCATAATTTGCAATCATATGTCTAGCAAGGTGTAAGTTTCATTTTTAAAATTTTCCTTTTGAATAATTTTTTTGAATAATTTTTTCTGAATCATTTTGCTGTACTTTTGAAAATTCAATAAAGTTTAAAACTTAACATTTTTTGATAGAATCCATTTCAATTCTTGAAAGTGCATCCATAACTATGTTCTGAGAACTTGCACATGTCTAAAGTCAGTAGAATACAGAGATATAAAATCTATGTGGCATAACTCTATAGAGGCACATTTATTGGGATTTTACTTCAATGCGTAAATTAATGGTTTTTGATCAGTAAATATTTTAAAGTTCCTACCCTTTAACATGTGCTTAAATTTCTTTACAGCAGAATAAATAGAAAATAATTCCCTATTGTAGATTGACCATTTTTGTTGGCTCTTATTGAGTTTAATAGAGTAAAATGCTATTGGTTCCCAGTTCTCGTTAGATAATTGTGATAAGACACCTCTCTCTCTCTCCAATAACAATGTCTGAAGCCTTGACTCGTATACTCAATTGAGCACTAGGAATGGGATGCCTAAGAAGTGTAGCATCCCCAATTGAAGTTTTAGTAACATTAAATGGTTGTTCTGTGCTTTTATTCTATATAAGTTGTTTAGATTATTTGCAAGTGTTACAATAAGTTTCCTTATTTTTATGTCCTTCTAAAAGTTTTACTAATGGAGAAAGTATATATGCAGCTTTCAGTATAAACCATCTATAAAAATTAAATATGCCTAAAAAACTAAAAAAAGATACAGGTTTAGGAAAATTTACCATGCATTTTACTTTTTTGGTAAGTGGTTTATAGTTCTATTTTCTGAGAGATTAAAACTTAAAAAATTTAATACTAATGTGCCAAAAATACACTTTGAAACATTAATGTATAGACTATATTCATTCACTTTTGAAAATAAATTATGTGTTTTAAGTGATCATCTGGATTTTTGGATGCAATTAAAATGTCATCGACGAAGGCATGGACACATGGCAAATGGCACATAACTTCATCTATAAATCATTGGAAAGCAGTAGATGCATTAAAGAGGTCAAATTGGATTCGAGTACTTTCAGATAAGCTAAAAGGTGTATAAAGAGCTGTTTTGTGCATATCTTTTGAATTTATAGGAATCTATTGGTATGCTTTTATGAGGTCTAACACAATGGGAAATTTTGGTACCATGTAATTAAAATACACACAGAATGGGATACTTGTTATATCGCGAGCAGATCTCAACTAGTAATGTTTTTGAATTACGTGTCTCTGATATGACATCATCCCACGCATCTAGCAATGAGGAATCAGGAATTTGCATTCCCCATTATTTTTTGTTATGTCATACAAAGTTAATTTTCTCATTGGATACCAATTCTTAACTGTCAAGTTGAATGTGTCGAATGCAGATTCCGGATATATATAAAGAGATGAATGAAGTTATTATTAAAGAGACTATCGCTGTGATAGTGTGAAACCTTGACTGTGATACTGTAGCCTTTGGCTGATACAGTAATGATACTGATTAGAGTCCTGTAAATATGATCATTTTGTAAATAAATCATTTTAAAATATTAAAATGATTTATTTACAAAATATTTTGCACTTATTTATTTACAAAATACTCTATCTCACTCTGCTTGTGGCATTAATCATTATCAAGGGACAACTCATGCCCATCAACAATACTTATACTTTATTGATTGCACATTGAAGACTCTGCAATCACCAACATGTCTCCGGTCAAAACTTCCTTTCATGGAGACAATCCGAAGAGGTGATGCATAATTACTTCTCAAAGGTCTTATATGCCCAAGTTTCAACACATTTTGAAATTTAGATTTTTGCTATTTTTAGAAAATCTGGAGCTAACCTACAAGATTTTGACACCACAGGAGGACTTTTTGTTATAATGTAACAGTATTATATTTTACTGGTTGAAAAGAATTTGTGTTTTCGGTTGTGTAACTGGTTATTTTTGAAACTCTGAGACATTTATTCCAAAGATCTGGAATCAATTCAAAATAGTAGAGAAAATCTGCTTCAAGAATTTGTGTACTTATGTTGGCAACTAAATAAAGCCATGTTAAATGCTTTCTGAATTTAAAATCTAAAGAAAATATTTTCTGACCATGTATAATAATTGATGTACAATTTTCTGCCCAAAGTGTTTGTTAAGAAGAATTCTGCTTTTGGTAATAATTAGCAGGAATCAGTCAACACATCAGAACTGGTATCAACTAGAAAAGATACATTTGAGGTCCAGTCTCAAAAGAAAAAACGATGTGACTTTTGCGGCAAAGAATAGGTCACCCCAACTCTTTGCTGGGTTCATTTCTATGTAATGAACATGGTTGAATGCACTTGTTATCTCTGCATTTATTTTTCAAAATGCCTCAGGTACCAACAAAGGAAATAATCATGATTCCTTGAATGACTTCTTTGATGAAAATCTCTGTTGCAATGAGATGGTGAACAATTATGAGGAAATGAAAGACTATCAATTGGCTTATTTAACTCTTCAATTTTTCAAGTGACTAATCATTACTCTGAAAAACAGCAAAATGTTCCACTGATGATGGCGAAATTTCAATAATTCTATCAGAAATTTTCGTGGATGGTATAAGAACTGTACAAATAATTCTTACATTAACTTATCAGGCATGCTAAGAATTTCTGCACATTGTTTCATGTTATTCAAGAGTTCAAAGGGTTTGCAGGAACCTAATTCTCCCCTAAATGTTGCCTGATTTCCTACTGAGAGGATTCTCCAGAATGATTTATTAGTTTTGTTTTAAGTTGAGTATATGTACATAAAACAGAATAAGGTTTCATAAGAATATCTCAAACTAATGACGCAATGTCGGGTGAAAGATGTGATACAATATAATTATACTTATTTAATGATTCAGTATTTGCTTTGGAACTTGCAAGGGCAAATGTATTTTTGCACATAATAAAACATAAAAGTTTAGTCTGACCTATTATACACAGGAATTTGACCAGCACTCACTTCGACTGGAAGTCAGTTAAGAATAGATCTTAAGAGATGTGATGTACCAAAATGAATGACTGTATAGTACCAAAATGAATGAATGAGTGATTTGTTTAAAAAAAAAACTCTTCATCAATGCATCTCAATAACATCACTAACACAATAATTTTCAGGAAAAAGTGTACAAGTTGAACATTATATTTGAATTATTAGCAATATTTTCAAATATCTAATCCACATTTTCCCATTTTAGCATCATTTTTTATCATGGATTTTAACAATAATAATTTTAAAGCCTTAGATCAGATAATTTTTTTTTTTTTTTAATCCTATGCCCGTCTCCTCTCCGTTTTTTTATCCTATGCCTTTCAATCAAGAGTCAATGAGCAGCCCAATACAGTGAAGAATGATACAAGCAGTGTAATATTATTCTTATGTAATCTGGCATCACTTAATTTGGTTTTCTATATTGGCAACGTCTGATTGAGACATTCTGTAAACAACAATCATGCCTATCATGTAACCTCACTTCTAAGTCATTAAAAGCTTAATTCCTTCTATTCAACTCTCATTGTCTTATTTATAGTACAAGCAGTCAGCAAAAATGTTGTCAGTAACGCACAAAGATGAAGAGATAAAAACATTGAAGACATCAGGGCATAAGCTGAGGTGTTCTCCAGAGATGCTTATTTAATATAGTATAGTCCTTATTACTTAATATAGTATAGTACATATCCTTTTTTCAGAAGTAAGAAATGTATTTTTCTGCAGTAGTAACAAGTTTTTTTTAATTAAAAATATCAAACAACATTACAGTAAAGAAAATAGAAAGAAATATGCACATGGTTCTGAATAATCAAACTGAAAAGGATACATATTGATATTATCTGATCACATTTCTTTGATGACAAAAAAAAAAAGTTCGATTAGTATTATCTGTATTTACTTTAGTTTTCTATGTGTTTTCTTGTAATTGTAGACCTCTAAACTTAAAATCAAATTATAATCACTAAATGTTGTACGTTACAATATGATGTAGTTTCCCATTGTATAACTAAAAAAATCAATTCATTTCCATTAAAATTTATGCATTTTTTTGTTAAAAGTTAAATACATTCTTTAAAAAAATAAGCGCAGACTATAATAATAAATGTAAACGTCATTTGAAGTTTCTTATGTAACAAACAAGTTTAGAAATAAAAATTTCAAAAGAAATTAGTACAACTTACCTAAGCATATAGCATTCGTTCGATACATATCTGTATCTTTGGAAGGATCCTCACATCGAATTTTTACAGCCAATAAAGACTTAGGCGTGATGTTTGCAATACCTCCATGAACTTCTGGTACATCATGGAAGTAGATACTGAAAGCAGGATTTTCACCTTTCAATAGAGCCACCTCTTGTAATTCTCTATAAGCAACATTCTTTGCATATGATTTAGTTTCTTTACTAACTGTATATTTGGTATCCTGAATTAGGAAGAAAAAGCAATAACAAATACATACTAATATTAAAAAAAAAATTTTTTTTACTCCAACTATCTTGAATAATACTTTTCTATCATAAGAGGGATTATTTAAATAACTTGCCCTTATTTCTGCTTTTTTTTTTCCCATCTCAAATTCAGTTGATTTTACTACCAGTTATTCAACAATTTTTTTTTTTTTTTACTTTGATAATTTTTCTACTGTTTTCTCAGATTTATTTTTAATATTACTACAAGATTATAAAATTTGCTGCAGAGTCAAAAGCCACACATATTTCAATTGTTTGATAGAAATATTCCTAATTGGCATTATGATGAAGAAAATAAAAGATGTGACAATCAACACATAAGATGTGAAAATAAAGCCGACATCAAATGTAAGAATTCACAGGTAAAAATAGTTCTAATAATATAGTGTTCACTATCAAAACAGCTATCATGGATACTTCACCAAATATAGGAAAGCATTTTACTAATATATCTAAATTGTCTTCATTACAAGTAAAAAATTTCTTTAAGTGGAATGAAAAAATTTTAATTTAATTATTTAATAAATTCAAACACCAGTTTTAATAAGTGTATATTACCTTCAAATATTAATGTAATATAAAACTGCATTATATTTAAAACTTCCTCAATTCCAGTTCATATTACTTTGAATTCAAAAAATGCAAATAAAGTATTACAAATAAAATAAAGTGATATTAAATTTTATGGTATTTTTCTAAAATTCCCACAAAAATTCTAAAATACAAAAACAAAGGAATAATCTGTAAAGTCCAAGCAATATTACTTGCTATTATTTCCAATAATAATATATTAATTTTAAAAAATCAAACAAACAATTTTGTCTAGACTTATTTCACCTTCATTTAGTTAAATGGGACATAACAACAAAAATATTCTAAAAAACCCAACAACATGCAAGTGATTTTTTAACTATTTACTAACTATTAACTATTCATTAGTAATTAAACCTATTAAAGTACATGAAAAATATTAATAAAACTTCACACATAATTTCATAATCAACCAAAAAATGCATTGTGCCATATAATTATATTTAATTGTTTAAAAAAATGAAAACTAACATTTATCAGAATTTACTGTTATATTTTGGATTAAAAAATTGCATTGAAAATTAAATAAATCACTTTTCCGCCAATACTTTCAAAGTTAAGTTGATTGGTAACATTTTTAACCTCACTTAAGAGTATTTATTAAAATGGAAAAATAGAAGCAAAATGCTACATTTACTTCAAAATTGATAATATAGGTTTGATTATAATTATATATTCTAAATGTATTATCATATATTCAAAAATGTTCTGTTTAACAAAACTAAAGATAATATATAACTAAAATTCACAATGATTCAGGTTTTGTTTCATCATTATTAAAATTGTCACCAGTCAGTGCATATAGTTTCAAAAGGATGAAAAATTATATAAAGCATCCATTAAAACTTTCTCATGCAGGAATTAAAGAAATTTTACTTTCTACTACTTTTTGAAGCCACCACAACTTTTAAAGTATTAAACATCACTAAAATGCAGCAAAATGATCACTTACTTCAGCAGAAGATGAGTCGATAATATTATCTAAAAAAAAAAAGTGTCAAACTTAACATTTTTTAAAAGTATAAGAAATGTAAATAAACATTTTTACTATGGTAAGTAATAGTTCCTCCATTCATTTAAATAATTTAATACATTATATTTTTCAAATTAATTTACTCATATTTAAATATTTAAAAATATATAAAGAATAAGGTATGATTGAAAAATTTCAATCTAAAACCATACTGATTATAATGCTCTATGAGTGAACTTAGAATTTTAAAGTTTTGCTTATTAATATTAATTTTATCATAATTCCAACAATATACAGATTTCACTGATTCTATATTTTTAATTGTATTGGTGCATTCATATCAACCTTTACTACTAGTTATTGTAATTCATTTATCTGCATTTAAAAAAAAAAAAACTATATTGTCAAAATAATGAATGTCATATTAAAATCAAGAAAAAAAGAAACTCTCAGGGAGCAAAAGAATGATACTAAAACTACACTTTAAATCATAAGATGAAATAGAGAAATATGGAAAGTAACTATTACTCTATCATTGTATAAAAACAATTTAAATAAAAGAATTACAGAAAAACTTAACAGATGCATGGCTATAAAAAAAATAATAAATGAAGCTCTTTTATTTTTAAACATTAAAAAATATGATAGGTCTTTAAAATCACACTACTAGAATAGATTTTTTTCAAAAAATTAATGATTGTAGGTATAGCTTCTTTGATTGATCATTACTTGAAAATTCATAAATAAATTTGTATCTACATTATTTTTATTTAATCATAATATACACTGTAAGACATAAAATCTGATGCATCATGAAGAAGTATTCCAATTGAGGCCAAACGGGATGAGTTGGATGAACATGCAAAGAAAATGAAACTATTATTATTTCAGAACAATTAAGATGATTTATTCTAAATTTTAATTGATATTAAGTGAGAAAATCAATAATAATTTATCCATCTCTGGCCTGGATGCAAGCTGTCCTCCAACATGACCAGGACTGATAAAATTCTCATATGTCATCCAACAGAATTTCTTGACAAGTACACCAATTGATGGGCTAAATCAAGCAACATTTCAAGATGGTTATAAATGATTTTACATCAGGTGTGTTCTTTCGCCAAATGAGGCAGCCTAGCTAGCTAAATAAGTGTTGGCAAGCTTGAGGGCTCTCCATAATGCAGAGCAATATGTGATACAAAATAATCTTGTTGAAAAGCAAGTCGAGGGAGGCACTAAAGGAATAGAAATACAAGTCGTAGAATTTCATCTATGCGCTGCAATGATTCAAGTGAGTCACGACTGACCAACAAAGGGCAATAGCTTTAAAAAATTGGCACTCTAAACAATAATGATTATTCTGGGCTTATAAAGCAAATAATAGAAAGGGTATGATCAATATACTGCCTTGAAAGTATCCAGGCACATCTGTATTGACTGTAAGATCATGGTTAGAAATAGGACTCAGCACTAAAGATTTTTATCACTAATTAGTGCACTTCTTAAGTATTCAAACACAACACCATTGTAATCAAATTTGATGTTGTATGGGAATGAAGAGAAAGAAGTGTAATACTAATCTTGAGAATTGACTCTATTCTCTCAAAAGTCTGTCAATAGTCTTGTTAGTAAAATCTGTATTTTATTTTACATGGTTGATAGCAACAAATCTAGTGCTGTAACTGCTGTTGTTATAACCTTGAAATCTCTATCATTGTTCATCCATTCTTGCCTGAAATCTATAATCACAGCAACCCTTTGACCCAAATGTCAAACAATTCTTGCCCATTCAGCCTTTTTCAATTCAATGGCACAACCTCTTTCAAGCTTTTACATTTTTGTTACATTTGGATAACTCCATAATACATTGATTTCTATGTCTCAAAAAACGCATTTAAAAATATTACAACAATTCTTCAAATTATAATCTATAATTGAATAACAGCCCTACTTTCAAAAATATTACAGCTTAATTCAGCTTTAATCATAAAATTATGCTTTGAAAAAAAGTCACAAGTCAAAATATTTATCTTTGTGATTACTTAATTTTATTCTTCCTGCAATGCATCATTCAAATTTAACCTGAACATTTGAATTTTCAAGATTAATTACCTTAAAAAAAAATTAAATTAAGGTACAAGTTAATTTTTTCTAAGAACAAAAAAATAATGAAAAACTTCTAAATAACTGAAATTTATTTCATAATTAAGAGCAGTGTTAAAAGGAAAAAAACTGATAAAAAAAACAGTCTTAAAAAATTACAAATATAACAAAATAATTCTAACATGGTATATTTGAAATTATATTCAGAATTTTATCTATAGCTTTGATCAATAAAATTAAAATTCACAAATTTCCCAATGCAGCTTTAAAAATTTTTGCTACAAATCATATGTTAGCAGAATATACATATTATAATTTATAGTATGGTGTAACAAGACTCATAGCCTATGTTATGAAATTTCATTAGCTTGTATTCAAGAGGAAATATTTTTTAAATTTTTCAATAAATATTTTTCAAAATAAAATTTTTTAATTATAAAAATTAAAGCTAATAATACATAGAATGGAAATATGCAGTGTTTATTCTAGCTAAATTTTACAGGACAACTTGCTAAACCCATTTTTCACTTTTTATTTAAAACTAGCTTTTTGTATTCTAATATATTAGTTAATATTGCAGAATAAAAGAATTGCCTGTACATAATTTTAATAAAAGGTTTCCTTTATATCTCTTCGTGATTCCATTTCCTACAGAAAATACTTTGCCTATTCACGTGATACCATGTTTTATCATTATTTTTATACATCCCTTTTATATGTTGACTAAAATGTGTGTGAGAGCATCATATTAGAAGAAGTTGAAGCACATTCACAAATATTCAACAACTTTTATGAAATAAAAATTCCTGCTCAACAGCGATTTCCTCCGTAATTAGTATTATTAGACAACAGTGATTACCATCAGGCAAGGAAGTCCATCTATTGTTTGAAGAATTCAGTTCAGAAGCCTGTGAAAAGAGAGGCATTACATATATATAAGAAAAAATGTAAGAACCTCATGACTTTCAATAAAAACAAATATTAATAAACAAATTTTTAAAAAATCTAACTATTAGTGCCATCACATATATCAATATTAATAATTTAAAATCTTTAAACAAAATTATACTGAATCATATCTTGAGCTTTACAAAACAAGTGAATAAGTTCACTTACATTCAATGTAATAGGAAAATCTCCTCTTCTGTACTGCACAGTTGCTTTTCCTAGAAACAATAATAAATTCAAAAAACATATATTTAAAAAAAAAAAAAAAAAAAAAAAAACTCAAGCTGATGTAAACCAAAAATTTGAGAAAAATGTTTTTTGAGTATGATAAATTAAACTTTGTTAATCAATAAAAATTTAACATGGTAGTAATATTTTAGTATTATAGATACAATTTTTTTAGTATAGATAAATTTGTATAAATTATATAAAACAGTAAACTCTTCATTGCAATGTTACAATTAGACATAAAAAAAAACTATTTTAAAATTTACCTTCATATATTCGACAGATTGAAATAAAATTCATATAAGAAATTAAGTTTTTTTAACAGAAAATTAAACTGAAAATTAAGTTTTTTCATCTATGATGAAATAAAGATAATTCCTTCCCGTCCCAAAAAAATATTAATGAAAATATGATCCAATAAGAAATTATTTTTCTGTTGAGGCATTTTCATTACAGTTCTAAGTCTTCAAACCTTCCCATCAGAATTTAGAATGGAACATTTTAACTTAACATCCATCTTGGCATATTTAAGGATGAAAATGAGTTAAATAATTTTGATATTGCAATGAAATAACAATGCTTAGCTTTCTTTCATTTCATTATTCTTTTAATTCTATTGGAAAAAGTATGTACAACATAAAATTCAGGGAAGGATAAATATACATCAATTTAGATACATTTTAAGTCACAAATTCCAAATTTTTTTAATATTAAGGACTAATTTATATACCTGTTTTTCACAGAGATGAATTGAAAATTTTAATGAATTAGGCTCAAAGCATATAATTTCTTTAATGAGAACCAACTTCTAAGTACTATAAGTAATTTTAAGGGAATCACAATTAAGTGATTATTAGAATAAAGAGATTTATTTGTTCCATTCTTTTTTGATAAAGAGAGGCCCAAGTGTTCTTCCCATATACAGTATGAAGATAATTTTATGTGTATCGATTGATTTCTAGATGAAAAAAATTTTAAAATCCTAAATTGACAACTTTTCAACACTTTTTTCCAAAATTTGCTAAAAATCAACTATTTAATTTACATTTTTTAGATGGTGCAAAAATAGTTATTTTGCAACATTTCACAAAAGAGCTACTCAGCAAAGTATACAAAACTGGTGCTTCAACATAATGAAGAAAAATCTTAAAAACATGATGAAAATTATTGAAAAATAAAATAATTTCAACAAAATTTAAAAAAAAAAGAAACATTTTTAAGTAAATCAATACTACTCCCATCTGTTGATAGTGGAAAAGACTGGTTTCAAAAAAAATTCATCAAAAATAAATTTGAAATATATATGGCAGAAATATTATAACAGATCCTTCCAAACACAACAAAGTTCCCAAAAAATTTTGGAACAATATGATCAACGATGTGGATTTATGTAATGTACAAAATGACAAATGTTGAAATTTACATATAAGGTACATATTATTCAAACATTTTATATGAATTTTAGAACTCTTCCACTTTGAAATAATTAAATAAACATCAGCATCTCAATGTTTTATTACACGAAAGTTCAAATCTTACTTTTAATTACAATTCAAACAACATAAAATTATCCATATTTACAAATTTGGCATGAAAATATACTTTCTCTTCAGTATTTCATTGCTCAATGAAGAAAATGAGAGAAAATTCTACATTTGCATTTGCCTCACAGGAATAAATCTTAATACCATTAGCCTTAATTTTAGATTGTGTTCTGTTTGACAAAGATAGCTATTTTTAGAGATAAAATGTGTTACGCTTTGTCCAAATATCCAGATTCAAGAATGTTGCTGACTAGTTTAATGTTTATCTACACCAGACATAAACTGCTGCTATTTTAATATGGTCTAGTAAAGCTTTTAGTAACAGAAATAAAGGAAAATTGATACAAAAAAGCAATACATTTTTACAGAAAAATAGAGAGCATGAATTAAGTGAAGACTAAACATTTTCTCCAGTAACTTTCAAAAATTACAAATAAGAATTTTTAAAAAAATATTTAAAAATATTTACCCTTTTCTTCGTTCATTCCTTTCATATGATTAAAAATATTGAAAAATGCTACTTCATATGAACTTCCAAATTTAACTCTCCACTGCAGTTCATATAAAAATCCTTGTATTATATTGAATTTCAATGCAGCTTGGTCTATTCCTCCAAATATAGCAGTTAAATTTTTTAGCATAAATTCTGTGATATTCAGTATATGAGGTTCTTCACTTTCTTTGTCAGTAATTTTTAGATCAGCACCAACTGTAGTTAGATGTGACATTAAAATATCATCCATTTTGTTCTCAGTTATTAATATAGCTTTCCTATTGATCCAATTTTTTAAGAGATTTATGTGGCGTGATGAACAACGTCCTTCATTATCTGTTATAGCTTCAAAACGTACATACCTAGTTTTCCTATCTAATGCACCCAAAATAAAAACATCTGTCACTTTCATCACAGCTGCTTCTACCTTGCATTCCGAAGCAAATCCCATTTTTCCTTTGCGAATCATGATTTGATGGCAGAGTTCTTGGAGTGCTTTGAAATAGTACCAAATCTTTTCACTATCCATGTCAACATCCTTCATTATATCCTCTAAACTTGATTGGCAAACCCAATGATATGTGAGCAGTAGAAGTTCCTTTAATGAATACAATTTGAAACGTCCAAAAAATTCAGTTCGCTTTATAGATGTTTGAGCAGAACAACTAAAATGAAATGCAGAATGATTTTTATCACATGAAACTCAAATATAAATTCACTGGTATTGAAAAAAATAATAAATGCAGAAAGTTTTTACAAATTATTTACATATTTTTTTCCTCTATTTCTTGACATATCACTTGAAAGACTTATACAATTAATGACATTTTTTAACTGAGTCATTTTAATAAATATTTTGATAAAACAAATAATTAACAAACAATAGTGAAAACAAGAATAGGATAAATCACACTAAAAAAATATAAAAAAAGAGCAAAAAAGTAGAATAATACCGCAATTAATTTGAAATAAATACATAAGCAATAAAATAAATTGGAAAAGAATTGGTACGTAATCTATCATTAAAATTTATTTGTTGTTTTGCATTGAATCAGTCATTCATATAACTAGTATGATTCAAACAGATATGCAATAAGTCAAAGCTGAATATGGGAGTTATGGTAGGGTAGAGATAAAATATAATTGGGTATTCCAAAGGATCCAGAGAGAAGCCTTAAGATTCTTTAACCCGAAATCTATAGAGTAATATTTAGTGATACATTCCTATTAAATTTTAGCTCAGCTAATATGCACCAAGAAATATAGTCTTCATACAGTAATAGTCTCACATTTTATACGTTTGCAAGAGTAAATATGATTGATGGACAGTAAACTGAAAATGTCTCATAATGAATTTCTACTTTCCTGAATCTTCTGTACTATTTTAAAACACAGGTTGTCAATAATATTTTTACCATCATATACACATTTCATCATATTCCATGTTTCATGAAAGCAATGGCTTTCAAACTGTGGTACATAAACAGCTAAGAAATAAGAACAAATCCATATTACATAATTTACAAATATCCTATCTTAGGGATACATTTGATTCTTTGTTATGGCCATGAAGTACTACAACAAAACAGTATGAGAACAACTGCTTTAGATGTTTTCCATAGCTTCGACTATTTAACACACATACATACATGAATGGATGCAAGTTTGTGTGTGTGAGAGAGCAAATAATATCATATAAAGTACAAATTATAAGCACTAAGCATTTTTAAATTATTTAGAACAAAAACTACTTAGATTAAAATTATATAGTTAAAAAAAAATGACCACAATTCAATTTATAAATATTACCAAATGAAAAAGTCAAATGAAATAAGTCAAAAATTTACTTAAATACATCAAACTTTCTATTAATTTAAAACACCAAAAAGCCTACATAATCATTAGAAACTATTAAAACATCACACCATTTAAAAACAAAGCAAAAATTTAGAAAAATGTAGATCATGTAATTAATACTTTTCCATACTTTCGAATTGAATAATGTATGTTTATAACTGTATTGCAGATCTAATCATCTCACTTAAAGAGAATTACTAAAAAAAAAAATTACAAAACTAAATATTAGGAAAATTCAGAAAATCAATCAAAGGAAAAAGAAAGAAGGTAAACCCAGGAAACATATTCATTTAGACTTAAATATACTCAAGTACTCTTTAAAAATAATCTAAGATACTTTTAAATCTATTAATAATTTTAACTTAAAAAGAGTTATATAGTAAATATAACAATAATTATAACACTAAGGTCCAGCAAACTCAAATACACGTACACATATATATAACTCTTGAATTAGCTAACAAGTCAAATAAATTGTAAAATACAACCTCATCATTTGCAAGATTAAGTCTGCCAAGATCCCACTCATTATATTCAAATATCACAAATAGAGGCATATAAAATCAGTCCTGGAATGTTCGACCTTTAAAATCAAACCAACAACTGCTTTTTATTTAGAATGAGAGGGACAAATCATGGTGCATTGGATGATTATAAATGAAGCTTCAGTCAGTTCTGAATGAGACATCATGGAGTTTTTGCATGAGTGTTTTGTGTGATATGGTGTAAGAAAATGTGATCTATTAGTTCTATATCAAAATTTTGTAGAGTATTGTACATTTCTATAGTTTTTTTTATTTATTCTTATTACTTATTACAGTACAAAATAAAATGACCAAATGTAGCATGGAAATCTATAGTAAACATAAATTTAATGAACAGTGAATTAGTTATAATAGTAAATTCATCAGGAAAATCATTTTGCATTATCTGCGAAAGTACTTTATCATACTATACAAAATATGATCTTAACCCTCTAAGCGTTTTACTTTTTTGTGTAAAGCTATTCCAAAGGCGATCTACTTAAGTGCAGCTAAGGATCATGAAAAGGTTTCGCTTTCCATTCTTAAATCTTTGAAAAAGCAAGATGCTTCAATTCTTTCCCCCTTTTAAGAAGTGGATGGTCAACAACAGCCCCTTGGGTTGGGCATTTTAATTACTCAGGGGAGTAGTAAGAGGGGAGTGACTGTAATTGGTATTTGGGGAACAGATTATTCAGATCAGAACTCGGAAGGCGTTCGACCGATCTATTGAGTTTCAATAAAAGTGTTTCAACAAATGAAGAATAAAAAAGTACTGCTTGAAAAAAATTGGCGGGTTAAAAGTTGAAAAATGTTTGTTTACTGCAACAATAGACATGAGGTTGCAAGACATTACAAACAAGATATTAGGTTGCAGATTTCAACAATTATTCCAGACATAAAAATACTTTGAAATAAAAAACAATCATGGTTAAGTCATTAAAAAATTTCTTTTAATTAATTTGTTATTCTTTAAAATATCGTAACTTTTGTTTATTATTCATAGGCTATATTTTAGAAAATCAAAAAAAAAATAAATAAATTAGCCACCCTATCATTCATTAATATTACTAAGACGTTTCTTCTATGATAAAATAGAAATGCAATAATAATATTTTAAATTTCAGTATGATAAAGAGCTTTGATAACCTATTTTTCTTCTGTTTGATCAAGGGGTTCCTTGAAGGTAATGGTAAGCTCAAAGGGTTCACCAAAGTTCAAAAGGTTGAATGTCTCTGCTCTAAGCTAAATACTCCCTCTACATCCCCATTTGTGCCAATGCAACATACTTCACATTCAATAAATAATTTTAAATTTAAGGTATACATTCTTCAAAATGTGAAAATATTTCTAGCCAACTTTGACCTACATTTAAATTTTCACCTTTCTATTTCTTTAATGTTTTCAAACTTTAGGGCCCAAAGTTCTCCCATTGGCATGGTGTGGATGTTAGGAGAGGGGGGTGCCAGCTCAGGTATCATCCTCGTCACTTGACCATGGTTCAAAATTATGAGGTACATCGCCAATAGCCCTTGTGTTACTTTCAGTGCGACGTTAATAAAAACTAAACTAATTTTCGAACTTTAAATACATATTCACATTATATCTTTTAACGGAAAATTGTCATCGATAACTACATCTTACATATCAGTTATTACAAATTCGGCTGCGAGAGAAACTTTTTCCCTTTTAATTTTGTCTTTCAAAACAGTACACTCAAAACACTTTAGTTCAGTGAAGTTGAAAGACATTTCCTCAAAGTATGCATAACAAATTTTGTAAGTAATTTT
The DNA here is from genome assembly GCA_019974015.1 of Nephila pilipes. Taxonomy (NCBI): domain Eukaryota; kingdom Metazoa; phylum Arthropoda; class Arachnida; order Araneae; family Nephilidae; genus Nephila; species Nephila pilipes. Next base: position 259,371 of record BMAW01115848.1, on the reverse strand, counting down.
AAATTTCAGAAATGCATCCTTAATCCCAGGATTATAATCCTACAAAATTGATGATACAAACCTGTTCAGTAAACAGAAAACGTATGGTGGGAATACAATTCCTACGAAATAAGCCAGTCCAAACTTTTTTTTTATGATAAAAACTGAATTTAGATGGGATTAGTTTTTATTAATGTTGCAATAGAAGCAACACGAAGGCCATTGGTGACGGACCTCGTAATTTTGAAACTCAGTCAAGTGACATGGACGACATCTGGGGGCAGGCACCCCCTCTCCTAACTTCCATACCACGTCAATGGAAGGATTTTGGGCCCCGACAGATTTAACATGCATTAGCCACGGCTACACGGTGGGTCTTTTACAACCAAGGATTGAACCGGCGACTGAACTAAAACTACCAGTCACGTATCCAAAACCATGACCACTAGGCTACCACGGCCACACGTTTAGATGGGAATGGGTTAGAACTTTTAAAAGTTTGCATAAAATTGCCATTATAGTTAATAAACTTTTTAGGAGTGCAATAGGATGGAAAAGTATATTTTGGTAGTACAGTTTTTAAAAGGAATATGATTTGCGAAAAAGGAATTCAAAACTCCCCAAAGGAGTATGGTTGGTTACTTTAGGTATTGTTATCTCGCAACAATGAATTGGAAGTCCATTCTAAATTCCTTTGCTATTAAAATGTATAAAAAATTATGCATCTTATTTTTGTATTTGTAATTTTTACATTTTTTCCTGAAAACTGTAATTGTCAGAATGGTATTCCACAATACTGCACTGACCTAAGCTTTTGCACAAGTTTTTTCATCTATTTTCATTGCATTTTGCATCTATTTTAGATGCAAGTTTTATGTCTTCTACACCAATATGAAAACAGTGTATAATTTAATTTAAATTTATAATTGAATTTAAAATTATAAAATTTTTAACAATTGCGACAATATCACTTATATCTATTTTTAATAATCTCTGAATGCATCAAACTATTATTTTATTATGTTGACACTTTATTTAATATTACGTATAATATAACGAATAAATTTCGAATGGAATTTTAAAATAATTATTTCAAAAACTATTGTAAATATACTCATAATTTTTTTATACCGAAGTTTTAGCATCTTTGTTTCCAAGTAAAAATGTTATTTTACATTCATCAAATTTTTCAGCATATTTTTTGCTTATAACGTGCAGTTTTCAACTGAATTATACAAAACTTACAGAATATATGACAATATGCTAGCGATGAAATGTATTAAGATTTGAATTTTATATTTTAAATATTCACAGAATTGTAAGTTTTTGCGATTAATAATTTTTAACAGAGTATGTCATACATAAATATTTTTTATCGCAATTTGAAAAGCAGAATTTCAGGATAGCTTATGTATAGTTCCTAGCTGTATATTGTTAAGATTACGAAAAATGTCCAGATTTTAAGTACATGTACTTCAGTTATTCTCTAACAGAAGATAAATTATAAAGGATTTTACACATATGGATAATTTTTAATTTTGAATCTTCAAATATTGAATCTTCAGTAATCAAAAGTATCTGTGCAAATATACAGTTGACACTTTCATGTATGAACAAATATAAATGTGTGCAGACACTTTTAATTACTAATTATTCGAAAAATCAAGTTTGAAAATTTTGAATTTGAGGGGGAAACCTCATTCATCTTCTCTTTGAAGGAAGCTATAGTTCAGTTATTTAAAATTCGGATGTATTTTGGAACTTAACATTACAAAACTGGGAATCTTGTGTAAGCTGTCCTGAATAACTGGCTTTGAAATTGTGAATAGATTTTAAAAAGTTCGGGTTTTTTTTTTTTGTTGTTGTTGTTGTTACTTGTATTAATGCATTAGAAATTTTTAAAAGTAACGAAATACAGAGCTTAAAAATTATTTATCTGTAATAATTGCAAAGCTTAAAGCGTTTCTGATTTTGACTCATTCGGGTTTTTTTTTTGACACTTTATTATGAAATATATATCATTTTAAAAACTGAAAAAGTAGTGATTAAAGAAACACAAATGAAACAATAGAATATATTCATTGTTTTCATACATTCTTTGAATTTAAACATAGATATTTTATAGCATGGGTGTCTAAACTAAGACTGTTTGAGGGTTGCATTGCAAAAAAAAAAAAAAAAAAAAAAGTAGTTTTATTAAAATAAATTAACTGCTTTTTACTGTAATTTTTTTCAAAATTTGAATTAGATATGTATAGGTACGTATTTATTTTAAATTTGTAAAAGTTTCGTTTCATTTAGTTTGGATTTCATAAAGATGGAAAAAAGTCAAATCAAAGAGATGGATGAATTTACTTTTGTTTAACAAGCAAATCGATATCAGGTTCAATAGACAAGGTTGCAATTCTTTGTGCATTTTCAAGATGTTTGTCAGTGATCTTTGTCCAATTTTTGTTTTTTGTATGCTTCTTTCTTGAAAATAATTGTTCACTAATATAGGTACTGTCAAAAGCTGAAGACATTAATAAAGCATGATTGTGAAAATTAGGATATTTTTTGCGGGGTAGGTAATCTTTATAAAACTCCAGTAAAAAAACATTCCCAAATTTTTCTTTCAGTTGAATGTCACTTTGAAGTTCAATGCATTCCATTTGAAGGTAATTTATTTGTTTCTAGAGAAAATGGGGTGTTGAAATACTCTTCATTTTTTAAAAAACCTTGAAATCTACTTTCAAATTCTTGAATTTTATTAAAATTAATGCAACATATTTAGTGCAACTCATAAGTTTATGTGCAGCCAAAGTACTGAAATCTTTTACTTTTATTTGATTGTGCCAAAATTTCAACATCTTTCCAAATGCTGTTATTGTTTGGAACATATTATTAATTATTTGATTATTTCCTTGAAGTCTCAAATTTAAATCATTCAAATGTTTCAAGTCTACTAAAAAAGCTAAATCTAAAACCCAATCTTCGTCAAATTCAATCACAGGTTTCCCTTTTGTTTCCATAAATATTTTGAATTTAGTTCTTAAATCGTAAAATCTTTTGAGCATTTTCCCCTTACTGAGCCATCATACTTCTGTATAATAAATAACATCTGCAAATCCAGTCCACATCACCTTAAGAAACTCTTGAAATTGTCTGTGATTATCTCCTTTTGCTCTTATAAAATTAAGGGATTTTATAACAACACTTAATACATTTTCCATTTTTAAAATTTTTCCACATAAATTGTCCAGATGTACAATATTTTAAAATAAATATCAACGAATTAATTATATATGAAAAATATTGCAAACATTTATTTCTTTAATATAAATGTGTAAATTTAAATATTTTCATAATTTGCGTTTGGGCCGCATTTTAAAGGCTTTCGGGCCGCACTTTAGACAAGCATGTTTTATAGATATATATTTAGCGATATTTTTAGAGATTTATAGATATAATATAGACTTAACTCTATTTCACACCTCTACCCCCCCGACGCCCCCAACATGAGTTTTTAGCAAGCAAAGGAAATATCGAAAAAGTAATTTGTCCAACTAGATAAAACTGTAGGTTTCCCTCTCCAGCTAAATTTGTTAAAGATTCAACTGAATATTAATTAAAAAGCGTTAATAAAATCTAGTTAATTTTGTGAGGAAACTTTTAAGAGTTTTTGGATAGGTTTAAATAAAATGGTTTTATCGCGAAAGCTAGGTCAAAGAAAACATTTCTTTCAAACCCAATAAAATTTCAAACCAAGCTGACCGACAGACACACTTGAAAGAAAATCTTACCCTCCCTCTCTTGAACAAATGTCTCAATGGAAAATGTTGCAAGGTCAAGAGCAGGGGTCCTGAATAAGCCATAAAATTTCCTATCAACATCCATTGTGTGTCCGCAACCCTCCCCAATTATCTATGTATCACGATTTTAAACCTTAAAAGGGGCTTATCTCTTATGCTTAGGATTCTCTAAATTTATTCATTTTTTCATTGGCAATCACTATTAGATAGAGAAATGACTTTCTTTTGCATCTGGCAAGTAGCATTTCTTCAGCGAGTTTTCGGTTTTTCCACTGTCTTTCAATCAGTTCATTTGCAACCCATTTTCTCATCTTCTGGATCTTACCCATACTTTCAAATGTATGGAGATGACTTCTCATGTCACACATAATTGATCTGTGAGTCATTGTTGTGTTTGAGCATCATCATCATTCAACAATGCTTGCCATTCATTATCTTCAAACTTTTTCAATGGTCTTGCACTTCTCACATCAAAATCAGCACTTTTGAATTTTTTTAAAACACTCAAAGCACAGTGATTCACCACGAGCATGCTCACCATAAGCTTCAACAAGCATTCTATGCAATTCTGGAGCAGTTTTCTTCAAATGGTAACAGAAAATCAATGCTGTCCACAAATCATGATTTTCAAACACAAAATTTGATAAGTTTAGCACTATTAAAACTATGCTGTAGTATGATACTTCTATTGTAGTGAGTTGAAAATCTTTATCAGATGTCAAAACAAGAAAATGACGTGGTTTGGCAGTAAATACATTGACAGCTAGCACCATTTATGGACAAATTCCGGTTTCATATCTAGTATGTTACTAATAGTGGAATGTGTGAATAAAATTAGAGCAAGAGCTTTAAACAGACAAGAGTTCAAAGAATATTGTAAACTGTTAGATTTGGAACATGGGGATCTTGAATCTTCATTGTCAGGTTTACAGACTTTCTAGAGGGCATGTTCTGCGTAGATTTTTTAAATAGAAAAATGCTGTTTCCAAAGGAAAATGAACTACCTGATGAAAGAACCCTCCCTGTTATTTGACAACCACTGGCTATTTGATTTAGCATTAAGCATTGATATTCACCAGCCATCTCAATTACTTAAATTTAAAACTAGAAGGTAGGAATAAATTACTTCCCTATGTTAATAAATAGCATTAATTCATTTTTTAGATGAAATTGAAACTGTTCATCTCTCATTTAGAAAATGAGGACTTTCCATGCTAGAAAAAACAGAATGATTATGCTGAGAATAAATAGCAATTTGATTAAATATATAGAAAAAAAATCAAGAAAATGCAAGTGACATTTGAAAGTTGTTTTCAAGATTTTGCTAAAGAAGAAAACTACATTTTGGCCTATGAGTAAACCCAAAACCTAAAGAACATTTTATAACATACAAATGGAACTGAATGATTTAAAAACAAATTCAATCTGAAAAATGAAATTTGATAAACTTTTCTCAGATAAATTTTTTTTAGACATAATTGATTTCTGGTGTTCTTATTACCATATGAATATTACCCAGAAATAAGAAAATTTGCAAAAAATTATATACAGATATACATACAGATACAGATAGAAACGTAGCTGTGATAGCCTAGTAGTCATGATCGCGGAATTGTGGCCAATATTTCATCAAGTCATGAGTTTACGCCCTGATGATACTAAAGATAGCCATATCGTGGGGCTGATGCATGTTAAATCTGTTGAGGTCTTAAGTCTTCCATTGTAATAGAGTGGAAGTTTGAAGTGGGGAGGTGCCAGCTCAAGTGTTGTCTTCTTCACTTAACTGAGGTTTAAAATTATGAGGTATGTCTCCAATAGCCCTCATGTTGCTTCTCAGTGCAATGCTAATAAAACAACCACAATCACAAATATGAACAACCATTTTCATCAATCAAATCAATTACAAGCAAAACAAAGTGACAGAATATCCGATTCAAATTTGAAAAAATCTCTGCTGCTCTCAGTAACAAATTTAAAGTCAAAAACTAAATTACTAGCCAAGTCCTAACAGGCACAAAAGTTTCATTAATGGAAAATAATGTTTACATGCTGTAATAAATATTGTTTTATATACAATTATTAAATCATTTAAAGTAGTTAATTATGTCTATAAACATATGCCAATGCCAGGACTCTTTCTAACAAGCAAAGAGAACAGACAAATCTAAGTTCCAAGCTGATCTCACTACCAGTACCAACAACTATAGTCCAGAGTTATCTTCAACAAAGGAGACTTCCTGTCAACTATAGCAACATCATGAAGTGATCAGATCATCCTGATTAATGTTGACTGGTGCTTCATTTAACTCTGACTTATATTAATTTAACTTTATCTCTATTTACCAACCCCTAACCATGAATGTAAGGTAGTATAAAAATGCTCGAGTTACATGGTACATCTGAACATCAGTGAAAAAATGGTGCATGGCATGTGAAAGGGCATGGTATGCAAACTTTTGAGTTCATTGATGTTTATAAAGAGTTTTCACTCTAGAGTTACTGAAACCATTCCAAAAATATAGCAGCCAGATTTTTTTTTTTTTTTTAATGAGTTACAAAATTTGAATCTTCTTAGCAGCTTTTCACTAAAATTTACTATTTCAAAATATTTCTTTTATATTTTGAAACATATAAATGATAAATACAATTATTTTTAACTCCATCAGTACTCATGAATTAAATGAAAACACAAAAAATTCTAAAATTAAATAAGATCTACTCCAAATGATAAAAAAAATATTGAAGAAAATGTAGATTCATTCTGACATTTTCTGTTTTCTGAATCTATATTGATGCATTTTCAGAAATTCACAATTGAAGAAGCTTGCTGCCTATTATATTTGGATTCATGGGATATTTCCTTGAAGAATATATTTTTATTGCATTAGTTTATACAAAAGGAACAAAGGAGACTGTTTTTCATTAGATTTAAATGACTTGAAAGTTAAAATAATGCTCCCATTTATAGATGTAAAACAAAATTGCCTGCATCTTGAGAACTATGCACAGAAATATTAATAATTACAATTTTGCAAGATATGACATTGATGTACACTGTCAAATGAGTTGATTGACAACGATGCAATCGGTTTCAAGAAGATGACCTGTTTACATTTTTTACGAAGTTCTTAATATTAAATTAATAATACAAATTTCTTGAAGATCCTTAATTTTTAACCTTATTAATAAATTGAAATTGTCACAGTGTTTGTCAAAGAAATTACTAGCATGCCTTCCTTGTTCTTTTAAAACCATAAGAAATAATCATCAATGTATGTTGAAACAAATTAAAGAAATGCTTCATGTGTGTTAAGCTCATTTGTGGAAAATACCAAGAACAGTGCATTAAAAATATTTATTGTAAATCACATGTTAAAGACTCTGAAATGAAATAGCCATTCAATAATACAGAGTGGGGTTTTTTTTAATAAAAAAATTTTACTATTAAAAATGTTACATGTTAATTTTAACTTCTTATTCATGATAATTGCACTAAAGACAGACATTTACTTTCAAATCTGTTACTATGGTCAAAATGATGGCCAACAGTGTTTCTAGGAAGTCAATCCAGTGTTGAACCAGGTTACAATACATCATTAATTTAAAAGGAAAAAAAAATGTATACTTCAGCTACTTATTACTCAGTATAAGTAATGTATACTCAGCTGAAAATAATTGGAAGAAAAGAAAAACAATTAAAAATATATTATCCGATGATTATTGAAAATATAATCACATATAGTGTTAGTGTAGTATTGGAAGTGAATATAACAATCAAACACAATAAAATCAAATAAACTATTTGAAGTTTTTTTTTTTTTTTTTTTAAATATCTGAAACCTAAAAAAACTAAACCAACTTTTATATTAAATAAAAGCTTGGCTATTCTTCCAGTTTATTTAACAATTAAAAACAGTACATAAAATCAAAAAAATTATCTGACAATTACTCTTGATAAAATAAATTATTACATATTTTCTAAAAACTCATTAAAATCCATAATGGATGTATTTCCGTAAAATTGAATACTCCTCTTGCTGGAAGGTATACACTGATTGGTCCAGAATACAAGACAACATTGGATTTAGGGTGAGCATTTTATAGAGGTATACTATTATTTGTTTTGAATTTCATAAAATAATTTAATATCATTTAGCTATTGACTTCTTGTTACTTGAATAAAATTAAAAGAATCATATTTTAAAAACCTAATAATAACCCTTTGATAACCTAATTAATATTTACTGGATCAACAGCAGATAATTCCACCAAAATGGTTATTTCCTATGAAAATGATTTTGAAGTTCTTGCTCTGCACTCCCATTTGAAGCACATGCATCAAGAAACAACTCGATGATAGAAATGTAAATTGGAATAATTCTTAATACTGGAAATCATACTTAACAGTTAATTCTTAGCACTGAAAATCATACTTCATAAATTACATACAGTTAATACTAAATTGTGAGTCACTAACAAATACTTAACATATCTATAGATGAAGCAAAGACTTTTCTCGTGACATTTAAATCAATGTTAAATTAAAAATACTCCCTTTTATATTTGTCATGCTAGTGGTAATTCAAAGTACCATTTTTCAATGCCCCTTTATTGTAAACTTTCATTTCATGAAAACTAGCAAAAATAATATGGAATAATTAAATAAAAAAAATATAACTATTAGGAACTATGTACACAGATGCTCAGAATCAACCAAATTCAGAGACAATATCAAATAGAGACCTGTGAGCATAATTGACCACAGTCTAACATCTAGTAGAATAAAAGTTGATTTGTCCAACCTAAATAGGTTCAGATGATGAGCAAAGATCCAATGTGTAATAAAATCAATAAAGGTGTTCCATAGATAATGGGAGCAGATTTCAGGCTATCAGACTGGAAGTAACAGTCTTGAGGAGTAAAAAAAAAGGAATTTATGTAATGAAATGGTGGTCTTGCATCTTTGCTGGTTCCCCAGTAAATGATCTAACAATAAGCTATTAATGTTTTTCTGATGTTCAGTTCAGACAGTTTGAAAAACCAGTTTCAACCCAACCATGTAACTGAAAACATTGAGTTTTCATAGTGCATTGATACCGAGGTTGAAAAATTCTTAATCACTCTCCACATTCAAGAAATTGGACATATAAACTAATAAAATGCTACAGTATCTTGAGAATGTCAAATTACGAGAAGCTCTTGGTATTGACCAAATTTCTAAACGCATTTTCAAAAATCTTCCTTTACAGTTCCTTCTTTATCTAAGACTACTTATTAATACTAAATTTAAAAAATGTTACTTTCTCTCTACTTGGAAAATCACTAGATTAGTTCCAACTTTAAAACTAGATTCTGATTAAAAAGTACCTCAAAGATGTTTTAGAGAAATTTAATTTTCAAAAAATTCACAGCTTAAACTGTCTATATACATACAAAAATTGTGTAGCAATATTTTCATGTAGAGCTGATGTTACGTAACTAGGAAAATCTCATGGTATAAAATAAATCATTGTCAACTGATGCTGAAATGTCTGAAATGATTGGTTGGTTTTATTAACTTCACACTAGAAGCAACATGAGGACTATTGGCAATCAATTTTGAACTTTGGTCAAGTGACAAGAACGATACCCGAAACGGCACCCCCTCACCTAACTTCCATACCATGCCAACAGGACTTAGAGCAACGACAAATTCAACGTGAATCAGCCCTGGCTATGTGACAGGTATTCAGTGGCATCAAAGCTTGAACCTACGACTTGACGAAAACCGTCGGCTTCTAGTCCTCTACCATGCCCACTACATTACCAAGGTCATTTTCAATTCCTATCACTGTAAGCCAAAGCTCGAGTGTCTGAAATGATAAACAAACTTTATAGGAATGTTCCAAGATGCTTAGCTTTTCTAGTCAACTGCACTCCATCTGACTTCAGTTAAACTGTTAACATTCATTCTGAGTTTCAAACTAACCCAAGAAAAACTATGAATTTCTCTTTTGAAGTTACAGGGTTTTGTTTGCCATACTTGCAAATGAAAAAAAAAAAAAGGATCTTTCAAAGATAACAGATTTGAAAGTTGTTACAGTACAGTCAAATAATTTATTTATTGGATTACAAGAATCCTAAATGAATACAAGTGTGGGTTAATATTATTAATTCAGAATCTTTTGATAATACATTATTTTATGATAATCAAGCAACTATCAATATTTCAAACTCCCCCATAGAAAATAGTCATGCAAACCACATATATACCATACAATATTTTTTTGAAACTTAATTTATGATAAAATGTTGCAGCTTAAATATAAAAATACAAAGAAAAATTTGGCAGATAAGTTTTACATAAAGCTCTCCCTAAAGTGACACTTAAAATTTTTACAAAAAAATTTGAAGATTTGGTATACAAATAAAATTACTATCATTGGAAAGTATTGTAGTAATTTTGCAATAAAAATGCATTTTTAATAGAAATAAATTTATCAGACAAACACTTTCAAAGACAACTTGAATTAGAACTGTAAAATATAAGAATAGAAAATTTGATATGTATATATCATTAACTAATTTATTTGTGATGGAGTGACAGAAATTATGACACAAAAGCCAAATCTAGCTACACTGTAACAAACATTTGTTAAAAATATGACAAATTTTTAAATGCCTTTTAAGATAAAAATTTTTAAAAAAACAAAAGCAGATAAAATACATCTGAGTAATTAAATCCTCGAAACAATTACTGTGAACAACTGAAAGGATGAAAATTATTTTATTCTAATAATTCAAAAAGTTATTAATCAAAGTTCAAAATTATCTGCAAAATTGGTATTCATTTTTCACAAAAGGAAATTTATTTTTGAGGTGTTCTATAATTTTAATATATTTTCTGATTTAAAAAGCCAAAAATCTGTTTTTAATGTTCTAGTTTACAACATTAAAAAAATGTTTTTAGGATTCTTCAACTAAAATTACAATATTTTATAACAATATTCAAAAGATCTTAGTACAAAAATATATTAAATTACACAATCAAATTTACAGAGTACTTAACACTTCCAATTCTTATGAATACCAGTATTCACAAAAAATAGATTTCAGAAATACATTTACAGAAATACATTTGTAAAACTTAAAATGATTCTTTATACACAGAAAAAAATACAAACACATTTAGATGACTTACATATAATAATTGCATCAATAAACACATATTTTCAAAGGTCAGATTCCAGGAAACATTTTATTAAAATAGTCCATAAATGAGCAAATACCTTAAACAATTGAAGAATTAAAAAACTCGCAGTTTTAACTTGAATATTATACACAAGGAAATACTTTTAAAAAAAATTGATGTAATTTTTACAACACTTCTTTTAATTAAGAAAAATTTATTAAAGATATAAAATATTTAAAATCTGATAATCAAACATTTCTAGTTTGTATATTTTTTATTAAATTGTTCTGAAATTTCCTATCAAGCTAATTTCAAAAAAATAAACTAAAACTTCAGAAACTCAAAAACAAAAATTATCATATAAAAAGAATTAATAATTAAATTAAAATAATAAATTTTACCTTTTATTTGTGCATGTCCAACAGAAACCATCTGGAAATTCTGCCTTCTTATCAACAATAAATTTTTTGGATCCACAATAATTACAAGGAGATGTAGTAGGAATATAATGTCTTTGGAGAAGCCACCATACAGAAAGTGAAATAAAATGTTCCTTCCTTAATCGTTCCTCTAAAAAATATACAACTTTTAAAAAAAATTTGAGTTTTAATTTTAAACTAATTTAGCTTAATGTTGCATTCTAAATATACATTTGTTATTGTGTATTATCTTAAAGATAAAATAATTATAATTTTTGAAGATGTCAATGAAAAGTTCTATCCTAACTTTTACACAAAAGACAAGAAACATATATTCAAGGGGAAAAAATAGTCTTGATTTTGATATGCATTTCTGATCAAGAAGTAAGTCATGGGTATATTACAGCAAAGTTATAGTTTATACAGAGTTGTTTGATAATTAAGTCAAATAATCATTAAATAATAAACTATGCAATTGATCTTACAGTTTTAAAACCACAGCCAAGACAAAGAAGACACACTATATAATATCTCCAAACTTCCACAACATGCCACATGAAGGCTTTACAGCAGGTTAACCTAATATATTACCAGTGGTCTATATGTAACCTGGCATGGCTATGGATGCAGTACAACAAAATACCATAAGCCTACAAAAATTATGAGATTGAAACTTACTTTTAATAATATTATTAATAAAATAACATATTATTAATTTATAAGCAATGATTTTTTTGAATTTATCCCATTTTTTGGAAATGAGAAATTTATGCATCATTTTCAAATAATTATACACTGCCTGACATAGAAAATGCAATGCCATGAAAAAGAGGATAGAATGTATTGAAAATTGATACATAGAAAGAGAAAGTGCATATAAAAATAAACTATTTTATATACAAGATAATTTTAATATAGCAATGAAAATGCAAGAATATCATTTGAAAGTGGGACTACATCTCAGGGCAATACACACAACAACCTATGAGATACAGATTCAATTAGCATGTGGATTGAGTCCTGGTGAATGGAAGCCCATATGCTCTCAATCCTCCTTTATAATTTGTCTTTCAACTGATTGATTGGTTTTATTAACATCACCCCAAAAGTGATACAAGGGTTAATATGCATCAATCCCAGCCACATGGCGGGTCTTTAGTGGCATCAAGGCCTGAACCCACAACTCGACGAAAACCGCTGGCAATGAGTCCACAACCATGACCACTAAACTACTGGGAACATGTCCTTCGACTGAAGCTGGGGCAGATCTAGCAAACAACTGTCAATCATATCCCAGATATGTCAAATCGATGAGAGATCAGGAGATATTGTAGGCCAAGGAAGCAACTGCACATACAGCAAGGCTTGTCTATTGATGAATGCTGTGAGCAGTTATGCTTTTGCAGCATGAAAATATCATTTTGCAGTTGCTGAATGTAAGGTAGCATAACTTGTTGCAGCCCCTCATCAACTTATCATCAATGTGCCTCTGATGTGTACATGGTTTAATCTGCTATCTTGCCGGATTGCACTCCAAACTGTTTTGCCATGTTGATGAGATGTATAGAATTCAATATTTCCCTATTTCAATACAACAATCGACGGAACAAATCCAAAACTTTGAATAATGACGAGATGAATGTCTTTTTCATATTTTAATGAATCATGCACACATAAAACACTTATCAGAATTTACATTCTTTACAAAACTTTCATTCCAAAGCATCCTTTTACAACAGCGTTTTGACCACTCCCAACCGAAAAGCAAGAATGTTTTTTTTTCCCCTTCTAGCACCCTCACACATCAAGTTTCATAACATTCAATAATAGCGTAAATAAATAGAAAAAATTAAAATAATTTAGCGGAAGCTATTTTGAAATAATCACATATAATTATTCAAATGATCTAAATAAGATCTCCAGATGAATAAAAAAAAAACTCTAAATAAAAATAACGACTTTTTCTTTTTAAGTTTTTTATCAACAATAGAACAACATTTTTAAAAATTGACTCATCGAAAAAAAAAAAACAATGTTGCCACACACACACACACTAAAATAAAAACTTAAACAAAAAACCAAACGATATGAAAATCTTTTGCGATACGATACATACTCCCACCTTGCAAAGTGAAAGGTTACAATAGAACTTTGCAACTAAATTCTAAAATAAATCGAATTTCAAATATGCAATACAGATATAAAACATTAAGTTTCTCTTGCAATTTGTAAAAGTCAAAAAATATGTTCATGAGTTCGCAAGTGTAATTTGCGAGGAATTCTTACGCTTCTTCCCAATCTAGTTTTTATATGGTGTATTGCCTTAGAAGTATCAGTGTCCTCAACAGGAGAGTCTGGAATATCCTTAGTAGGTAAGCCAGGAGTATTCTCAGCAAGTTCTCCGATTTCTCCTGAAGCTTTCAAAACATCAATCTCAGTTTTAGCAGACATTTCCAAAGGATAAAGTCTTTGGAAAGGGCGTATCTTCTCACCGTTAGAGGTTTTAATTCTTGCAACTCTAAGAACACCATCTCTTCCAGGATAAACTTTTAAGATAACACCAAGAGGCCAGTCAATGCGGCGGACATTATCATGCCCAATCAGCACAACATCTCCCACCTCTAAAACACCACTTTTCCTTATCCCCTTGTGTACTAGAAGAGCAAGATATTCATTTCTAAACCTTTGTCTAAGATCTTCACGTAATTTCTGCAAATATTTGATGCGTTTTATCAACGAAGTTCGATCCACTTTATCTAGATCTGGAGTTTCATTGTTGCTATTTCCGTGAATAAACATTGCTGGGGTCAAAGGTATTAATTCATTTGGATCATCTTATAGGTAAGTCAATGGCCTAGCATTGATTATTGACTCACTGTCACACAAGATAGTTAAGAGCTCTTCATAATTTAAAATAGACTTCCCCAAAACTCGTCGAAGTAGCTCTTTAGCATTCTTACAATACGCTCCCACCATCCACCCCACCATGCCGCTGTGGGTGGTATAAATTTCCAAGTGATTTTCTGAGAAGTTGAATATACAGCAATTTTACTCCAATCTAATGCTCTCAAGGCATCATTTGCTCCAACAAAGTTCGTACCATTGTCACTATAAATTACTGAAATCCTGCCTCTTCTGGCAATGAATCGTCTTAAGGCTTGAATGAAAGTATCTGTAGTGAGAGACTGGACTAATTCAAAATGAACTGCTCTGTAGACAGCACAAGTAAATAAAACAACCCCTACCTTTTCTTTCGACTTAAGGTATAGAGGACCGGCATAATCTATACCCGTTACCTCAAATATTTTTGTCTCAGTAACTCGCTCTCTAGGCAGTGGTACGAAAGGTACCTCAACATGTTTAGCTTTATAACGCTTGCACGTCACACATTCATTAAGAACCTGCTTGACTAACTTTTTAGCTTTAATTATCCAAAAAATTTCTCTAAGCCTGGCAAGTAGTATATAAGAACCTTCATGCATTGCCTTTTTATGTTCTTCTCGAATTAACTTCACTACAACATCATTGGCAGGCAATAGAACTGGGAATTTAAAATCCTCCTTCTCATCACTGTCCACTAATTTGGTTCTTATTCTGAGAAGTCCTTCTTCATCTTTAAAGGCTTGCATTTTAGCAAGAAATTTCTCATCTTGAAAAGACCTTAACTGCATGGACTTAAAAACCAAATTTTCTGCTTTTTTAAACTCTTCGTGGACTAAATTACCTCTTAACTTGTTTACATTTGAAATGTTATGAATATACCGAAGAATCCATGCCACTACTCTGACGTTCCTACTGTAGGTGGAAAAATAATCGCTCATGATATCTGCTGTTTGAATATTTACCATACAGGATACTACAGTTCTTTTTCTCTCTTTGTTCACTTCTTCATCATTGACATCTACCACTGCATCGTTATTTGGCCATTCATTAGGCGAAAGATACAACCAGCTGGGACCTTCCCACCATTTTGAACTGTATAGTTGCTTCGCTGAACACCCTCTGCTAGGACGATCTGCAGGATTCAAAGATCCAGGTACATGTCTCCAGGATTTGACTGAGGTCAGCTGTCGAATTTCTTGAATACGGTTATGAACAAATATACTCCAAGATTCTTCTCTCTTTAGCCAAGCCAGTACTGTGGTTGAGTCAGTCCAAAAATAAACGTTGTCCGTGTGAAATTCTTTCAAGAGAGTAGAGGAAAGGCGAGCCAATATAGTATCACCAAGAAGCTCTAACCTTGTGATCGTTGTTTCCTTTTACCCACAAGGGGCGATCCTAACTACTTTGTACTAGTTGAATATGTACGGCACTTCCAGTATCCACTCATAGGAATGCAACAGTAGAATAGGCAAATTTGCTTGCGTCACTAAATAAATGCAACGAAATGTGTTCAAATCCATTATCACAGTGTAACCATCTTTGTATTTTTACATGCTTCAAATATTGAAGCTCACTCAGCCATTTTAGGAAATCTTTACGTGTTTTGGGATCAACTTCTTCATCCCAATCAATTTTAGATTTCCATAAATTTTGTAACCAGAGTTTTGGTTGCAACAACACTGGATTAGTGATGCCCAATGGGTCAAAGACTTTGTGTGAAGCAGAAAGAATATTTCTTTTTGTGATTTTTTCCTTTATTTCTCCCAAATTGGAAATATTTATTGAAAGAGTATCATAGTGTCTGTCCCAAATCATGCCTAAGATGTTTGTAGGATTTAGTATGGGAACAAATGGGTTAGAGTGCTCCCACCCTCGTAAATCAAACTTCCTTTCAGCCATGATTTCAGTGGCTACTTTAATGAATTGTTTTAGCTCTGACAAATTTTCTAGGCTAGTCAAACAATTGTCTACATAGAAACTGTTCATTAATTTCTGTATAGTAACAACAGGGTATCTTCCACTTCCTTGATTGGTTTCTTCTAATTTTTTGTTCAAAAGGTATTGGATTGTTGACCCAAGCAAGAAAGGACTACAGGAAACACCAAATACGACTCTGCAATGACGATAATGTACTAATTCTCCTTCTTTACTGAACCACAAAAATCGTAGGAAATTTCTGTCCTGTTTTCAGATGCTTATCTGCAGGAAGGCTTTTCTTATATCGGCTGTTACGCCATATTTATACATTCAAAACCTTGTTATTATAGAAGGGATTAATTCAATCAAATTTAATCCCTTTTCCACACAATCATTCAGACTGACCGTTCCTTTTCGTTTAGACGAAGCATTAAAGACAGGTCTAATCTTTGTAGTGCTGTTTTCCTTTACTACATGTCGATGGGGCAAGTAGTGACAAGGAGACTTGATTTCTTCTTTAGGAACCTCTTCGATTATGCCTTCGTGTTCCCATTCCTTAAAGATCTCGCCGTATTCTTTAAATAAATTTTCCCGTTTGAGATTATGGGCTGTCATTTGCAGCCCTTTCCGTGCCAAATCAAAATTATCTGGCAAAGGCAAATGTCCATCAAGCCACGGTAGGCAGACAAGAAATCGTCCATCTTCATCGACCGAGACAGTCCTTAAAAAATATTCCATCGAAGCATTGTGACGTTCCTCATTAGTTTTTTGTTCTGAAGGATCAAGAATCCCTAAGGCATCTAATCTCCATAACTGAGAGATATCCATTTCTTTTACAAAAAGGGAGGTTATCAGCATAGTACTATGTGAAGATATATCACTCTCAGGAACTTTACCTGATAGTGTCCAACCCAGTAATGTTTCCATGGCAATTAACCCACAGGATAAAACTTTACACTGGCCAGTCATGAGCTTCCCGATTACATCAGATCCAAGAAGCACTTGAACAGGTTGTGCTTCCTCACCTACATCCGACAACCTGATCTTCATTTCACGTAGCTCTGTAATCCATGAACCTGGACTAACAGATGCAATGTTATCGCATATAGATATCTGATCCAATGCTTCCATGCTGCAAGTGATATTATTCTCGGGGTTTCATAATTTGATTCTATAATAAGTGTGTTCATATTTTTCTGATTCAACACCACCAAACAAGGAGTGCTTGAGGATTTCCTTTTTGATTGGAATGTATCCCATTTGTTGAACTAGATTTTTCAGAACGTATGTCTTTTGTGACCCAGAATCTAGTATTGCTCTAACCGAGACTTCTTTACTTCCGCATACCATTTTTAATTTCAAAGTTTGAAGGAAAACCCTGGGGTTGGAAGTGTTGTTAGACATATTGATTTCAAGATTTGAACTTCTACTCTCATTCTTGTCTGGTTCTTTATTTATAGCCGCCAGATTTACATACATAAGAGGAACATGTTTCTTTCCACACGATATACACTTTAAAAATGCTTTGCAAGAATGAGCTGTATGGTTTGGTTTTAAACAAGCATAACAGCATTGTTTGTCTCTTAAAATATTTTGCCTCTCCGACAAACTCATCTTCTGAGCAGAAAAACAGTTCGAGCTCAAGTGTTTCCTAGAACAGAAAACACATTCTTTCTTCACATCTTTTGAAGTTGTAGTCAATAAATTAGCAGCTGTTGGTATTCTTTTATTTTTGGGAAAATCTCTTACCTTTTTCTTAAATGATTGTTGATTTTCATCTGCACACAAGCCAAAACCAGCCATAGCCAAATTTATTCTCACTTCCCCCTTCAGTTTCTGCTTTAAGGAATGTCATCAAATTGGTTAGTCATTCTTTAGCATCAGTTGAGGCTGCTGAAGAAGTGCTTCTATTCCACGCCTTTAAGAAATCTTCTTGAAAACAAGATTCAACCATGGGATAAAGAATTGAAGCGCACTTGTCAGTAGTCACTCCTAAAGCCTCTAAAGCTCTTAGATATGACTCGAGTTTATCATAGAGAGAAGTCATCGAAATTTTCTCATGTTTCTGAACCGAGATTATCAATTTTAATAACTCTCTTACATAAACTTCTACTAATAATTCATCTCTACCAAATCGTGCTTTTAAACAATCCACTGCATTTGAATAATTTGCCGCTGTGGCTGGAAAGCTTTCTACTACTTCTCTGGCTCTCGAGCCACTTACAGTCGCTTGAACAAGGTACTGAAAATTATTGTCTGGCGCGATTTCGTCATCATTATGAATATGTTGATATTGGCTCCAAAATTGTAGCGAATCCTTAATATCGCCATTAAACTGTCTAAATTCCAATTTTGGCAGATTAAATTTCTTTCTAGCACCCAATATAATAGTATTTTGAAACTCAGCTACACTTGGCACTGTTGTGTTGATTCTCGCCAACTCCAGTTCGTGTTTTCTTATATTTTCTCTTTCTTCATATTTCCTTTGTTTTTGGTTTTCTTCTTGTTTTCTTATATTTTCTCTTTCTTCATATTCCCTTTGTTTTTGTTTTTCTTCTTCTTTTTGTTTTTGTTCACTCACAGCTGTTACTAAGATACTTGTCACGAATTCTGGATCATCCAGATACGCTTTGCTCTTTAAAATAATATCTTTTAATTCAGAAATTTTTACCTTTTCAGGTAGTATCTCACCAATTTCTTCCGCCACAAACAACAAATCCTCTTTTATAAAGCCTTTAGTAGTTCTAAACATGTTTGGATTCACAGTTAAAGATCCTGCAATCTTCTGATTCGAATTCGAAATTGTCCTGTCGCGGACGCCAGAAATGTAAATAAATAGAAAAAAATAAAATAGTTTAGCGGAAGCTATTTTGAAATAATCGCATATAATTATTCAAATGATCTAAATAAGATCTCCAGATGAATAAAAAAACTCTAATAAAAAACGACATTTTCTTTTTAAGTTTTTTATCAACAATAGAACAACATTTTTAAAAATTGACTCATCGAAAAAAAAAAACAATGTTGCCACACACACACACTAAAATAAAAACTTAAACAAAAAACCAAACGATATGAAAATCTTTTGCGATACGATACAAATAGTTTTCAAATTGGTTGTATATCCCTAATGCTCCCAAACACTCGCAAGACAACTAAAATCAGAAAAACAAAACTGAAACTTTATTGAATCCACTTTATACCATTCAGTTATACAAGATTCTTAGTCCCAACACCATCAGTCTTTCACATGAGTGGTTTGGCATTAATGGCAATTTTTGCAAAGAGCGGCTTGTGTGCATGTTGCTTTTTGTCAATCATCATGGAAGTTCTCACCAATATTGGGTTATCTAAAGCTCTCTTCACATTCCAAAGAATTTCAAGAGTAATCCCTTCAGAACATGGATTCATACATTCTGTTGCACATATATAGACCTGGTCTTTCTCAAAGATTCACATTACATTTTTTAATCCTTCATAACTAAATTTTATGCACAATGGGCACATCTACATGCATTTTAGCACTGATACAATGGTAAAACCAACCATTTGTGCATAAGCTTGCAAGTTGACTTTTTGTAAAATCATCCAATTGCCAGAATTGCTTTTGGTTTCTTCATCCAGGCAATTCTTACTACAAACATATCTTCCAGAATAGAACTTCTTGAGATTCTGGATTCCCTAGGCAACAGAATATAGCTACTAATGGTTCATCCACTGTTTCCTTTCCTTTCATCAGGAACTTCCCCTTTTTTTCTGTTAAGCATAAGACCAATTTTCATTTTAGATAGTCTGTATAACTTATTTAGGTGTGAAATCCCAAAATTTGCATATTTATGTGGCCAAATCTTCCCGATGTTGCATTTTCTATGTCAAGTACTGTTCTTGCTTCTCTCTTTACAAAGAAAAATAGGTTAACTGATATACATCAATTTAAAGTTTTCAAACATGTGATTAATTTTTCTTTGATTTAACAAATGATGTGTAAGTGATCCTGCTTTTAACTGCTTTCAAAAAACATAGCTTGTAAAAGCATTACACACAAAAACATGCAATGAAATTTAAAATTGAAAAAAAAATATATACCATTACAACAAAGTTTAAAACAAAAACTTACAAACTAATGTAAAAGCAAATTAAGATGTTGCAAAGTGACAGCAAAAATAGAAAAAAAAAAAAAGTCATAACTCCATGTTGTATATTTAAGCAAAGCACAAAAATTAAGGCAGATAGTTTTACTCTTAATTTCTTTTAAAAAAACAAAGGGCTTTTTTTAAAAAAAAAATTCATTTCACCAGATTATAAGTTAATGGAATTGATAAAATAGAAAAAGTCTTTCAAAATGTTTGAAAATTAATAGGATTGTGAATTATAAATTTTGTGGTATGGCAATTCACAAAATTAAAACACAATTGGCAATTTTTATTAGGTTACTTGTGACTATTATAATATCAACAAATAAAAGCCTCTTTAGTACAGCAAAAAATAAAATTTATACCAGAATCTGATTGTGAAAATTCTCTCAACAATTTGGCATTCTTACAATAGAGACTTGACTGTTCATTTAAATGAGTAAAACATGCTTCTTTAAGAAGGAAACCAATGGATCTAGTACAATTCTTCATACAAATTCAATGTTTGAAATGAAACTTTAGCAATCTCATATTAAAGTAAACAGCTTTATGCATTTCAGTCAGTTGACTAAACATGGTCCTGCTGATAAAAGATCTTGTTTTTCATTTGATACAGAAATTGAGAACATGTTTCAAGAGGAGTCCATTTTCAGTCAAACAAACTCATAACACCAGAATAATTCTCAGATGAAATGCACAGAGCTATATTCTGACATTTACTTTAAAGAAAAATTTGGCCCTTTTTTTCCAGACTTCCATTTATCTTCCCTCATAGCTTATCTAAATCACTGCTATGTAGAAAATAGCTGCACATTGAAAAGCAGCTATTTACAAAGATGAAATGCATAGAGAATAAAACTAAAACATTTGATGAGGCTCTTAAAAATTCATGGAGAATGGCAATTACTTTCCTCAAATAAAAACATTAATGTCTTAAAAACAATGTTAAATACCTCACTGATTTCAAATTGCCAATTTGTCTTTAATTTTGAAAATAAGTACTCAAGAATTAACAAAGTTTAAATTACTTGTAAATACATTAATTACATATTCTACTCTTTTTTTTTTTTTTTTAACCAAAAAAAAAAAGTGGGGTTTTTATTTTTAATTTTAACAAAATTTTTTTTAAAAAAAAAAAAAAAAAAAAAAAAAAAAAACTTCTTAAAAATTGTACGCAGTCGATAAGCCTAAAATTGTATGCAGCCGCTAAGCCTAAAATTGTATGCAGCCTCTAAGCCTAACTTGGAATCTTCAGACTTTCCTCGCCAAGGATCATAATCTCGCCAAGATTTATTTTTTTTGCCTGGAAGATCTCCAAAACAACAACTTTTCGCATAGTAAGTGAAGTTCTTAAAAATTCAATAGACTCTTATTTTGCTTCTGATAAAATTTAATAAGAATATTCTGATTAATAATTATTCTGAAAATAAATTAGCTTCGTGTTTGCTTCGTACAAAAAAACGTCGCCAAGCAATTTTCGCTAAATTCTTCTTTTTTTTCGTCTGGAACAGTGAACAAAGAAAAAAAAAATGTCAACAAATGCTGATATCATTTTTGATTCTTTAGAATCACATCCGCTACAAAATTTAACGATTGTTCAACTGAAAAAAGAATTGCGTTCCAGAAATCTTTCGCTAACCGGAAACAAAAATGATTTAATGCTGCGTATTGTAGAGGATAATATTAAAAGAAAAAAACGAAGGAACTTTGGATGAATTAAATACTCTTCATATGCAGTATTTTAATGATGAGGAGACACCTTCTGACAGAAATTTATTGATGGAAATTGAATCTTTACGAAAACAAGTAGAATTTTTAAGTAATTCTGCTACACAATCACCACTTCCTATGCCTCCACCTTCCCAAATAGATCCGAATATCTCAGCTATTCTCTCTACATTAATGGAAACGCAAAAACAATTTTTAGAAAGGCAAGCAAATTCAAATGTAATTCAAATCACATCTACAAATGATACTGCAAATTCCATTCAAATATTTAAGAGTGAAATAATTGAAAATGCCCTTCAATGGCTAAAAGAAGTTGAAAGAATTTCAACTTTAGCTAACTGGTCTGACGAATTAAAATTAACAAATGCTATTTCTCGTCTCTCGGGATCTGCTAAAAATTGGCAATTAACAACAGGAAAAAATTTTAACGATTGGATTACTTGGAAAACTGCTCTCGCCTCAAGATTCAAAAGGTGTATTACAATGCAAGAATTTTTGGCTCACCAAAGTGAACGAAAATTGAAGCATAATGAAAGTTTAGTGGATTATATTTATTCAAAAGACGCTCTTTTGGAAAAAGCTCCCTTCACCATTCCCCAATCTGACCGTATTTCTATGATCATTGGTGATATTACAGATGAAAAATGGCAAATTGCATTAGCTACTCAAAATTCGAATACGGTTGAAGAATTAATTGACAGGGCAACTGCACTTGACGCTATTCGTAGTGCAAAACAAGAGCATAAGAAACATTCTACAAAATCTCAAATTAGATCTTATACATATGATGAGCAACGTCGTAAATACAATCCAATAACTGATGACGTTCGAGATATTACTTGTTGGAGATGTGGAATTAAAGGTCATGCTTCTTTTATGTGTAGTTTACCTCCTCCTCCTCGTGGTTCAACCATAGCTCAACCAAGAAATACGTCACGACAAAATCAATATTCCAACAGTCAAACTAGTGCCCAATTCCCGTCTTCTAGCAGTTCAACTAGTTCTAATAATCATGCATTAGTCGAAACCACCAGTTTGAACTCTTCAAATTCCCGCCGCAACAACAATAATCGCAACTCGACATCTGGAAGATCTATAACCGCAAATAATCCTTCCATAAATTGTATTAGAACTCAAACGAATAGGCGTGCATTAATACCTGTTATTATTAATAATGATACAGAAATTCAAGCCCTTTGTGATCCATGTGCAGATATCACAGTCATTCAAGAATCTTGTGTCCCAAGTGATATTGTCATTCACCCGTGGAATGATGGGCAGTTCCAAGTTGTTGACCATGAAATAAAGCCAATAGGTTGGATTTCTTTAAACATAATTGTTGGAAATGTGGAGCATATGATGCCTAAAATTGGAATCTGCAAAAGTTTTGTTTCTTTTACGCTTCAATTTTAAAATTTATTTTTGTCTATATAAATTTCATATTGAGTGGGGCCAAATGTAAGGTTCACATAAAGTGAATCGATGAAATAATTGTAATCGTATTCTTATTACTTTATGTTATAAATAACGAATGTTAGCAACGCATGAATATAGTCGGTACGAGATGTAAACAGAACTATTACGCTTATTCTAATTAAATGTATATTTTCGACTAATCAGTTGTTATTTAAGAACTAGTTGATTATAAACCAACCTTATATATTTTATGTTAGCCCAAAGCCACTTAAGTTCTCCCAAGATAACAAAGGAAAGCTAAAAATTTAAGACATGCTCACTTCAAATAAAAAAACTAATAATTTTGCCACTAAGCTACTGTAATGTTAAACATATGAATGGAATAAATGACAACAAATATTGAAAGGATTGCACTTAATGAATTAAATAAAATTAATCTCAGTATACAAAAGAAAAACTGCATTAGTATTTTTTAAACTGGAAAGAGAGAAACTGATAAGTTATAATAAAAAAAACTTTTTTCCCCCAGATTTCCAAACATACATGTATTTAATAACAATGGAAAGAATTCCGATTAATATTTGCAAAATTTCAATATTCAACTGTAATTTTCATTCAAATATTTCTAAAATACAATTTTCATTATTTTTTTACATCCAAGGTGTTGCAGTCCCACATCCTGGTACTCTTGAAATTCAATGTTATCAACAAACTATCTTTTCAACATATTATAGTAATATGTTCAAAATGGGAGTTCACTCTTCTTTAAAAAAAATTGTTAAAATTTAATGAAAATATGTAATGCATATAAAGAACAAAGCTTCACAATATCACATCTCCAGTTTGCAGAATAATACAAGATTAAATACATTCCCAATTACATAATTTAGACACAAAGAATTTTTCCCTTATTTTATCAAAAATTACCTTAAATGGTTTTCATTCCCAAAAATTTGGGTACATTTTTATAAATAAAAACTTTAAAGCCTTTAAATCAGTTTGTATTACATTGATATATATTTTTATTATTGCTTAACCCTGTCACTATAAACCTTTAAAATCTGGTCACTGGGAAGTGCAATTGAGTGAAAAGGCACGCAAAAGGTAAAGTACACATTGTTCATAACTTAAAATTTAATGTAAAAGTACTTCAATTATTTGCTAATACTGTAAATAAAAAAAATTATAAAACTAAAAAATCTTAAGTTTACTAAACCATAAGACATTTGTGAGTTATTAAATGTACAGTTTACATAAAAGACAGTTTTAAATTTCTTATCATGGAGAAAACATAAAATGGTAGTTAAACTTCATCAGTAAAAAATGTGATAAAGACTAAATATACAATTGAAAATATTATAAACACAATTTATAATATGTTAATTCAGAAAAACTAAAAATTAATTGTAAGATGACATTATTTGTTTAAGCTTTTATAAGATAAAATTACCAAATTACAACCAAGTAATAAAAACCACAAAAAAAGTTAATTTTGCATTTTAGAACCAAACTTCAAGACATTAATAGAACAATATCAATGTATTATTCTTTATATCTTTACGAAAATATAAAAGGAAGAATATTCAAATCCAAATAAATAAAAAAATACACACTTACTTAAAGTTTCAGCTTCATCAAATGTTGAAAGGGTAGGAATTTTTATTCGAAACATATAATCTATATTTTCAAAAGGAATTTGGCAATTAGGCATTATAATAGGTATAGATTTTTGAAGAAAAAATAATGAATGCTTCTTTGCATAGGTGAATTTAACAACATGCTTAACTCGCATCTGCAATGATGATTCTTTATCACTTTTTGAAGAATCTTGCTATTAACAAAGGGAAAAAAGGCTTATTAAAATTACAAATTTTTAATCTCATAATAATTGAAAACAGCAGCTAACAAATATGCAAACTGATACATATTTTAAACACAAAATAAATTTTTGCTTACAGAAATTGCATAGACTAAGATGAAATTATAATAGTATATACTCTAAAAAAAAGCAGTTAAGAGAAATATGGCAGAACACCAGCATAGTTGATGTAATTTTTACTCAGAAAATAAGAATATATATGATCATGTTTGTTTTTATTTCACATGAAAGACAATTTCTAGGCTTTTGAGATATCTGCTATATCAATTCATATCATAATATAAGATTTCTTTATTCTACAAACACGAAATTATATTGCTTTATTTTAAATACATGCAATGAAATGCAAGAAACACTGGTTACAGAGGAGCACAAAAGGAGAAGACGCAAAATATATAGCAACCTCATCAATGTGCATTGCATATGCCAGTGTGTATATAAAGAAACATCCCTGTTCAGTTATAAAAAAAATTTACAGCATCAGAATGACAAATACTACAGAATTTAAGCAATTTTAAACTTAGTTCACATGCATTTTGGAGGTAAATATGAAGTTTGGATTGTAAAAAATGCAAGAGTGAACTGTGAGTACAAGAAAAGTAATAAAATCTTCAACTCGAGGGTTGCCAAGAATTTAGAATATACCCAATACTATGGATTGAATAGTCTACAAGTACAGAGTGCATTTTGCCCTAGAAAACTTTTCCAGGCATTTATGCTGCCCATTGATCAGTCCTATTTCTGTAGTCCTTCCCTCTTGCATAAAACAACAAAATATAAATGCTGTATTAATTTTTCTGCCATTTGAGTATATATTACTAAATTTTCCAATTTGAACATTGCTTTCATTTTTCATGATATTTTAAAATGGATTAATGACACGGGAATCAGAATTATTTAAACAAAGGGAAATTAAACTTAAAAGCTGACCAATTATAATATAGTACAATCAAGCAGAGAATATGATGAAAGATTAAGAGAGAGCAACATATTTCATACTTCAGTGCACATTATTCAAAAACAAATATTTTGGAAATTAATAAAAAATTAAACTTAATTATATTAATTTAATCTATTTTCAAAATTATATGTGTTTTTCATATATATACATGCTCAAAATAAAACTAAATTTTTCAGAATATTCTAGAGTTAACACTTAATCATACAACTGTAGAAACTATTCACTTATGATTAAAATCTTAATTTTTTACTTTATATCATTAAATTCTCAGCAATTAGAAATTATTAATTGTAAACATTGATTTCTATATCAACTTCTGAAGACTATTAAAACTTTTGTAACAGAAATATCATATGCATAGTTACATTTACACAGAACATTTACTAATTCTAAAAAAAATATACTATTTAACAACTAAATTCTTATTTGAAATTTTGTTTCTAAGTTACTACAAAAATAAGTAATTTTCAATTTTCCTTTCGCCCATTTTAATATAATTATTTGAATGAGAAAATAGTTCTTAAAATTATTTTAACACTAAATAATTTTTACCGAAATCTGGATATTTTCACCATCCTTCTTTTCAGTTGATTGGAGAACACAAGTTGACAGCGCATTACCTCTGAAATATTCTGAAGCCCCTTGAGTTGCACCAAAAACTTCAACAATCAAAGGTCCTTCTGATGAATGCAGGGAAGAAACACTTAAAGTAACTTTCCCTTCTTTAGGGGTTTCCTTCGAAGAAAAATAAATATTTATGTTTTTACACAAAATAATAAAATATTTCAAAATTTCAGCAGCAATGGTTCTTAAGATCTTGTAGCCCATGCACTTTTACTGTAAACTTCATAGTACTCAAAGTACCATCAAGACAAATAATTAGAAAAGAAAAGAAACTTTTTATTTAAAAATATAATTTATTGGAACTTTATACATAAATTTAAAAAAATGGCAAACCCCATACAATATTGATGAAATGTCATTTCCAACCATGTACAAAACTTAAATAAAAGAAGCTTCCGTATAAAAGAACAACTGCTTTTAAGATTACTGAGTAAAAAAATATGCAAGACAAAGTTCAAAGTCAAAAATTCATTTTCACAGCAATTAATAAAATTGAAAAGATGTTTTTATAAATGCATAGTTAAAACTTATCAGTTGTTTTCATTACCTAGAGCAAACCAGGGAAAAAAAAAAAAAAAAAGACACCACTACCCTTAACACATTAATCAAAACCACAAGACATCCAACCTTCCAAGAAAACTCGCTGAGTGCAAGTGGCATGTTAACTCATTCTCTATAATACATATTCTCAAAATTATAACAGCATGTCCAGCGACCTTTTTTACTAACTTTTCAGTATATCCCAGACCATAAAAAAAAATTTCACAAAATTTCTAAAAGAGTGTAATAAAAGCACAATTTTCAAGACTTAGGACAAACAAGATAGGAACTGGTTGGTTTCTAAAGTTAGCGCTTGGATAATGGGAATCACAATAAAGCATATAAAAAAATAATTCTAAATAGGACTGCGGATGAAGAATGACTTAGTGCTGTTGTAATAAAAAAATGAAACAAACTATAAATGAATTTGGATTTTGTTTTACATTTAGTGAACTAGTTGATTAAAGGAATGTCACTGCCATGATGAAGGAATTAATTATTCTCTTATTTATTAATACATGAGAAAATCAAAATATAAACTCGCCGTGATAGTTTTTTTTATATAGGAGATATCTATTTTGAGATTGAAATGTACAGAACACGAAATGAATAATCACGGAACAAGAGAATGTACACACTTATCAAAAATCATTTATAACTGCATCCAACTAATTGCTTTTCTTCTACAGTCATCATTTGATTGCTTCCCTCCCCAAGTTTTATATATCCATTAAGACAACACTGGAACCACATGACATTATTTATCACCTAACATATCCTTTGAAACAAAAACTGTTACTCAATATTTATTTTATTTATTCTGAAAAAAGAAAAAAATGTGAACAAATTTTCTTCCTTTGCAAAATAAAGTTATTTATCAAATAAGATTGTGTTTTAAGTAAATTCCAAGTTTCCTAGACGCAATGAACTGCATTTTGTAAACCATTCTAAAAATATTTTAATATTGATCGCTAAATACTAAAAAATTTCATTTTTATCTCTTCAAAAAAAAATTCACTGAAATATTTGTTCATTCATAGCCAAAATTCTTTCTTAGCTTTTAACCTTTAGAACTTGGCAGATTCTGATTCAAAATTTCCCTTCCACTTGGCGTTTTTAAGACAGAGGAAAAATTTTCTTTCCCCCAATGGGAAATTTAACTCAGCAACATGTGGTATTGTTAGTTTTTCTAGTTATAAAGAGGAGATAGTAAGGATTGCTGATTTTTAGTCAGTTTTCATTCACGAGTAAGAAAGATCCCAATATTTGGTGCCATATCATATCACAATAATTTTTTTCTGAATTCCTGGTTCCCATTTTTTAATGAATGACTAGTAAACTTTCAAATGCATATTTTGATTTTATGAGTATTGTGAATTTTTTAATATGCACACATGTCTCTTTTTAAGTAAATTCTAAAGTTAAAAAAATATGTTTTCTGAAGTTTGATGTACAATATTTCAGAAGTACTTTAAAAATAGAATTTAAATTATTGGCATGGTTGACTAGAAATCATGTATTACTAAAAATTATTAGATATATTACTTACATTCATAATTTTTTAGTCTACATAAATCGCTAAAAATAACTTATTCTGAAACAAGACTTTATTATATCCATTGTTTAAGCACGAGATATATTGATGAAGGATGTGGAGTAATATAGGCTAAAATCCCTTAAGTATGCAAAAAATATTATGAAAACTTTAATAATACATTATATAATAATTATTTGACTGTTAAAATAATTTTCGAAATTTAAAAATTTATTCTATTTTCGTGAAATGTTTTCACGTTCCTTAAAAAATAATAAATAGTCTTTTAGTTTTAAATATTAAAAAATTTATCATAACTTAGAGTTGTGTATTGCCTAAATTAATATTTTCAAACAAAAGAAATAGCAAAAGAAAGCAACATCTGTACCATAAAATTACTAAAATATTTTCTAAAAGCAAGTACGTTAAAACAATATTAAATTAAAAGCTTCTGTAATCTGATTACTACACTCTCTGCGAGTATGATAGTTCAATCACAAAATCGTAATAATTATTTCGGTGTTTGCTTTCATATATATATATATATATATATATATATATATATATATATATATATATATATACACACACACACACTTAATATACACATATAGGTGTTTAGTTGCTTAACTGCAACATTGAAACCATGTAATAAAAAATAATACATGTTTTCGAAATTGTTCGACGAAATATGTAAAAGAAGAGAAACCTTTAAGAACAATATGTAGAACATTATTACTAAACATTTTACTTTTCAAATTAATGCCTTTTAATGCAAAAAAAAATTAATACTCCAAATATTTTGTGATCAATTTGATTTGATTTTTTAATAACATCACATTCTAAAGCAATAGGAAGGCTACTGGTGACGGACTTCATACATTTGAACCTCGGTCAAGCAATGAGGACAGCAACCACTCACTAAACTTCCACGCCTCACCAACATGAGGACTTAGAACCTTGTTAGATTTAACAGCCATTTTTCAATTGAACAGGACTCAAACTCATGACTCGACCCCGGCTACGAATTTGTGACAACACTACTCGGCTACTGTGGCCCTTTTGTGATTAAATATTATCAAGTGAGATTTAAAAAATAATTTTCAACTTAATTGAACATGTTTTAAAGCTGCGGAGTAAATCTTAAATACAGCAAATTAAGGCAAAACTTTCAATTAATCCATGCAATAATATGTAAAAGTGTTGCATATTATTTTCATTAATCCATGAAAATAACATGTAACACTTTTTTATATCAAATCTTTCTATGAATCTTTAATCTTAAAGAAATTTTTTGTTTTGTTTCTAAAAGAAACCTATCTTAAATTGAAAAAGTTCTTGTAAACAATGCTTTTGAACTGTCTGTTTTAAAAATGTAAAAAAGTGAGTTCTACTTCTTAAAATTTTTGACTCTTAAAAGAGCCTTCTTTTTGCTTATTTTTTCCTATTCTTTTTATTAAAAATGTATCAGTTTTAATTATTTTTATTCTGATATTTTTTTTTTATTATTATTATTATTGGTTTATGTGTTAGAAATTTTTAAATAAATTGCGTGATGTTCTTCAAAATAGTTCTGGTCAATACAAAGAGCCACACATTACATGCCAAACAGACAATAGTTAATCTTTTTTGTATATTCTTTTTTGCACAATATGCGCACCTTCTTTTCTTTTTGTCAATTGGCTAATGAGAAAATTTTATTATTATTTGTCTTCATTTTTTATTACTGAAGATTCTGCATTTTTATGATTTATTTTTCCCATCAGAGATATTATTAAATTAATTTCTAAATTCTTTTAAACTGAATTTTGAAAGGTGAGCGAGTGAGTGACAGTTAAGATTTATGATGCAAGAGCCAAATATAACTAAGTGCCATCAAATATTTGTTTAAACTGTAATCTAGACGGAAAAAAGGAAGAAAAAGGTAAAAGCTGAATGACAAGAAAAAAAGTCAAAAATAGAGAAGGATCACTAGGGTATCCTGAGAGTTGCTTGCACTGAATGTATAGTTCTGCTTCTCTTGCCTCCGAAGAAATTACCCTTGGCCTTCATTTTGTTTTAATCTTTCTTCAGTTATTAGGATTGGTGAAAAAAAGGACTAATTGCAACCTTTAATCTTTTCAATCAATTTCAGACCCATTATAACCAACTTCTTCAAAAGCTAGTATTTTGCCTTTATCAATTTCTAAAAAATGTAATCCTCTCATGTTTTAAAATACACAAGAATAAAACAATTCTACATCAACAAAACTTGTACTTGTTTTTAGAATCAGCAAGTAATGTATTTTCTGTTTATTTATTCTTTCAAAAAGATGGATGAAATTCGCAGATGTTTAATTTTTTATAAGTGGCCATCCAACAATTTTGATAATTTTTATATAATCCAAAAAATGTCTGGGATTTTTGCAAAATATATTTTATTTTGTTATTTAATAATTTAATTTTAAAGGTGAAAACTTTGCATACTTTGAACCAGCATTAGTTTTACATATTTGACAATTTTTCACCTGATGTTATACTATTTCTTTTTTAAGACAGTATAGAGTCTCAAAATGTCAAACACCATTTAGATCGTATTCCTTGAGTGAATACCAGATACCTGTGTACTATTTAATTTTTTGTCAATCATTTCCACAAATAAATAAATGAAACATTAAAGAAGTAGTATGTTATTTTCGTTACTCTGAAAATTAAAATTTCACTTTTAATTTTTTTCAATTCTAGATAAATGGCAGGTTCATTGGTTTTAATTAATATTGCTTCAGAGCAACATAAGGGCTGATGGTAACAAACCTTGTAATTTTTAGCTAGAATCAAATGGCAAGGCAGACACCTGAATTAATACTTTACTTTCCTAACTTCAATACCACTCCATTTAAGTGAATTTCATTCATTTAGTTCCAGAGATATAAATTTAGAGAGACTTTTTAGCATTATAAGTTAATACAGAATAAATTCTATGAAAAAAATACAATCTTTTTCTTTTTAAATCAAAATATAATTAATAGTAATGTTTTATTTTATATCAAATGAAATATCTATTTAAATACTTACATTTACAGGTTTTTTGTCAGGGGCTACTTCTTCTATAGATATACATGAAAAGAAAAACAAAATAAATAAAATATT
Organism: Nephila pilipes; assembly: GCA_019974015.1. Classification (NCBI taxonomy): domain Eukaryota; kingdom Metazoa; phylum Arthropoda; class Arachnida; order Araneae; family Nephilidae; genus Nephila; species Nephila pilipes. Next base: position 227,267 of record BMAW01115848.1, on the reverse strand, counting down.
TCTAAATATTAAATAATATTTATAAACAAACTGAAAATATAGTAAAAAGGCCAACATTTAATTAGAACATTTAATTAGAATTTAAAAACTAATAAATACTTACAATAAACTGTATGGCAACTAAACTCCTTTTATAAAGATCTATCTATTAAAAATATCCAAATATCATCAGTCAACTTGAGATATTTTTCTAACATTTGCTAATAAAACCACATAAGACACTAACCTATTTCACATATTGGTTCTAGTTGATTATGATAAGATTGAGAGCTATTGCTGATAGATGTTCCAATAATCAATTCATTTGAAGATGATATAGCAGAAATCTAAAAATGTATTTAGCAAAATTAATAATAAGTTTATTAGATATATGTAGAATATTTTAAAATGCATTAAAGACTGACCTTTCTTTTTATGTTTAATTTCAATTTGCCGGGGTTTAGATTTGAAAGAAAAGGAAAGAATTTTTATTCCTTAATTACAATACTCTTATTTAAAATCATATTTTAATTGGGTCTTCAAAAAAATTATATATCTATATAGAAGTATTTTGACACCAAAAATAATTACAATAGTGATTCAGACATTAATTAAATAACATTATGCAATGCATATCTAAAAGAATTAAAAATTATTATTTTCACTGGTAAATTCTAGCTTCAAAATCTATTATACTAGTTATAAAAGGATGAAAATTTCAATCACTTAATTAAGGCATAATTCATAAAGAAGAAAATTTCACTATAATGATATGTAATTTTAATGGTAATAAAAAGTTTAAATTTGGTTAGTTATATATATATCTATATATGGGTTTGTAGAAACACCCGATCATAGAGCTGCCTCCTGCTACTGAGAACCCGCTCTTGAAGGATAGTATTAGTCATCGGGCAGGAAGGCATGCTTTGTTGATGACTCCTAGACCAGGGCCTGTAAACTTTTGTCATTCACGACCCCATTATGATTAGCAGTTTCTTGGCGACCCATACATGAATTATTGTTTAACTGCGAGTTGCGCGTGTCGCAGCTCCTCCCTTTGATTTGTGTGATATTTGGTGGCGGTCAGAGTGGGAAGTCAGTAGTCTTGAGTTTATTCAACATGTATGACCACCGACAAGCTAACAATGTATAGACACGATAATAGCGATCATCGTCGTTTACTGCTGTCGGTGGAATAGCTCTCAAAACCTTCAACAATGCGTATTAGGCTACAAGTCTAATTCGCCAACTCTAGTGATGTTATAAAATGGTATATAAATATTTGACATTAAAATCTCTCGCTGACCTGTAGAATTTTATCATGACCCCATTTAGCGACCCATAATTTAAGCCCTGCTCTACTAGGCGATGATTTATTAGGCAGCTGAAGAGTATTGTTTTAATGTTTTAAATGTTATTGTGGAAATGTCTAGATCAATATGTGCAACTTTACCATTTCATGTGAAACGTCAATATTAAATGTCTGTGTGCTAATTTAAAGTTTGATTTTTATTAATTAATATCGGCCATCCCACAAAAATCAGAAGTGGGATTGAGGAGCATAATTAGACATAATTAGATATAAACTGATAGAGATGTAAATTGATAGTGATGTTGGCGCATTATTGAATGTAAGCACATTAGGACTCAATTAGGATATAAAAATCGTGATAGTGTAGGACTCATGATTAAATTGTGAACATTGAACTGAAATAAAAAAAAAGTGTGGATAACTGTGTGCAGATGAAGGATAAATTCAAGACTTTGAGGTGAGTCAGATTTATTCTTATTTGCTTAACATGAAGATTGACGATATTAATGTAGTAAGCGATGCACTGAAGAATCTCAAGAAAGAAAAAATTAAGACTTTGCATAAGTTTATTTTTGATACTGATGGCGATGCTAAAAATACGGAAAGAATAAGAAATTTTACTGGTTTCGAATTCACAGTAAATGACTCTAATTTTAAGTCTAAATTAAAAACTATTAATTCAACCTATCAACGCTGTATCAACACCACCCCTTTTGAACTGTTATTTGGTACCAAAATGAATACCAAGCATACTGAAAAATTAAAAGAAATTATTGAAGCCGAATTTCAAGCTAATTTTGAGAAACAGCGTAACGATCTACGAAAAGATGCCCAAAAACAAAAGATTAAAAGACCAATAGCTAATTGTTGTGCATAGTGTTCAAGTAAACAGGAGAAAAAGAAAGAAGGAAGGAAAGAAAAAAGGAAGCTTCATCCAATTCATAAAGATCATATACCTTTACATAAGTATCGTACAGATCACCTAGGACCATTAGAAAGTTCTACAAAAAATATAAATCATCATCGGATTACAACTAGTGCAGAATTTATAAGAAGATGGTGTGTGACATAAACAATCCAATTATACATTTATGTGACTATGAATCTACCAATTATGACTTTTTCCCGATTATGACTATTTTCCCCCAAACATGACTGGATTTATCTATGTGTTTTGAAGACGTTGAAAGAAAAAGAAAAGAGAGAAGAGAAAAGTGAAAGAAGACGAAGTGACAAAACAAGACGATGATACTTATAGACGATAGTGTTTTCCAAAGACGATGATGTTCCAAGATTGATAAATGCTGTTCGAATTATCAACTTGTTACTGCTTTTGAATTTTCTCTTTTCAGTTTTATTTTTTAGGTTGAGACAATCTTTTGTTAGAATCAAGAAGCTGAGGTCATCTTCTTCCAGGAGGGCCGAGTGTGGGTTTGTAGTAGAAACACCCGATCATAGAGGGCGCTGCCTCTGCTACTGAAGGGAGCCCGCTCTTGAAGGATAGTCGACGGTAGTCATCGGAACGAGGAAGACGCCTTTGTTGATGACTCTAGACGATGATTTATTAAGACGCTGAAGAGTATTGTTTTAATGTTTTTAAATGTTATTGTGAAATGTCTCGTCAACTATGTGCAACTTTATGTTCATGTGAAACGTCAATATTAAATGTCTGTGTGCTAATTTAAAGTTTGATTTTTATTAACTAATTTAGGCCATCCCACACACACACACACATATTTTAAGTATTAATAGTGAATATATATATATATATATATATATTCACTATTAATACTTAAAAACTGCATTAACTGTTTTTCAGTATTCCGTTAAAAATATTATTTTATTACAAATGAAAGTCATTTTTATGAAAATACTTACTCTATCTGAAGTGACAGGACATGTTTCCATGGCTTCTTTAAATCATAAAACACACACAATATTAATATCAATACAAAAATAACTAAAATTGGCAATAAACATTAAAGAAATAATATATTTAAAAAAATCCTTTATCAAAACAGAACAAACTTTTTAAATATATACAATAATTTCAGAGAAATAAAAAAAAAATTAGAACCTACACAAATTTAAAAGACTTGAAATCAAACTAAAAAAATTTATTTAAAAAATAATAATAAACTGAAAAGGAGAGAGGGGAGAAAGACAGCTATATTCATTTCAAAACAAGCAATTTTACATTTAAATAAAAAGCTAAAGAAAAACACTTAAAATATGTAATATTTTGCCTGGTCAAAAGAGATACATAATTAAAATGTTTGAAAATAATATACAAGTTAAAGTACACAAATAAGAAAAAAAAAATACCATATTTTTATAGATTAATATATCTTTGTAAGACGATTCTTTATTTGTACATGTTTTTACATTCTCATAATAATTTATTATTTCTTTAAATGTACTCATCCAGTTTAAAAAATTTTAATTTTAAAGGAATATCTTTTCATTAATATTAAAAGTGGTCACTTTTCATTTTAATTAATAATCTAGACAAATTTTAAATCCATTATATAAATCTTTTATCCTTCCTCATTTTAAACAAACAACATGAGGGCTAGTTCAATTTTACTAGCAGAGGATCTGATCATTTCACAAAGCAGTCAATGGCAGAATAAAAAATAAAGCACACAACTTGACTGGAATATCACCTGTCATGACTACCATATGAAGATTGTCATAATGTAGTCAAAAGGAAAATGTCCTCAAATGGTGTTTAATCAATATTTGTAGTAAATCAAGTAAAACAGAATAACATTATAAACATAAGAACAAATTTTATAAAGAACAGAAGGCTAAGAAGATGAATTCCATAATAAACAAATTCTCACTCAATTAAAATGCCAGAAATATGTGTGTGTGTTTGCTTGTTTGTGTGTATGAAGCAAATATATTCTAGAAGTAATATTGATCCAACAAACAAGCAAACTTAAAACTGATGAACTGAATAAGCATTCAATGCCAATTTTACCCATGAAAATGTCAAATTAGATGCTTCCTATAATGGCAATGTACACATCAGAATAATTTTTGAATAAGGTTTCAATAAAACATGACATGAAATGCTTTATTATTAATATAATTTCTGATCAAGAGGAGATTTATGTTTCAGAAAATTTTAAACATTTTATGGTATTTAATTTGTTTATATGATAATATAAATTAATAGTACTTTTGGCAACAGCCTTCTTCAAAAAATTAGCTATCAAAATCCATAGCTGAATATAAATTAAAGAATTGCAAAATTTATACAAGATGTATTTAAATAAAATGCTTCATTTATATATTTTTACTGCTATTATACCATTTCAACAAAAATATCATTTCATGCACAATGCTTTCCCCTTTCAAATATGTTTCTTTATAAATTTACATTACTTTTAATTATAAAAATGAAAATATTTTACCTGCGCAATTTAAAAGCTTTGACACAATGAAACATTACTGGCAATATATATATAGGAAATGATTTAAATTTAATTCAATAATTTTGCTTAATAATAATTTAATTGTCTATATATATATATATATATATTGTATACGCTCAGGCGACACCAGCGCCACTCCTCTCTGTACCCCGGATGAAAGCCGGAAAAGGAGTGCACTTCCCTTTTGTCCCCAGCAGCGCGCGCCTAGTCATTAAATCTCCTTAAACAAAAACATCTCTTTTTATTCGACACACCCCTAGACACCACCACCTCTGTAACATGGGGACTCGGCCTCGCAACCTTAATGGTTTTTGAACCCGTATTAAAATCAAAAGTCGTCCAAAACAAACGGCGCATTTCGAAATCGCCCAACACAATGCCAAATGCATAATCAACGAATTCCTCCGACGCCTACTAAGAGCCAATCCTCCGCCCTGAGACCAATACTACCATCTCCTTTGCCAAGCCAAACCAAAGCTTCAGACTCAATCAAACAGTCTCTTCGGCATCGTCCAAAAGTATTCCCGTAAAACAAATGGGTCAATTTCCCCGCCTATTCATTGCATCAAATGTAAACTCCATCTGCTTCGTGTCTACAATCATCGTCGTGAAAAGTGAACTCATCGCAAACGGATAGCTTTTTAAAAGCGAAGTCTATCTGCAATCTACATATACCCCATTATCTTCAAATCAGGTAGGATCAAAACCTTTTTTTACTCAGCATGTATCGTTATACTAAGAAAGAAGATCTTATAACTGCAGCGAACGAACTAGGTGTTACTGTCCCAGAAAATGCTACTCTTCTATGTTTAAAAGCACTAATCGAACAAACTGACACTTTCAAAAATGAACCTGCATTCGTTAAGGATATGCTTAATTTACTCGTCGAAAAACGACAAGAAGCAGAGCAAACGGCCAAAGAACTAATTCAACTTGAAAAAGAAATTGAACTCGCAAGAATTAACTCCACTATAAATTCTAATAATTCAAACAATACTACTACAACATTTGAAACACCGTCAACTAACCTCCTAGAAAGTCTCATTAAATCCGTTAAGACCCTTAGTATGCCAGTTCCTTGTAAACTTAAAAATTATAATTTATTTTTTCATTCACTTGAACGTGCATTTACAACCAAAAATGTTCCACAGGAATTAAAATCAGAGATCTTAATTAATATTCTCGGTGAAGAAGCTAAACAGTATTTTGCTTTATATCCCCAAAAACGAACTCCAAGATTACGAGAAAGTTAAACACATTATTTTACGAGAATTCCAACCAACCGCACAAGAATGCTTAATTAATTTCCGTAGGGCTCAACGATTGCCAAACGAATCGCACGTACAGTTATCGTCACGATTAACAAGTTCTTTCGAATATTATTGTAAACTTCGTAATGCGAATGATTTTAAAACTTTATGTGAATTAATGATAACCGACAAATTATTTTCCACCTTCGATCGAGAAACGCAACAACATATTGCGATATGCCAAAACGAATCTTGGCTTAAACCTACTGAATTGGCTAGGAAATGCGATGTTTACTTCTTAGCAAAGCGAAAGTCGCATTCCGACAGGACACCATACCGTCAACCGCCGTATGACAACTAACAAAAATACAACTCGTCTCAGGGCTTTAATGGCTACTACTCGCGAGATAAAAAATTCACAAATTATTCACGAAACGCTTCAGCAAATAATCGGCGCGGTGATTCTCACAGAAACGAAACTCATTTCAATTCTAGACCTAATTCAAATCACGGTCCTGTTTGTAAAGTCGACGGTAAAATGTATAATGAATCCTTACATGAATTGCAATACGAAAATATTTTTGTTAATGATAAAATCGCGAAAACCTTAATCAATTCGGGAGCGAATATTGTGTGTCTGAAATCCTCCCTTATTCCACCCGAAACAAAATCTTTTGAAACTGTTCAATTAACCTGTGCTTTCGGAAATGAAATTCAAGCTCAACTTACTAAAATTAAATTAGCTCTTCCAAGTTTTCGTGAAAATCCGATATTAGTGACTGCAGCTATCTGTAATAAATTGTATTCTGATTTAATAGTACCGCCTAATATTGTTGATGATTTAAATAAAGCAGAAAAAAAATACTCGGATTTCAGAAAAAAAAAACTTATTTCCTCTTATTCTAAAAAGAACTTTCTTTCGCATAAAAATAAAAACGAGAGACAAAATAATTTTGCTTCAGAATCAGTCAGCAAAAATAAGTCGAGCTTTAAAAACTGCATATATCATGAAGTAGAAATGCATTCTACAATCCCAAATCATTCCGGCGACGGTTCAAGGCCAAATGGCTAAACTCAATTTCAAAACATTGACAACGCGAGCAACGAAAAAAACACGATGAATAAAAATGAATCTTTAAACTCTCTGGTAACGGTAACGGCTAAAATTACGAGGTACCTATTTTAAAAATTAAAAACTTACCCTCTCATCATAATTTATAATTAAAGAGTATAATTAGTTAAAGTTTATCAGAATTGTAAAAAGCTATCATAATTAGGATCAAGGCAACAAAGGCCTGGGCGTTCGGCAGAGTGAGGAACTGCCGAAACAAAGTTGGAAAGTAAAGTTACGAAAGCGCGCATTGCTTTTGGATGCTGTAGCCGTAAGCTAAGAAGCATATATAGCAATGGGCGGAGAGTAGATTAAGGGGTGGGACATCAGTTCGAAGACGAAAGCGACTTCGAGAAAGCTGTTGTCCGCGGGATTTTGAGAGGTTATAAAAAGAAAAATTAAACTATTGAATTAAACAGAAATGCCGTTCCGAAACCAATTTAAAGGAAAATTTAGCTATTTAAAATTAAGGGAGATTTTAAACGCGAGGAGAATGAGTCGAAAAGTAAGAATTGAGCAATTTGGAACTATGCTCCAATAGCGACGCCTGGTGGAGAAAACTGTTATTACCTTAGAAAGATGATGATTTTAGTTGTTTACAATTGGAAAAGTGTTTAAATTTTCAAGTTTTCGAAAAATTAAAAATTTTGAAAGTGATCGACAGTATTACGCGAGGTCCATTTTGACCATGGGACATTGCCACTTATCGATGTGAAGTCCTGAATTTTGAAAATTAAGCAGGATTTCACTAATGAATTGCTTCAATGCGCTCGCAGTCTTTTTAGGACTGGAAAGTGAACATAGGAGTGTCCGTGCGCTGCTCTGGGTCTTTTCTGCGAAGATGCAATGCTTGCATCATACGCAGGGAGCTGTTGAAGCGATTCATTAGGTATTTGAGGGATCCTATTAAAGAAATTAAAAGATTGTTTTTTGATGAACTCTAGAATTGGTTCAATTTTAAGGTCGTTATGCAGGACTTCGTTCCGAACAAACCAGGGAGCATTTAACATTTTCCTAAGGTGGATGTTTTGAAAGACGTGCAGTCGTTTCAGATGGGTGGTCGCCGCAGACGCCCAAATAGGCGACGCATACAACATGATCGGTCTTAAGATCGACTTGTAGAGCAAAATTTTGTGCCTGATCGCCAGCTTGCTCTTACGAGAAATCAAGCATGTGAGCAATCTGCTCATTCCGATAGCCTTTTGATAGGTTTTTCGGATATGGTGGGAAAATGTTAATTTTGCGTCTAAAACCAACCCTAGGTACTTGTATTCAGTAACCCAGGGGACAGGTTGATCGAAAATGGTGACTGCTGGCAAATTGCCAATGCACCGTTGTTTCGTAAAGAGGAGGCAAGCGCTTTTGGATGCATTAACTTTAATTTTCCAGTTAATGAGCCAGAGCTGTAAACGAGATATGTACCTCTGCAATCTTCCAATAATTTTCCGATTGCAGATGTCTTGGGACATAATGGCAGTGTCATCGGCGTACATCGCCAAATGAATGTTGGAAGCCTTCGGGATGTCATTTACGTACAAAGAAAAAATTCTTGGACTTAAAATCGATCCCTGGCTGACTCCACTTAGGATTGGACGGGGGGAGGAGACTGCATTTTCGACTCGAACCCGAAAACTACGAGAGTCAAGGAACGAGTGAATAATTTTGATAAGTTGGTCCGAAATTCCAAGTCGCATCATCTTGGAAATAAGCCCATCGTGCCAAATTTTATCAAAAGCTTTGGCAATATCTATAAAAAGCATACCCGTGGCCTTATTATTGGAAAAGCCGTGCTGGACCGTCTCAGTAACTCTAAGTAACTGTGTTACTGTAGAGCACTTTGGAACAAAACCATGCTGCTCTGGAATAACAATATTCCTGGAAATGCAGAACTGGTCCAGGCGATTCAAAATAACAAATTCGTATGCTTTGCTCAGCGAGCTGAGTAACGATATGGGGCGATAATTTTGAGGTTTAGAATCATCCGAATCAGACTTGAGAATAGGGACCACCACGGCGATCTTCCAAACCTTAGGGAAGTAGCAGTTTTCCATAAGAAAATTAAAGAGCAGCGTGAATAAGAAAATAAATTTAAGAGGGAGGTTTTTAAGGATGCGGTTTGAAATTAAATCCAATCCCGGAGCCTTTTTAATTTTGGTTTTATGAATAAAGTCCAAAATTTCGCTAGCCTGGACTGGTTCCAGGTCTAGGCATGTGGGGGAGGCCAAAAACCTTTGGACTTCACGTTTAGTGTGAGCTGAGAATCTGGGATTCTCGTCTTCATTTGGTTCGAATTGTTTTTGAAGGCTATCAGCTATAACTTCCGCCTTTTCAATAGGAGCTACAGCAACACTGCCAAGGGCACCCTTCAGGGGCGGAATGGTGTGAAAAGGCTTTTTGAGTCGGGAGGTTTCCCTCCAAAGGGTGTTTGAGTCAGGCGAGAGGCCTTCAATGTGTTTTTCCCATCTGGATTGGGAAAAGTGTTGAATATCTCGTTTGATCTCATTACTGAGTGCACGGAGTTCAGATTTAAGAGCCGGATTCCTACATCTTTGCCAGACTCTCCGTGCATAATTTTTGTGACGAATTTTATTTCTGATCTCAATAGGGAGTCTCAGAGAAGGAGGTTTAAATTTTGGTTTTGAGGCCGTCACAAGTGCCTCAGAAATAATTTCACCAATTTTGTCGATAGATTTTTCAATATCTTCATTGCTGGAGGTTTCAGGAATGGGGAGGGGTTTTGAATTTAAAATTCTCCCAATTGGTAGAGAGTTGCTCTGGTAATTTCAAAAATGCAGAGTTTGTATTAAGAGTCAAAATGACCGGTAGTAAATGATCTGAACTCAGATCATTAATGACTCTTATATCATAATTGAAGGGAATATTTTTGAGGATTGCAAGATCAATAATAGAATCCCTAGCCCCCGGCCGGGACCTAGGGTTTATGTGCGTAGGGGTGTACGGTGCAACAACCCTAGCACCAGGAGTTCTGCTTATAACATTTTTGAGTTTTTGGCCAAAAGTGTTTGATCTTGAATCATGCCAGTCTTTATGACGAGCATTCATGTCTCCAGCAATGATTACGTTTTGACCAGAATTGAGAAGTTGAATGAAGTCCTCCTCTGGAAAATGGCATCTATTTAATGGGGTACAGCGAATATAAGCAGAAATTATTCGCAGTGGTGGATAATTATTAATTTTGATTTCGATAGCAGTTGCATCTATATACTGTAACCTCGGCAAGAGGACTCTGCAATGTTCATAATTATTTTTACAGTATAAAGCGGTGCCTCCGTCGATACGAGGAGTTAAAGTTATTCTATCGTCTTTGTAAAGACGATAGTTGGCAGGCGATCTGGGGTTCGTGGCCCGGTTGGAACTTTGTTTCTTGAACCAAAAACAGATCAAAATTATGCTCTGTGACGAAGTCTCTGACTTCGTCAATCTTGGAACGCAAACCATTTGCGTTCCAGAACCCAAGAGAGTTAAACTCTCTAAAACAGAAATTATTATTCGATGAAAAAGAAAATAAGAAATATGAACTGACGTCACAACCCATATCCGATCAAACACGTTATATAACTGATTTTCAGCGCGAGGCTAACATAAACAAAAATTATTCTGAATTGAAAATTAGCGATTGTAAATCTTTACCGGTTAATAATAAAAAACGAATCTCTCTCTTTGCTTTTTCAAAATGAGGGTAAATTCCTAATTTAGCGTACTTCTTGGCGCGTTTTTAAAATCGCGCCAAATGCGGAATTCTCAAAGTCTTAAGTCGGAATCGAGATGGCGTTTTGACCGTTGGACAAAAAACACGTTAACTGTGAAATATAGAAAAACATGAGCCGAAGCAGTAGAAATGTTAAAGAAAAGGCGAAATTTTATCCGATTGACAAAAAACGTATTAAATCAGCGTTTTGTGGCAAACATTAAAATAAGAAATAGGGTAGATCTTAATTTTACTTAAAACAATAAAACTTAGATAAATATATTTAAAATTATATAAAATAAATAAGATTTTTTTTTTTTTTTAATAAATATACTTATATATAACATAACTACGAAATGTTGAAAAAAGGTAAGAAAATACGGTTAAATTATGACCGAAAGACAAAAAAACGCAGTAAATCAGCATTTGTGGAAGACATGAAAATAATTTTAAAAAACGTGAAAAAAGCACTGACCTTACGATGGAGGGATGTCTGTGATCAGGCGGGTAAATTATGACAATCGCGTGAAGGAAATCTCTAAACGTATCATCATTCACAATTAAATTAATTACAGTAATTAAATTAGTAATAAATTAAAAAGTAAAATAATTAAGTAATATAACTAAATAAATTTAAAAGTAATATAATTAAGTAGTATAACTAATAAATAATATAATATTAATAAGAAATATAATATATAGATAATATAGAATTAGAATAAATCAAATATAAATAGTATAATATAATAAAAATAATAATTAATAATAAAATAAAAATTAATTAGAATTAAATTAAATCAAATAAAAATAGTATAATATTAATAACAATTAAAATAAATCAAAGATAAATAGTGTAATATTATATAATTGAGAATTAAAATTCAAATATATATAGTATAATATAATATAAATAAGAAATAAAATTGAAATATATATAGTATAATATAAATAAGAATTAAAATATATATAATATAGCCTAGGCTAAAAATTAAATAATATATAAAATAAATAAGAATTAAAATATATATAGTATAATATAATATAAATAAGAATTAGAATAAATCAATCGTCAGAATAGAAACGAGATTCCCTTTCATAGTAGGGTTACCACAAAAATACGATTCTTTCGATTTTACGACTTTCTGGAACTTTTCTGGCTGGGTTACCAGATTGGCAATTTATCGCCAATTTGAATTTTTCTCAGTCGCCAAAAGTACGCTAATTTAAGATCCACCCAAAATGAGGATTGTAATTTATCGAATTTAAATGTATTTTATCCTGAAGTAGATTTATCGCATATTTTGAATGTTGATACGCGTCGCGAAGTTGAAAAATCTTCTCCAATCTTATAAATGCAAATTATCCTCTGATGTCCTAAACACCTATCACGTTACGTCCTAGAAGATTAAGTCAAGCGGAAAAAATTATCGTCGAAAATCAAATTGACCAATGGCTGTCAGATGGAATAATTTCTCCAAGTTCATCTAATTTTGCTGCACCTTTAATTCTTGTCAAGAAAAAAGATCAGTCAACAAGAATCTGTGTTGATTTTCGTGCTCTTAATTCTAAAACAATTAAACAAAGATTTCCATTACCCCTCATTGAAGACATTTTTGACCAACTGTATGGGGCGATACTCTTTTCCAAGTCTGGACTTAAAAAACAGTTTTTTTCACATCAAAATGGATCCTGATAGTCGTACATACACCAGCTTCATAACACATAATGGACAATACCAATTTAATAGAGTTCCTTTTGGCTTGTGTAACTCTCCCTAAGTATTTCAAAAATACATTCAAATTGTTCTTTAAAGATCTCTTTAAAGACAACACTGTTATTGTATACATGGACGATACTTTAATTCTGAATGTGAAGCAATTGCAAAGCTCAAAAAAGTATTTGATGTTGCTGCTACTTATGGTTTAGAGTTTAACTTTAAAAAGTGTAATTTTCTTCAGCGGAAATTAACTTTTCTTCGCCGCATTATTGAAGAAGGTACTTTTCGTCCTTCAACAGCTAAAACAAATGCAGTCATGAATTTTCAGACACCTAAAAACACTCAGCATGTCCAATCATTTTTAGGACTAACAGGCTATTTCAGAAAATTTATTATGCATCAATCACACGACCTTTAAGCGATCTTTTACAAGACAAAGTTCCATTCACCTTTGGTAAAACACTAAAACAAGCTTTTATCTCTTTGAAACAAATTTTGTCTCAGGAACCTGTATTATATCTTAATCAGCAAAACGCTCCATTACAAATATACTGTGATGCCAGTGCGAAAGGGTTTGGCGCTATACTTCTACAAATGGACTCAAATCAGAACTTTCATCCAATACACTATATGAGTCGTAAAACTTCTCCTCAAGAAGAAAAATACTCCAGCTACGAGCTAGAGGTCTTAGCGATAGTTACAGCATTAAAAAAAATTTCGACACTACCTCGTCGGCACAAAATTTCAAATAATCACAGATTGCCAAGCATTTCAAAAAACTATGTTAAAGAAAAATTTACCACCTAGAATAGCACAATGTGCTCTCTTCCTAGAAGACTTATATTACCAAATACTTCACAGGCCCGGTAAACAAATGCAACATGTTGACGCGCTCAGTCGTTATCCAGTCATGGTCGTACAATACGAGACAACACAAAAAATTAAAAAAGCATAAATTAATGATGAGTTTACATCCAGTATCAGACAACTGTTACAATCATCTTCAGCCTCTGATTATACATTAAAAAACGATGTGCTGTACAAAATTGCCAATGACCAAGAACTTTAAGTAGTTCCACTTGAAATGCAAAAACAAATCGTACAACTTGAACATTCTAAAGGATATTTCGACATCAACAAAACTGAAAATTTAGTCAAACAACAATTTTTTTCCCCAAATCTGTGTAAGACTGTAGAAAATGTTATTGCAAATTGTATTATTTCCATTCTTTCACCCAAAAAATTTGGCAAACGAGAAGGATTTTTACATTCCATACCAAAAGGTGATATACCACTTGATACTTACCATATTGACTTTTTGGGTCCACTCCCAAGTACCAACAAAAATTACAAATATATCTTTACTGTCATCGACGCTTTCACAAAATTTCTGTTGATTTATCCTGTAAAATCTCCTTTAGCTCACGCTGCTTTAGACAAATTAAAATTACTACAAGTAAACTGGAAGTCCCAGACGAATAATTTCTGACAAAGGAACAGCATTCACTTCTACAGAATTTCAGAAATTTTATCAAGATGAAGATATCGAGTTAATTTCAATCACAACAGGTGTACCACGTGGGAACGGTCAGGTAGAAAAAATCCATGCAACGTTAATACCAGTCCTAACAAAGCTTTCACTTGAAGATCCCAATAAATGGAATAAACACGTATCATCAGTTCAAAGAATAATTAACAGCACTGTATCCATAGCCACCAAATATACACCATTTGAACTTTTAACAGGCGTCGAAATGAAAAATAAAGATGACATCAAAATCAAAGCCATTCTCGCGGAAGAAAATTTCCACTTATCTTTACAGAATAAACAACAAATGAGAGAAGATGCCAAATCCAATATTCTGAAATTACAAGAACAAACAGATTACACTACAATAAACATCGCAAAGAAGCAAGAAAATACAAAGAAAGTGACAAGATTGCAATCAAGAAAACCCAATTTGGAATAGGTATGAAATTGCGACAAACATATTTTGGCCCATATGAAGTCGTGAAAGTTCGTCCAAACGACAGGTACGATGTAAAGAAAATAGGAAGACAAGAAGGCCCGAATTTGACATCCACATCTGCTGATTTGATGAAACCATGGGATAATCCCTAAAACTTTTCTTTCCAGAACTAATGACTTTATTTTTTTTCCTTTATAAAAAACAAAATTTGAACTTTAAAAATTTGTTTAATCTTTTTTTTTTCTTTCTTTTCAATTGTTAATATTTGTATAATTTTACCATGCATATTTTCCAGCCTGATCGGGGCCCGACCACATCAGGATGGACAAGTGTTGTATATGCTCAGGCGACACCAGCGCCACTCTCTGTACCCTGGATGTAAGTGGGAGAAGGAGTGCACTTCCCTTTTGTCCCTAGAAGCTTGCACCTAGTCATTAAATCTCCTTAAACAAAAACGTCTCTTTTTATTCAGCTCACTCCTAGACACCACCACCTCTGTTACATATATATATATAGGTAATGATTATTCAGTTTGCAATATATATAAGTAATGATTTAACTTTAATTCAATAATTTCGCTTAATAATAATTTAGCTGTCTATGCTCTAATTGAAATGTAAAGGGTTTATTCTTATTTCCTGATCCAATTCCAAATTATCCTATTATTTATTAGATCCTGCACTCATAAAATTTGCATCATTGAGTAAGGGGATCATCATACATAGGAGCTCACTACAAATTTGATATTCACAAGATATTTCCTTTCAGCCAAAGAAGTACTACATCATTTGGAATGACCAGTCAAAAAGCCATTTCAACTGTTCAAGCACCATTTTTTACAGATGAAAGTTGACATATTTCATCTATACATAATGCATCATCTAACACACCAGCTTTCAGAAACAGCAAAATTGGTCTCAAATGTGTGTGAAACGTTAAGATCGACCAAACCCACCACCTATAGGAAGTAGTGTAGCTCCAACTTTAAGGGAAAATATTCTCTACCATTTATATAAACTGGAATTTCAGTTAAGTTTTCCTTTAATATTTTGATTTAAACTCTTTAGTAATAAACCGGTACTAAGGATTCCCAGAACGATAAAATAAAAAATGAACTTCCTATAATTCCTTTTGATCCTGACAGTGGGATGAAAATGGAATTGTGGTTACACCATTTTAATCAGGCATGTAATATAAATAATAGGAATGAGGAATTGGAAACATAAAAATATTTAAAACTTTTTGAAGGGCTCAGCATTAACTCAATATATTTATTCCTGCTTGAATATTTCTAATTTTAATGATCTTTGTTGTGTTCTAATTGAACATTTTCTTGAGCTCAGTGTAATTAGTTTTACCGATTTATCCTAACAAGCTTCACCCCAATGAGACCTTATCTGAATCTTTTCATAAGAAATTATATTGCGGAAAAAAATTGGGGTTTTCACCTCAATTAATATTACAAGGTTTATTACTACCTACCATTGGAAGGTTTACCTACCCATTTAAAACAATTAATAGCAATCAACCCACCTAACTCCCTATCAGAATGGCTCACAGAGGTGAATAAAATTTTCAAAATACAGGAATCTACTCCTAAATCAAGTAGAGTCAGAAACAATAAACCCATGGTTAGAAGTAAACCAAATTATCACAATGGACCACCTGCACAAGCAAATAAAGAATTTATTGAATGCTGTATTAATTAAAGAATCAAATAGTAATTATTCCTCCCCTGTAATTTTAGCTTATAAAAGAGATGAAAATAGAAAAAGTAGGTTGGGCATTGATTATCCAAAAAAAAAAAAAAAATATTCTGTGTAAGACTGATACTGGACCTTTACAAAGAATTGATACTTTATTGGACAAAATTAACCTACACTAAAATTTTCTCAACCCTGGACCTTGCATCTGGTTACTGGCACATACCCTTTCATGAGAAAGATAAACATAAACTTGCTTTTGTGACCACTGAAGGCTTATTTGAATTCCAAATTTTGGCTTTAAAAATGTACTAGCAATATTTAATCGCACAATTCGAAATATTCTAAACAAACAAATTTTAAAAATTTGCAAGTCAATATTTTGATGACAGAATGGTTTTTTCCTAACTCTTTAGAAGAACACTGTGATCACCTAAAACAAATTTTTAACATGTGTCAAGTTAATTAAAATTTTCAAATGTGTTTTTGCAAAAGATAAAATTAATTTTTTGGGTTATGAGGTTAGAGAAGAATTCATCTCTCCAGATAATCATAACATTGAAAGCATCAGAAAATAACAACCTCCAACTTCAAGGTTTTCTTGGTTTTGTAAATGTTTACAAAAAAATGTATTGATTGTTATGCTAAAATAAGAGAACCTTTAAGCAATCTTCTTAAAAAAAGATCAACAATGGATATGGACAGAGCAATGTCAAAAATCTTTTGAAGTGTTAAAATCTAAATCAATAACTAAACCTGTTTTACAATTATATGATCCTAAATAACCTCTTCATGAGTTTTGTGATGTTTCACAAATAGCCATTGGAGCTGTTTTAAAACAGCCCAATAGTTCTGGTAAATTATATCCACTGTCATATCACTCTAGGACAACGTTTCTCAATCTTTCATCATTCATGGCCCAGTTTTCAATCATAATTTTGATTGCACCCCTGCATACAATAAAATGTATACAATAATGATATATTTTGAGTATTTTGATTTCTGTTTTTAAATTATTTTTAACTAACTGCCAAGACAAGAGTAAAAGCAAGCTAACGATGGCGAAAAACCACATCTGGCATTTTGCCCAGCTGGCAGTGAACAGATGAAGCGAATGGAAGCGGGGAAAATTTAAATATTATATTTGAAATGAAAACCAAACAGGGAGATAATGTTAAATGAATATGATAGTACAGAAATTCATTAATGAAAGTAAACCTAGACAGGGTGAGCGAACTTTAGAAACTGGGAATACTTTTTTTGGAATAATAAAAAAAAAATAAAACAGAAGCATGACTAAAGAAAAGAGAAAAAATAAGTAATATGGTTTGTGGAAGCCATCTAGAGCACATGAGCAGAGCAAATGTTTTCTCATAGGAAAAAGGAAAATGTTCGCAAGTTTCGATTCTAATTCAAATCAATCGCCTTCGAATCTATCGTATGTTATACATGTTTTCGCGTTAATTGAAATTCACCATATTAAATATTCGAAGCAGTTTTATGCATGCTCATGGTTAATTTTTTAAGCGGGCGTAAGCGAGCATTAGACAATAGGTCACAAGTAAACAGATGAGCATGGTTCCTAAAATAAAATCAAGATATTCTCAAGAATACTTAAATTTGGGGGTTACCAGTACTGAAGTAAATGAAGAAGAAAGGCCCCTGTGTATCAGTTGCTCAAAAATGTTGACTGCAGACAGCATGAAACCTAATAAACTTGAAAGACATTTGGAAACGCTTCATAATGAGTACGTCAACAAACCCAGAAATTCTTCGAATTAAAATTAAAATCATATGAAAAGCAAAAATCATTTTTTAAAGAAACTTTGTCTGTGAATAAAAAAGCTTTAATTGCATCCTACAAAGTTCCATATAAAATAGCCAGATGTAAAAAACCTCACACCGTTGGTGAAGAGCTTATTTTGCCAGCAGCAATTAAGATTGTAAAAGCTGTTTGGAAATAATTTTTCACAACAATTGCAGTCCATACCTTTTTTAAATGATACTGTTGCTCGTCGAATTGGTGATATAGCTGAAAATGTACAGTGTCAGCTTTTCTCGAAGCTGCATGACAAATTGTTTTCGATAAAGCTTGATGAAGCAACAGATAGTAATAAAGATGCTCATTTCATTGCCTATGTTCGATTTTGTGATAATATGTCAGTAGTAGAACTACTTTTCTGCAAACCAATAGAATTCAAAGCAAACAGTGCTTGCATTATTTGCTATTTTAAATGATTTTATGAACGAGGCAAACATAGAATGGAAAAATTGCGTCGATATATACACCGATGGTGCTTGTTCAATGTCCGGAAGATTCCAAAGTATACAAGCACTTGTAAAACAAAAATCGCCTCAGTGTGTCTGGACACATTGCATGATCCACAGAGAAGCTTTGGCTTCCAAAGAAATTAGTCCTGGTCTGAATATTGTGTTAACTATGGTAGTAAATTATATCAAAATGAGACATCTGAAATTAAGAATCTTTTCCACACTTTGTAAAGACATGGGTGCAATACATTCAGGGTTACTATTTTATTGCGAGGCAAGACGGTTATCACGTGGGAAATTCTTGCAACATGTTTATGAATTAAGAGAAGAAATCGCCATTTTCCTAGAAGAAAACAGACCAGAAGCCAAGAATTTTCACGATGGTTTATCTATGATGAAATTGAGCTACTTGGTCTATATATATTCAAGAAATTAAATAACTTTAATCTTCAACTCAAAAAAGCAAATACACTATGTTGGATACAAGTGATAAAGTTAATGCTTTTTGTAGAAAATTAGAATTGTGGAGCAGAAATATAAAGCAAGAAAGCCTAACAATGTTTGCCAATGTGAATGATTGTACTAAAATTTACAAAGCTGAAAGAGAACATGTAAAAGTTGGTTTAATAGCCATTGAAAACCATTTAGCCATGCTGGCAAAGAATGTTAAAAAGTATTTTCTTGCTGACGACAAACTGATAGCAAGTTACGAGTGGGTTAGGGATCCATTTCATAAAACTCCTGAAGGACTCTCAATTGATGAGGAAGAAAAATTCATAGAATTCATAACAAGTAGCGAAACCAAAAGACTATTTAGTAATAAATCACTATTTGAATTTTGATGAGGAGTACAGGATTACTTTTCAATACTAAAAACAAGGGCATTTCACATTCTATTACCATTTTCAACATCCTACCTTTGTGAAACTGGATTTTCTGCTGTGGCTTCTTATAAAAAAATATAGATCTCGGCTGAATATAGAAACAGAACTGAGAGTGGCTATTTCTAATACTAAGCCTTCCTTCGAAAAACTTTGCTCTACAAGACAGGCCCAAGGAAGTCACTAATAATTATTAAATTTGTTTTTAATTTGGTATGTTTTGATTAAGTAAGTTTTTTACTTTAACATGTTAATTATTAAATATGTCGAAATGTATTTTGTTTTCTATGTGTATGTGTGCTTTCCACCTAGTCAGTTAATCAATTTTTGGCGCCCCACAGGTTGAGAATCACTGCTCTAGGACATTAAGAAAATATGAACAAAATTATTGTATAGCTGATTGGAATGTTTGGTTATAGTAATTGGCCTTGATAAATTTTATTATTATTTACATGGGGGGGGGATTCATAATTCACACAGATCATGCTGCTCTTGCTTAGTTAAAAAATTTAAGGGGTTGATTATTAAGATGGTCTTTAAACCTAAGCATGTTAGATTATGTAGTCAAATACTTAAAAGGGACAGCTAATGTTGAAGCTAGTAAGTTATATCAAGGCATCCTACAGCCCAATATATCCAGCATACTGTACATTTACTTGAACAAGATGAGATAAAACATTTTCAAAATATAGATATTTTATATAATTTAAAATATAAAAAAAAATGATGTACTTGTACTCAAAAAGAAAAATTTAGTTAAAATAGTTGTACCTTTTTCTCTCAGGAGAAAAGTTTTGCAAAATGCTCATGAACAATTTAGACATCCAGATACTCAAAAAATGATAAACTTAATTATTCCCCAATACTATCAGCCTCATATTAATCAAGATATTTCAGCTTTTTGTCAAACATTGTCATGTTTGTCAACTAAATAAAAAGTAAAGGCAAAGTTTGGTCTTTTACAGACTGTTCCCCCCCCCCAGGGATCAACCGTTTGAATGTCTTTCTGTTAATACTGTTGGAGGATTTAATTACTATAATTCTACAAAAAAAATGTCTTCAAATTTTTATTGATCATACAACTAGATATGTTTGGGCTTTTCTATCAAAAAATGAAAATTTTGAAACTTATATTAATATTTTAAAACAAATTTCTCAAATTCAAATGCCATCTAAATTGGTAATTGATAGAAATGGTGCTTTTATCTAATCTAGATTCAAACATTTCCTTAGAAATTACAATATCAAACATTTACTAACTTCTTCACACCACCCACAAACGATGGAAAATGTGAACGTATGAATCAATCTATTGTAACTAAATTAAAGTGTAAAGTTAATTCCTCCCCTTCTAAAATTCCCTAGACTAAACTTTTGGAAAAGTAATAAATGAATACAATTTAACAACACATTCTGTTACAAAATTTCCTCCTGCATATTTGTTATATGTCACTTTACCATATAATCCTCCATTAACTCAAAATCAAGTTTATCCTCCAGTAGAAGCTGGAACATTGGCTAAAATCATTTTAATGATAAAAACAAAATTAGATATGATGCTCATTTAATAGATTCTCCATTTCAACAGGGTGATGTATGAAGAATTTAACAATCCAAATCCTAGAAATTATCACCAGTTTTTTCAGGACCATATGCAATTATAAGTAAACTTTCTGATGTAACTTAAGAAATAACCAAGAAATCTACTGATATTGTTCACGTTTCAAAGTTAAGATCTTATTATCCTCCAGAATAATTAAAATTCAGTCATGAATAAACAATACTTTAGCTCATACAATAATAATGAAAATAATCGCAAAGTGACAGCGTTGATTCAAACCCTGGACTGGTGGGTCCAAAAAAGAGTTGATTGCTTGTTGTCATGCCCTAACAAACTAGGCTAAAAAGACATCTAATCAGGTAGTTAGTTAGACATTTTAACCTCTTGCACTGCTGTAGAAGGGAATTGCTACACACTCCCCCTCGAGTATCATTGCAGCGTGATGATGCAGAATGGAGAAAAACGTTGATATTTTGTACAGAAGGTTTTTTCCCCCCAGCCATTACTGCAATTTATAAGCAACCCCTCCCTGTTGAATTGAATTTTGCTTGGGATAGTTTCCATTTTTGAATCATCGGCTGTCTCTTGTTGAGTGGCGGGTCTCGTCGACATGTGCGCCAGAGCCAGAATATCGCTAGTTATGAATTGTATGTGTTTGTCTTAGTTAGATATACAGAGGCAAATGTTTTTGAGTTGGGGCCATACGAAATCAGTAGGTATAGGCTGTGCTGCCATCTAGTGATCACGTCCTGAGTCGCCACTGCAGCAGCATTGATTTGAACCCTGGACCAATGGGTTTGAAGAAGAGTTGATTGCTTGTTCTCATGCCCTAACCAACTAAGCTAAAAAGATGTCTAATTAGGCTAGTTGGTTAGGCATTTTAACCTCTGGTGCTGCTGTAGAAGGGAGTCAGTACAATTAGTAATAATTCAATAATCATAATATAAAAAAAACTGCTGCCCTTTTGTTTTTATTTTACCTCCTTCTGTTCACTTATTGTTTTCACACTTGGGAGGTTTTTTTTTTGGTGGTGGTGTTGTGATTGATATCACAACAAGATAGAAAATTTGAGTTTTCATGCAGAAGCATGAGGGTCTACCCCAAGTACTAGGGTTAAGTACTCAACTTGTCCCTAATCTGGCTGGTCCCGATCAAAGAAGTGCGGGACTTAAAGACTGGAAGAAGTGCGAGGCACTTCAGTGAATTTCAAATTTCTACGAAATTAATACTAACCATATAGTGTTTTCAATCTAAGGGAACAGTCTTACATGAATTTCCTTTTGCTCCTGGTTTCTATCCAATTGATAGGGAGCATGACTAAAAAGGAAAACGACCTACTTACTTTTAGCCTTATCCAAAAGAATATCTTGTGGTTCCCATACCACTATAATTTTATTTTTTTTGTGGTCCACATACCACTAGTTACACTTTCTGTGGTTCAACTGTATCCACAAAAAACACAAGCATAGTTTCTTTTATAATTGTTTCTATATAGCATGTATTTACAAAAATATTTTTTCTATTGTATGTGTTCATGAAGTTTGTATGTTTTTATAATATGTTCGACACCCCGAATGTTGGTGCACTGATACCTTTGTATTAAACAAGATAAATTTTTTTTTAAAATTTTAAGTGTTTTATCTATTTTGAATATTTGATGGACTGCATAGACACTAGTACACATTCCTATTTAGGATTTGACTTTTACTTTGCAGACTGAAACAATTAACTTAAAATAGTTGTATTAATTGAATTTAAGTTTATAATGTTTTACTTTGGTCATGTTCCATATAATTAATCATAACATGTTACTGTTTACATTTTATATGATTACTTGAAATGATATTTTTGTGTGGTAACATTTTAATTCATCCAAGTTTACATAACCTATTCATACATAATTTTGTATTTTCACTGCTTTATTATTATTTGTGTAAAGGTGAGGAGGGTTTTAGGTATCACTCTTTTTAAATAATAATTTGGGACATAATTCTAATTATAAAATTTAATTTTTTTTTTTTAGACTCTCCGATAAGGTATAGTTGTGTGTTGGGGCCCAACGCACACCCGCGTCTAGCGGAGGGGAGGACTTTGCAATGTTTTAATTTTAATTCAATAATTTCTCTTAATAAAAATTTAATTTTCTATCTTCTAATTCAAAAGTAAAGAGTTAATTCTTATTTCCTGATCCAATTCCAAATTATCTTTTTATTTATTAGATCCTGTGCTCATAAAATTTGTTTAATTCACTTTCTCACGGTCATAAATCTGCCAAAATAATCAATACTAGACTCCCTGTCTTTTGTTGGAATTCCCGAGAATCCCTAATCCTGTGCCACATGTTCTATGACAACTACTATGGAAAAATCCCTGATATATAATTGGATATACAGCAAAAAAGCACACTTTTTTTTGTCTCTTTCTGCTCTCTGTTTTGCTTCAGCCCTGCCAACTGGTTGACCTTATGATGCATTTTTACAAATGTGTAACTATCTCATATTCTTTTGTGTTCTTAAATGTTCATCAAACTGCGGAATTGTGTCTGCAGCCACAAAGCTATAATCTCTCTCTACGAATAGCAAATAAAGACGACAGTTGAACTTGGATTTGACTCACATTCTTTCATTACTTAAATGTTGTTACATTTATATATATATATATTGCCAGTAATGTTACATATATGTATATATACACACACAATCAAAAATATATATATCTTTTAAAATTCTTACCAGGAGCTTTTCCAGTAGTTGTAACTGGACAAATTCCTGTTGGATCTAGTGCCTAAAAAATATTGAATAACAAGGGAAGTACAGCTCAATATTTTTAATAAATAAAATAAATCATTAGAAAATTACACAATGAAACAAAAAATACTAATTAAATACTATTGAAATATATTTTATAAGTTAGAAAATTTAAAATTCTGAAGGGGAAAAAAGAAATAACTGTAAACAGAAAAATACTTTAAATTGGTTTAATTTTTCAATGCTTTACATTTAATTCTTTAATTTTTTTTTTTTTTTTAATATAATATTGAATTTTGCAAACAAAAAATAATAACTATCTGTATCATTCATGAATGACACATTTCTCTGTTTTTCAGCTGATGGAAAATTTCATCAATAAACAACATTGCACTCATTCATTTTATATGGAAGTTTTTTTTCCCCAAAAAAAAATATACATAACAATTATAAAGAGCCTCTATAAATGATTAAATATTTATTCAGAAAAAAAAAAATTTTCACCAGTTTCATCAGCATTAACCATTTAGTACTTTTGGGAGGTATTAGATTGACAACAAGCTTGAATAAATATGTAATAATCACATATTCTCACATATCTTTTAAAACAAATATTGCTTTGTTACTAGTGACTCTTTTCCTTTGTTTATATATATATAAAACATTAAAGAATAATAAAATTCAGTACTTTTTTATCCAGAAAAAGATTTTCATTCATTTTGCTCATAGACCAAATATATGTAATAATGGCTGAAAACATTTTTAAACAAGCAATCTTTTTTACTAGCAAAAAAAATTTTTTTTTTACATAGAGAATCTCAATAAAAAAAAAAAGAGTTTAAAAATAAAAATAAAGGATATTTGTCAAATAATCTAAAATATAATTCGTAAAATTTTGTAATGATTTTGTATATGATGGTAATAATTGGGTTGAAGAGCAAGTGAGCTACTTTTCAACCCCAAATTATTTAGAAAAATTTCTATAATATTAATTTTTTTAAATAAAAAAAATATTACATGAAATAACAGTTCAGATTTTCATATTCATTGAAATTAAAATTTCTTCATGAGCAATGTATGTATAAAAATAAGTGCACTTTTCTGCTTTAAAAAAATAATAATTTGTTTTCCAATAAGTGAATCTTATTACTAAGATGATAATAATATCAATCAACATAAGTCAAAAACCATTAAATCATAGCACACAAACACATGCTTCCTCTTTCTATGAGTGCATTTTCTCATATATTATACTTTAAATATTTTATTTTTTAAAACATTTTGTTTTATAATTAAATGTTTAATTTTTTAATTTAATTGCTCTCTTAGGAGGCAATGCTCTAGACCAATAGGATAGTTAGCTCTTGAGTTAGATACACCAAAATAGCTCAGAAAAGTTTTCTTCTCTTACTTATCAGCAGCATGGGAAGCTGCTCCCCAGTTGACTACTGAGTTAAATTTCTTTTCTGACACAAAACCATTTTCAACTAATAGTAACTCTTATCTATTTTTCCCCTAAAATTTCATGCTCTTCTTAAAATTAGTGTTTTTAACTCAAACCTTTTAAAGAGACATTTTTTTTTTTTTAATTTATTTTTTCATAGGCAGCAAGTAACAGGCTGAAGTAACTTATCAAACAGTTTTTTTTTTTTTTTTTTTTTTTGACAAGAGATTAAAGGTCCAAAGACCTATGAACTCTGTTATTCATCCAACATATATTTCTATAAGTGGAAAATCTCAAATTCAGGTAGGGTATATAAATTATATTAAAGGAAATATAATTTTAGAGACTACTCCATAAAATCTTGAAAATATGCTTCCTTAATGAGAAAATAAGAATTATATGGAACAATTAAATAAATATGAATAAAATATTGATTTGAATAAGGAAACAATTCTAAAAGGACAGTATTTTCAGAAGTTTGAGGAGTTAATTCATATTGTTTACTTTGGAAAAAGGCATATAGTTGGGCTTTTACAGTAATACTAACTTTACAAAATTATTATATACTTGATACTTACATTTCTGAGAATTGGTAGAGTTGACCCATCTATGTGAAAAATTATTAAATATTAGAGATTAATATTTGTAACAAATTATATATTTCAATAAAAAAAAAACAAGACATTGTAAATATAAATCCTGCCATAAAGATTGCTACAATATCTTTTCATTATAATTTACATATCTAAGAAAATTTGTTTATATACATTCCTACTATTTTACACAAAAAATTAACAATACAAAACCAATAATATACAGTGCATATATATAAATATATGTATGTATGTATATATACATAAACACACCTAATAAACCCTGACTGTTATTTGGTTCAATCAAAAAATTATATTATGTAAGACCCACATTATGGGTAATAGTTTAACATAAGGTTCTAGTTCAGAAGCCTTGTTTGCTCTAATTATAAAAACTAAATTGAATATACAATAAGAAAATTTCTTATTAAAATCAGATAAGTCATGTAACTTAAGAAACACATTATCAATCATTAATTACTTAATAGTGGCTTAGAAAATGTTTTTGTCACTTATTTAAAATCTCTTAGTCATAATTTCTAAGAATATCATGACATAGTTAAGCTAATTTAAATATCAAAATATGTTATAAAATATTGATAATCGCAGGCTATAATTTTGATTATGTTCATTACATGGTGCTGAGCAAATATCTAATTGAATTACAAATTTTCCAAAGTGCACCACTACTGAAGGATAATTTTCCATAAATAAGGTTGCTAATTTTGTCACTAAAATAAAGACCTTTTTTGTTAAACTTAAGACCTGAAATTTTCTACAGTAGAAGGTTCTCAATAACAATTCAACACTTCAATACTTTCAGAACTTAATTATGAATTAATGTTTATTAAAATTTTCCAAAAGAGAGTACCATTGGTAGAGAATTTTATAATCAAAAGAAGCACACATTTCCTTCAAAATAGATCCTTTTGAAGAAATAATCTACAAAAATGCTTGAGAAAGCTGACAAGACTCAAAAATTACAATGATGAATTATAAAAATACATTAAAGATTAGACATTTTTGTGATATTATTCTTTATTGCATTATATTGTTTTAAATGCTTCAAACTTTTCAAATTTGTGAAACTCATATATTTTTATAAGAATAATTTTCTACTTTTTAGTACACATACATGCAAATATTTTTAATTTTTTTATTTTCATTAATTATAATTCTAAAATTAGTTTGTCTCACTACACTATCTGAGTCAAATAAATTGATGGAAAACAACTTTCATAAGTATCTTGAAAACGGCAGGAGTATTGCGTAATTCAAATGGTATGCTTTAAATTGACAGAGTACCTGACCAGCAGTGAAGGCCATCTTCTCTCTGTCATTTGTTTGAATTTCCATCTGTTAATAATACAAGTCAAGGGCAGAAAACCACTTACTCCCACTAAGAACCTCAAGTGTGCCATCAATTCTAAGCAAAGGATAATATCTTCCTTTCTAACATTATTTAATCTTTTAAATTAATGTAAAATCTCATTGAGCCAATTTTCTTCTTAAGCAATACTATTGGAGATCCCCAAGGTCTGGTGGATGGTTCAATAATGTCATTTTCTAGTATTTCATTTATCAGCTTGTGCACCTATTCTTTCATAAATATAAGCAGTTATCTAATATATTGTATCATAGGTTGGCAATCTTATTTACGAATCATACGCTGTATAATGTTTATTATGTTCACAGCTGTATCACTTTTTGAGAACAAATATCTGAACTAATGGAAAAGTTTCGGAACATTAATCAGCTGTCTTTTGATAAACTCTGGAAAATCCTTTAGAATGTAATTCATGAGCTCCATTTCCTCAGCAATTTGAAAGCTGTGAATGATAACAAAAGGCAAGCAGAATATAATTTTGGTTCTTTTCTCTATGTTTCTGCATTTGTTCTCCATATAGGGGACTTATCAGGAGTTATCTCTACAGCCCTTAAAAGTCAGTCATCCCCTCTAACATTAAAGGAAAGTCAATTAAATTCTTCCATAAACTACCAATTCCTAATGACTTACTTCAAAATTTGCAGACATAGAATCCAGCCAAGTAAGCTAAGGAAAACATACCAAAATAATCTTGGGCTAATCCTTGATAGCTAATCTCTCCATATCCTATTTTCATATAGAGAGAGCCAGGGACCCGCTACCTACCCTCCAATGTTCACGATATCGACAATTATGGTGGTGTAATGGTCAGGGCAGGCATCATGTTGGATGGCCGCACACCTCTCCATGTCTTTGACATAGACTCTGTGACTGGTGTGAGGTATAGGAATGAGGTCTTGGAGCCCTATGTTCACCTTTTCCAGGGTGCAGTGGCTCCCCTGAGTTCATCTTAATGGACGATAACGCAAGGCCACATAGAGCTCTTCTGGTCGACGAATTTCTCGAGAATGAAGATATTCACTGAATGGATTGGTCAGCCAGGTCTCCAGACCTCAATCCTATAGAGTATGTCTGGGACGCTCTAAGGAGGGCAATTGCAACTCGCAACCCCCCTCTGGGAACCATCCAGGAACTGAAAACAGTGTTGATGAATGAGTGGGACCAATTGCCATAGGCACTGATAAAGTGCCTTATTTCCAGTATGACATCATGCTGAAAGGCGTGTATAGCTGTAAGCGGGGACCATAACCCCTATTAACCCATTTCTTTTGTGTATTCTGAAACCACTGTTTCAGACTTACAGATTCCCATGAGTGTTACGCACAAACATGTGTGTTTATTATAACAGTTGAATGTTTATTTTGTTTGTATATATCAACCTATGTTCACACCAAATTTTATTAAAATCTGTCCAATAGTTCTGGAGATCATAGATAAAATATGAAAATTCTCTTAATTTCTTACACCAGTGTGTATATATATATACCTCTCCAATCATCATTATTATATGTTTTACAATAATTCTTAAGTATGACTTTCACATCTATTAATGCCTAAAAAATATATAATTACATTTGAAAGATTTTAACATGAAAGAATAGCTTCAAGAAAATCTTACCAATAGATTTTTTTGCAGTGTTATCAATAAATTGAACTGGACTATTTGCATTACCAGCAGCTCTATGAAGCATTACAGGAATAACAGCATTGGTTGAAGTTCCACTTAATATGGTATAATTCTAAGTAATAATTTAAACAATATTGCATTACTATAATAAACATGAATATATGACAAAAAATTAATAACCTAAAATTGTACAAATTTTATTTCATAATTTTAACATACATTTTCCAAAACAAAATGAAAATGAAAAAATATGATACATCAATTATATTCAGTTTCATTTCTAGTCAACTTTTTTGAAAATGAAATGCATGATTTGTACCATTTACATTTTTGCTTATTGTCCCTTTTTTTTTTTTTTTTTTTTTTATCTTTAATGCATTTACTAGTGAATGTTCAGAAAATCATTTTTAACTTGTTTCTCTTTTACACATTTAATGATGATCTTAAAGGTTTTGAGATTAAAATCTTAAAAGAAGTCTTTGCACAATTAAATCTGGACTCAAATCTAGAATTTGTTTTGAGAATCAGTAATGAAACTTGTACCTTAACAGTTTAAGCATTTACAATTTGCAAAGCCAGAGACACAGCTGCATTTCAAGAGTTGCTATCTCTTGTGGTGCATGTTATTGTGGTAGCAGTAATATTGCATTACAAATGCACAGAATTTTCAGATTAACAAAAACATTATTTTATAACAATACAAAAAAAAAGTCTAAAAATTAACAAATTCAACTATAAGTAAATAGCTATAGTAAATGGCCCTAACTAAAAAACATACATAATACTTATACAATAAAAAAGGAGCAAAATACTTCATAAATACATGAAACAAAAAAGGAAACTTACATGAGGTAAAATTTCATGTAGTGTTGCTTCTTGAGTAGCATTTTGAATTTTTATTGTCTCTTTTGGTAAAGAAAGTTTACCATCGATTGATTGATTAGAAATCTGATTCAAAATTGGTGTAACAGCAATGGAAGCTATAGTTGCAGCCCTAGATAAAGAAGTAGAAGAGTTCGTAGCAAAACATGGATTTATATTTGTTTTCTCTGAGATTTTTGTATTTGAATCAGATATGTTAGAAACATATTCTGATTTGGTACTATTCACGACTGAAGGCTTCTGTACATACGGAGAGATTAATACATTTGTAGTAGAAGTAGTTCCAGGAAATGAACTACCAATCTGTGTCAAAGTCATATTGTTAATTGTAGAAATAGCATTACTCATAGTAGATATTGCACTAGTAAAGGTAGAATTTGTTGAAATCAATGAAAACTGAGAAGGCAATAAAGAAGGTGTTATCACAGTTGCAGTATTAATGGTACTAGATACACTACTAGGATTAGAAATATTACTCAAAGGAATTGAATTTAGTGGCACATTAATTCCAACAGAAGCACCATTACTAGTTGCAAGAGGAAAAGCCTGTGCAAATTGAGATATTGACATTGATGAAGATGAATCAAGAGCACTATTCACAGTAGACGAACTTTTATTTTGTGCTAGATTTAAATCTGGTAAAGGAAGTACTTCATTAGATACTGCATTGATAGATGTTACTAATGGAGAATCAATACATCGTGGTACAGCAGGAGGTAATTTATGTACTAATTCATTAGCAGTAATGAAATCCATAAGATCTTTCATATAAGCATTTAGTTGGGCAGTACTAAGAAGATCTTCTTCACACTCTAACTCCAGTGACACAACAGGAGATGAATTACTACCAAAATTAGTGTTTTTATTGGAGGAATCATCATCAGTGTTTTTCAAAGTATTAGGTACAGGTGAAGATTCTTTGGGTATCACATTTTGCAGAACAACTCCAGTAGGTCTTGGTTGAATGACAAATGAAGTTGTGGATCCAGTTGGTAATACTTTAGAATAAGGAACCTAAATATGAGGTGAATATAATGAAAATGGAATCTTATTAAAATATTGTATCAATAACAAAAAGAAAATTTTATATTATTTTATATTACACAAATTATAACAGTAAATTATTGACTAATTGGTTAGAAATTTAAGGTACTGAATCTCATAAGACTAACTGTGCTAAGCGTTGAAAAAAAGCAATTATCTTGGGAAAAAAAATTTCTAAATCCAACTTAAAATAACAAAAATATATATACTTGTGCCAAACAAGATTTCATGATAAAATATAAAAAAATTTACATTATATTAAAAGATCAAATTCATTAAAATCACATGCCAATGTACAAAATCCTGTAAATAAAATCTAATGTATAAATGTCTAAATAATTATCTGAGAAGGAAAAATTAAGGAAAACAGCTGTAAACAAACAGAAAGATAAAAAAAAAAATTGCTTCCATTGAATTCTTAGAAAGGGTAAAAAAAATATATGAGTGATCCATATTTGTCAACTGTATTTCCTGTGTGGATTCATCTACATCGCATACAATTACATCATCATCTTCTAAATGTTTGGTGCAAGAGCTCTTTTTTTATTATTTGTTTATTGGGTATTGGGTCTATTTCTATATTGAGTTAACTTCCTAATGTAAGCCTGATTATATTTAAAAATCTGCTTTTTTTTAAACTTTTTTTGTTCATTATTAGGAGTTTGAAGCTTATTCGACAAACTTTTGGTCTTCTACCTTCAAATTAAAGAATATTCAAAGATGAAAATGATGATTCAGATAAGGATGCATGAAAAGATTTACAACATAATTGAACAAACAGATCCAAGGCCCTGTCCAACAGCAAATCAAATATAATAAGAGTGGTTGCAGTTAAAACATCTTTAAAATATGATGAAACAGATGAAGAAAATGTTGAAGCAGTTACTGTCATACTAACAGCAGTTGACACACATTTTTGGACAATATTTTAAAACATTGCAAAGGTATATTATAGTAATAATACACTGATAGGTTCAGAGGATATATTAAAGAAGTTAAAGATTAAGTATCTTGGGTAAACATTAACAAAGCCTGTGGGATTTGATTTTACGAGCTTCTAAAGAGAAAATATTCAGTTCAATTTTAATTTGATTTTTTATTAATTTAAATTTTTAATTTTTAATTACTACTTTGGAAACAATTTCAAATTAAAAGGATGTGACTGGCAACAATTAATAGATTTTGACTCTAGACTGCTATCTATAGAAAAATGTCCAATAAATGCAAAAATAAAGCCCTTAAGTTGTTCCTGACAAGCAGTATGTGAATGTCTAAGCCTGACACTTGAAGCATTGCAGATGATTCAGAAAATACAAACATACTTGTAAATTAAATAGTTGCTGGTAATTGAGAACAGATGAAAGTTAAAACTAAATGTCAATTTAGAAAAACAATTGCATAGTTTAATTATGATCCTTTGATATGAGTGACTTGCTGGTCAGAATTCTATGCTTACATCCTAGATGAATTCTTTTTCTAGAATTTAAGCTTCAATGGCATACAATAATTCAAGTTTGGAAATGAGATTATGGTATGAATTCAATGATTGGTGTATGCTTACAGTAAGATAATCTAGAATGCTTCTAATAACTAAAATGACATCAATTATAAAGCATACACAGCCTCTATTAGTACATCACTGAATTGTAACTTCTTAACAGACTTAAGTTCAACACCTATGCCTTGAAGAGTTTTATGAATAGCAAATTCATATTTTTGAGCCATTTCATTGTTTGGTATGGATAGTAAACAAAAAAAAAGTCGAAAATCAGCAAAAACTTTATGAATATTGAAAGAGTTGGAAGAACATGGGCTTCAGTTGGGAGCAAATTATGAGAGTTGGAAATTCTATTCTAGTGTGCTTCCCCCACCATTAAAATCCAACAAAGGAGGCAGTCTACCAGTCCATTGACAACTGTCAGGCCAGGCACTCATCTTGAATAACCTAAGATACCAAAGCTTCCCAACTGCATTACTAACCCTACATCAATAACTTACTGGCAGCCTTGGAAATTTAATCGCCAGCTGATTAATCAAAGCAGGTCACTCCTGCCACCATCTACAACAAAATATGGACCTAAGAAGGCAAAAAGGTATTCCTAGGACACCACTTTCCTCCTTATAGTAACACATATGGCAAACATGTGTAAGCAAATCAAGAGTGTCAAAAATAAATTAATAGCACAAAAAAAGATATAGAAGCAGTCACATGACAAAATATTAAATAAAAAATAATTGATTGTATATATAGCTAAAAAAGGATTTAAGATATATAAAAAAGGATATATATATATATATAAATATATAACTAAACCCTTTTTTTATAACATCAATACCAGTGAATCTAATATAAGGAATTCCCTCCCTATATTTATTGCAAATAAGCTCTATTAAAAAGAAAAATGTCTTCCTAACATTATGAGTCCCTTCCAGCCTCTACTCTCTAAAAGAACGAAGTGCTTCGGTGACGTACAGATGTCATTCAGCGCAAACATACACACTTTATCAAATGGTTAAATTCCGATTACGCTTTTGATTAAATGACATACTTCATGCAAAAAAAAAACATATATCCTAATACAGTGCTGTCAAAAATTGATGTAATTCACTCTGATACTACATTGATCAGGAGGTTAAAGAATATATTACAAGCAAGGCTCGACAGAAAAAAAATAGAAATTTTTTAAAAATGAACGCAAAATGCAATTTTCTGCATTCTGAATAGTCTATAATTTGGAACCAAACCTGTCTGTCAAAAAAAATAGAAGAGAAGAATTTTGTTTAATTTTAAAAGTGCACGTACAATTCAACTAGTGTCACTGCTACTTATAGTTAAATTACAAACGTACACATGATTCCTTTTAATAACTTTCCTTAACCACATACAATGTTAAAAATATAATCATTGAAATACTACCAAGATAAATTCTCAATCAATTTAAGACAGTTAACAAGTTTAGCCCTTTCACCCCCACCCCTTTAGATAAGTACGGATGTAATGAAC
The DNA here is from genome assembly GCA_019974015.1 of Nephila pilipes. Lineage (NCBI taxonomy): Eukaryota > Metazoa > Arthropoda > Arachnida > Araneae > Nephilidae > Nephila > Nephila pilipes. Next base: position 193,632 of record BMAW01115848.1, on the reverse strand, counting down.
CTGAGGTATCAGAGATTTTTTTTTTTTTCTTTCCAATGGGGTTTACTGTCAAGTGACATGACCCTGGGTTATTTGCAATTCAGATAGCGGTAGTACAGGGGTATAATCATGAGCTCCACGGCTGAGGATATACAAATAGAATCAGGGGTTTGAGTTTTGATTCCATCAATCCCTCACGTGCTTTCCTTCTTTTGGCAAGTACAGGAATCATGACCCCTAGTGATATTTTTCTTTCCCATTGGGGTGTGTCTTTGGTAAACATGGGTAATACCCTCCCAATTCCGGATATCCCAATGATCCTTCTCTATTTTCAACCAACTTTAAGTTAACTTTTTTTTTCTCCCAACTTTCTTAAGTCTAAAATCATAGTTACACATTGTTTGGAATTGGATGACCAGATTTGGCTCTTCCCCCATAAACCTTAAATGTCACTCACTAACATTCAAAAAGTGTATTTAAATTTGAAAACTTTCCATACACAAAGTAATCCTTCATATGAAATGCAGATATAATAATAAATTTCAAAGCAATCAATATCTTGTCAAATATTTCAGAGTATTTTAGTATTTTATAGGCATTAATTAATATGATCTACATGCAATTTTTTTATATTTTTACCTTTCACCTTTATTGAAGGAATTTATTTTTTGATTCCATTCTTTTCATCAAGAAGTAAAGTTCTTTAAGTCATCCTTGTATCCTTCAATTGCATACATAATTAACACACACAATGAATGGTAATATCTTATTTTACCACACTAAAAGCAGATTTTAATTTGTTTCTACATAAGTATTGATTTATTTAAAATATCATTTTTATCAATACTATAAAAAGTATCTGAAAAAATGTTTTCATTAAAATTTACAATACGATTTGTCTCAATTTTGAGATAAAGATTTTTCATTAAACAATCATTAATTCACATATACGATCATATGGATATACCTTGATTACATTAAGGCTGGATTATTATCTGTTTTTTGAGTTTTAAAAAAAGTATGTGACTTTTAACTCTTTTACAAAGCATTTAGTTCTTTAAGAGAGATATAACATATACAATACAACAGAAAGTAGCAGCAACAAAAGGTAAACAATTCCAATACATGTTTTAACTGCAACACCCAAAAGTAAGACATACTCAAACTCTAATATGAGCATTTGTTAATTTCAAATGAAATAAAACTGCAATTTTATAAATGAAAATTTAAACAATAAAAAGTTTCCACAAATTTTTGAATTTAAAGTTTAAAATAAAAGTTGCAAAATAAACTGATTGAGTTAAACATATTTAATGCATATCTGTTTAATTAACAAGAATATAATTTTTACTTCGATGTCATTTAGAAAAATACAGCTTTTACAATCATTTATTACACAGTTCAAATCTTTATAGAAACTGCACATATTTCTCTTAACTTCTTCCCTCTTTGCTTTTGGATAAACTATTGCTAATAGGTGAGAATCTGCAGCTACATACTATAAAATGTGTTTCTTCGCATTTCCTACATTTTCATTTTCCAAATATTTATCCGAATACTGTAGTGCAAAAACAGCTTATATATATAAATGGCATTACATTCTTTCTTCTAAACAATTATTTCTCATATTAAGATATTTTTTTTTCATGGTATTAATGCTTCACAGCAAGAATCTCAATAATAATTTTACCCATAACTTCATTTTAAAAATGATTCATAAAAATCTTTTTTTTTTTGAAGGAAAAAAAAATAATATTTTATGTATTTACATATCATTATCCAAAATTTATGTACTTTTAAAAGAATTATTCCAAACAGAAGAGATTAATGGCACAATGTAATTTTAAAAATTAAGCAAAAGTTCTCATTAAGTGCAGTTTCAGCATCAATGATGAATTACAAAACTGGTCGATATGTAAGTAAAAATAAAAACAATCTTGTAAGTTCTTATTAATAATTAATGCTATATAATGAATGTTTGGCTCATTATTAGAAAAAAAATTATATATAGTACAAAAGCATTAGAAACTGAGAAATACTTCATGAGAGTAAAACTACTTATGAAATTACAACACTGAAAAAGAATAAAACAGGATTTAATATGAATACTAATATTAAATAAAAAGTTAACTTAATTATGTGTTACTTACAAACACGGTTTGCTCAAAAAATATTGAAAAAAAAATTAATTTAGCTCAATGTAAAAAAAAAAAGTTGGTTTGGGAAAGAACAATAAAAATTGAAGAAAAAGAATATTTTAATTATACACCAAGATCTTTGGCGGTTCAAACGTTCTTTCTTTCATAGAAATATGGATATGGTGAATTACACAACAGTTCAAAGAGGGAGAATCAAGTTTGAAAACATTAAAATTATTTAAAGTGTTTACAGAAATAGTACTTTATTTTCAAACTAAATCTTCGAATTCCACAAGATTACACATGGGAATCGAAAGTACAGACTGTTTGTTTCAACCTGCTCATCTAAAAGAGCACTCTGCATAGTACTATGCCAAAAGCCTGTTCTTAACTACTCAGAAATGTTTCTCCTCATCACTGATATCTGGCAATTCAACACTTTAACACACAGCTCCTTCCTACCTGTTCTCAGTTCTTTTCAAAACTTCTTATCACATTTTTTTCTCTCATATCTATCCCCTGTTCCCCCATCTGTTTTTTCATTCCTTACTAGTGATATCTGGCAATTCAACAAAAAGCTCTTTCCCACCTGCTCTCTGTTATTTTCAGAACTTATGTTCCATTTTTTTTTTTTTTTTAATTTTATTTCCAACCTATCCCCTTTGATACCCCATCTCCCCTCTCCCAATCTGTTCATTCATGAGAGAAGGACTTTGCCCATTTAAACTGTTTCCTGTTGTTGAGGGATGTGATTTTTTAATACAATTTTTACATACTAGTCAGTTAATAATTAAATCATTAGAACTTGGGAGTATATTTGTGTACATATGGAAATCCCTTTCTCTTTTATTTATTTATTTTTTTCCATTTATTAAGGATGTTTTGCCAATTTAGAAATATTTCAAACACTATATATATATATATATATATATAAAATGATTTAACTTAAGTTTTTAATAGTTTAACAGAAAAATAATTTAATTTCCCATTCTCTCACTTGAAAATAAAGAGTTCATATTTTATTTCCTAATAGCATTCCTTTTAAACTTTAATTTATACAATCACATGCTCATAAAAATTTGCTGAATATATCATTCTCACAATTGCAGACCTGTAGATAAAATCCCAACTGGACAATTGGAGGCCATGCAAATCTTTAAGAATCCCTACATATATATACTATGTGATCTAATGCATCTAAAAGGGAAAATCCCTTCTATAAAACTCAAAGGGAAATTCCCTCTCTTCTGGCCTCTCTGCACGCTTGTTCTGTACTTCAAAAAGCAAAGCTGTATCTCCAGCCCTATGGATGTGATAAGGTATCTCTCTCTCAGCAAAAATAAAATAAACAACACAATGAAATGTGAACTTCATCTCGACTAATTATATTTAATAGATTAAAAATTACAAAAACCATAATATTATAATATATATATATATATATATATATATATATATATATAAAGTGTAAACTGTATTCTTGAGTAATATTGTGTAAACTGAATTCCTGAATTAATTTCTATTTTTAAAAAAATGTTTTTACCCCAATTTCTAAAAAATTTCATGTAATAAAATCATATACATTACAGTTAAATTTATATTTTTGTATAAGTGATAATTATTTTCTTAATACTTTTGTGCAAATGTATTTGCTTTAAAGTTTTATAAAATTTTGCTGTTAATCAGTGACTTTAACTTAAGGGAATTTAATATCTGAATAAGTTTCCGGATATTTAATTTTTCAAACACATGATATTTTTTCACATTCATGATTAAATGTATCAATCTTCCCTTCTAAATGTTTTGTTCAAAATCAATTTCAATATATTTTAACTTGAAAGAAATTGCTTTTAAATTAAACTGATAAACAAAGCATATCAAAAAATGGTTCAAAAAATAGAATTGTTTATATTCTTAATAAATCAATTCTATTTAAATAACACTCTACAAACATTTCAGTCATTTACAGTGATGCTTTATTCTTTACATACATAAGTAAAACAAAAAACACATTTAAAATCAAGCCAAAACAAAACTGAGAAAAACATTTTAAGTTTTATGATACATTTAAAAATAAAAGAGAACAGCAATGGAAATGACCCTGTAAAAATTTCTAGTGGGGAAATGCTAGGTCGATGCAGCTTATATCAACTCTTTTCCTTTGTTGTTTTTAACCCCCCCCCCCCCCCCCCATGTTCAATAAAAACAGACTACAAGATTTGCAAAGTAAAAACTTTCTGATAGAGATAAAAATTTGGTACATGAGTATCATTGTAACTACAATGGTAGAAGTCAACATTACATACCAAATTCTGATAAGCCAACATAAGAGCTTCATAGCAACTTTGCACATGATTTCTAATTTAATTTTTAGACCTGAAGATTATCCTGGAACAAAGTGGTAAAAATTTAAACAAAGCTACAAGGCAGGGAAGTTTAATACAGCTACAAGGCAGGGAAGTTTAATACATACTAACTTCAGTTCTAGTGATGAGAAAAAATTTTCAAATTAGCATCGAATAAGAAACTGTCGAATATGTAACACACATGTTGAGGGATCTTGACATAATAAATGGCTTGACACTATCTCAAACTATATGCATGGATATAGGGTAAACTGGATCTAACTGGATCTGTATAATGCCAAAATCAAGAAACTAAAGAAGTTAGTTGCTTCAAATTTTTGCCCCCCCCCCCCCAAAAAAAAGACAGAAACCTGCTTAAAATTTTCAAAAAGAAAATTAAAAAGTAATATGAAAGCCAACTATGTAAGCACAAAAATGCATGTATTTAATAAATAACCTTTGCTTTGTAAAAATAATATTCCTTCTAAAAAAAGGTCACCAAACTTGGTCAACATGATTACAACTATACACAGGCACCCAAAATTCTTACCAAGCTTCATATTCACTCCATCTAACACCATAAAATACTATTTGTCATCAATTTCCATTTCAAAGTGACTTCTTAGATTGGAGCATGCTACAGTTATTCCACAGTTAAACCAAGGTCAAAAAAAAAAAAAAGAAAAGAAAAAAAGAATGAATGAATGAATGAAAGAAATTTTTAAATATCATACGGAAAATTGAATAAGCTCAATCAGAGGATATATATGTGGTAAGGTCAAAGAATTTTTTTTAAGTTTAGTATTGACAATACTAGTCTAATCCAACAAAAATATTCAGGGTAAAGTACAATTTAATATTGAGCAATTCATAATTTAAATAAAAAAAAAAAAAAACTAAATTCTCAAAGTGAAATGTATGATGATCAGATTAAAAAAGCATATAAAGTTTACGGAGAAAAAAAAAACATTCAGGATAAATTACATAAAACTTTAAAAACTATATCTAAAAAGTATTTAAAAAAACAATCCTTATTCTAATTTCATCTTTCAGTAATCACAACAATTTTATTCCCGATAATTTTGATAACAAAGCTTCTAAATACAAAACAACAACTGAGTACGAAAACAAAATTTAGAGAACATTTTCCTATTGCAGCAACTTCAGTTCTTTGCAGAAGGATTATCTGAATCAGAACAAATTTCAAACGAATCACCAGCCAAAGAGGAAAAGTAGTTATTGTTAATGAATTGTAATACTAATGCTTACATGGTATTTAAAACGAATACTTTAAATTTGTGAGTGTGTGTAAAATATTTTTTGTCATGCATATATTTCAACTATGGATGGTTTTCTGCTTCAACTAATTTATTTACTATCAGTTAATTTATCCTATATTTTCTCTGTCCATTCATATAATTAGAAAAAATCTACTTAGTTATAATTTAGTACAATATATATATATATATTGCTTTGCAGGGTGTTGAAGTGACATTGTGTAAATTGTATCTGATATATAAAGAAATTTTTATATTATACTGGTTTCTCAATGGAATCTTTGTTTCATGATTTGATTTGTATGTATTTTTAATAATTATAACTTAGAATAAGAGCTTACTCTAATATCTTTTAGATTGGTGACAAATTCAAAAAGATGGTCTTGTACATGGGGGCTATTGCCTTTCGGGACATTTATGAATTTTTGGACTTTCGTTTCAAAACAAATCCACCACACAACATTAGGATTACAAAGTCAGCTAGTTAGTGGTCTAATTGTGAAGATATTTTGAAACAGTTCTGTATTTTTACACATTTACACACACATATTTCACTCAATTGGATTTTAAATAATTATAACAAATAAAATTCTGATCATTTAATATGATTTCTGGTCATGATTGTTTTATTGGTGGATTTTTATTAAATATTCTATATTGAAACTTTTTATACTCAAATTAGTTAAGTACTATTGACTTCCAAAATTTATCTGGCAACAGTGCATGGTGGTGGACATCATCACTTAAAAAGTTACTTAACCTATTGCACTCAGATTCGTGATCACTTGTCAAAGATATGATCTTTTGAATTTTTGCCTTTACAACTATGAAATTTGAATTGAATTTCGATGAAAAGCATGGATTCGGGTATGTAGTTTTTAAAGTTTTTAACCGGAAATATTTAATTATAATGTTTTATTGTTTCGAAAAAAATCTTAAATTTTTAATTGAATAATTTTTAATCGGATAATTTTATTGGATAATTTTATTGGATAATTTTAATGGATAATTTTTAAAGGATATTTTTAAATGGATGTTTTAATTGGATAAAAAAAATTTCTTTTTTTGTTTTTGAAAATAATTAGTAATTGAGATATCTCGCCATTCAATTTTTCTTCTTTGTTTATTGTTTCTTTTCTTTAAATTACAACTTGAATTTTGGAGTAATCCAATTTTACCCAACAAGGTGCATTGGGGGAGGGTTGGTACCATAGAACTAGTTTAACCCCACAATTCAGTCCCCAGTCTGAATATGCATGTTTTGTTTTGTTGGGTATTCGAATTGTTCGATTAATCTTTGGTTCAAATTAGTTTCAAATTTTATTCATCTCTTAGTTTCAAATTTGATTCAGTTTCAACTTTTTTACTTAGTTCTATAAATGTGTGTTTTTTTTTTTTTTTGTTTGTTGATTTTGGATTTTAATTGTTCTCTTCCTTTTGTGTCTTTTAATGATAAATTCATTGCTTTACCTTACACATATATATATATATAACATAATATACTCAACTGACTTTTTTCTTCAAAAGTATGGAACAATCAAAAATTCATGAAAATACTAACTCTGTAACATTAAATTCATTTAAATACACTTGAAGTTTTCTTCTTTGAAAGAAAGACATTGAGGCTTCAGTACATCCTTCAAGGTTAATAAATAATGTTGCTTCTGAAAAGAATGATCTAAATAGAAACTGACAATTCGACACTATAGTTAACTGTACAGAAAAGTCATAGATTACCCAAAAATTAATACATCAAATCTTTATAGATGATCTATGTAATGACAAATACTTGAACAAAAATATTAGAATGTTTGTCTCTTAGTTAATAATAGAACCATCTTGATTGTTACACTGATTTCTTAAAATTTATGTAACATCTGACAAATATGGTTCATTTTTTTAAAAAATTAATTATTACTGCAGATGTATGCACAGATTTACAAATATCCACTTAAAACCTAATGACTCAGTTCAGAAAGACACATACCTTAATCAATTTCTTACTCAATAATTAATTCCCAAATATTTTATACCATCTCAATAGATTGTGAATCTAGCATATTATCACAGATATATAGTTGCACATATCTACTGTGAAATTGCAAATATGGCTTCTTCTCCAAAATCTACGAAATTACCATCTTTATCTGTATGATAATTCTTGGTTTTTAAAAACAATATTCAAGAGTTTCCTAATCAATCATACGGTCCTGAAAACTATATATCATTTTCTTATATTCTTTTCAAACTGAAATTCAATCAAAAAGACACAATTTAAGGATAATTAAAAAAACAACTCCAGTTAAATTTGAGAAGGATTTTAAACTTCTTAAATAAGAAAACTCCTGCTATAATTAACAACAGCAATAATAAAATTGTAAATTTTAAATAATAATGAGCCTGTTTTAAAGAAAATAAATTGTACATAAAAATCAACAGCAACATTTGTTTAAGTGAGTGAGTGACAGTAAGGTTTTATGGCACAAGAGCCAAAGCAAGCTATGCTGCACCAAACAATTGTTAAAAAAAATATAAGAAACTATTAGTTTATAAATAAAGGATAAATACAAGGAGATAAAAAAGGTAAGAAGTTAAAACTTTAAATTTGGTGTAAAAGGCCAATGTTTTTTAGAAACACAAATAAGTTATGGTGGGGGAACAAGTCAGATAGGTTTAAAACTAATGAATGAAAAAAAATGTGACAATGATGATCAAACACTGGACTGTCAATTAAATTGTGATGAATAGTGTAAGGGACATGGCAGGAAGGACATCCTGGAGCACCCTCCCCAAACAAAAGATGTTTCTGAGTAAATCAAGTATGTCCAATGCGAAGGTGAGTCAGTCTGATATCCCCTCTTTGCATTGGAACAACTGGCCATTCTCCAATGATAGGCTTCACCAAGTGTAGTTTATTATTAGACTGGAGACTCCATGATTCCTGTCATATCTAATGAATAAGCTTTAAAATGTGACGTCTTATGTCCTCTAGAGAGACTGTGAGCTGCAGAGGGTTTGATGCCGAAAGTGCAGCTGAGTCCACTTGTTTATTGCCTAAAATACTTACATGATAAGGTACCCAACAGAATTTAATAACATAACCCTTTCTATACAGATTTCAAACCATGTCTACAATGTCAGCCCCAATAGGATGATTGTGATCATCCAGATATACCAAACATTTGTTTAAAGTAAATATATTTAAAACAGATAATAGTCTCACTTCATAATATTGTGAACTGCACTTTAGTACAATACAATAACTGCAGACTATATTACAATTTTGATATATATCAATAGTTAACATAATTGAAAAAAAAATTGTTACCTAGCCATGCATACTTAATACATATATAAATCATATAATTTAATTGCATACATCATGGTTCTTTTGAGAGTAGGGTTAAAAGATACTCCACTCTGGTCTGCCTTAAGAAGCCATATATTCCACTCCATTAGCCTTCTAAAGCCAAGTATTCTAATCAGAGATATTTTTCTTAATCTACTGAGAGATAGAGCTCTGAAAAACTGTAGTTGATTTAAATTAATGTTTATCTAGAATTACATGAGGGGAATAGTAGTCATAATTTTTAACCATGGATAGATGATGAAATCTCACAGAGTATTAAGAGTCTCATCAGGTATATTTAGGTTATAGATCCCTGCAGTAGAATGTAAAATTAGACACAATCTATATAACTTCCTATTTTTAATATTTGAAATGTTAATTAAATACTTACATCTTCACCACACAAATTTTCATTAATTAACTGAACTCGGTAATTTTTTGGTTAAAAATGTTTTTAATATATAAAATAAAAATTGTTCTTTTAGTATTTTTTTCACAAGAGTTTTCAAATAAAAATAGTTAAAGTTTTTTTTTTTTTCCTCTCAAATTGTGTCTTAAAATTCACTTTCTTTTTTTGCTAAGTGACCCTGGCTTTTTTTAGATTCAGAAAATAATTCCTATATACATTAACTAACTGTAACAATACTGAATTAAAATTGTGCTTAGTTTTAACATTTAGACAAAGTTATTCAGTGGAATAACCACGAACAAACTAAATATGATTACAGTAAAAATTATAAAATAAACAAAAAAATCATTAATATTTTTATGTAATCTTACTAGTTTCACATGCACAAGTCTTAAAAAAATTATAATTCAGAGTAGTTTTGAAATCATAGTTATTTGTTTATTAGATGTTGTCAAGCATTAATTATTTGTTTTGCAGATGGTACAGTTTTTGTTATTAAATAGCGTTTTTCCAGTGCGTGTGTTTTGAGAATGGTTCGTAATAGGAATCAATCAAGTCAATCTTTGACTAATCATTGGAAGTAAGTCAGCTGCATTTGTACTCCAAATTGGAAGCAAGAAGAGCTGTACAATGAAAACCATTTTTTATGGGCGAAATGCTCAAATTGCACAGAAATTAAGCATGAAATTATCACTGTGTATAGCAAGCATGCAATATTAGATATCACTGCCTTTGGAATTATCATCCAGGTGACCTGAAACCTCCATCAATGCTGAAAGTGTTACCATGGTCAAGTAAGTTCTTCTGTACAACAACATATAAAAATTATGAAAATTTAGAGCATGTAAGGCATTTCATATGGAAGTGTGCATTCCGATACTCATTAATACCTGCAATATCGAAAGCTATGGATGAGAAGAATGCTATGACTTTTGACTTCAGCACACAAAGACCAATGATGGTGGTCCTGTTTCAATCTTCTATAATGATATACAGCAGAAGGCAACAAATTCTTACATTGCATAAACACAGCAGAAGAATCTCTTCTCACCTCTTCACCCCCCACAACAAAACACTACTAAAGCTATATATAGTGAAATGATTACATAACACCTCACCCATGAGGCAAAAATCCAAAGACCAACTGCCAGCTAGAAAAGTCATGACCACTGTGTTTTTTTATACAGTGAAGGTGTTGTTTACAGCAAACTCAAGGGACAATATCAACTGACTTATATTCCAAAACATAACAGAATTTTAGGAAGGTAATCAAAGATCATTGATGTGGCAAATTAAGTGATGGCATCATACTGCTGCATGACAACACCAGAAAACAAGCAACTCACAAAAAAATCGCTACAGAAATTCAAATGGGAAATTTGGTTCCACCTACAATACAGTCCTGATTCAGCACTGTGCAATTCCCATTTGTTTGGACAAATGAAAAACAAGCTCTCCAGTCAACATTTCTGAACTAATGACAAACTTACACTCATTGTATTCAATTGGTTATAAAACACTGAAGGAAATTTGTATTTTACAATTGAAAATCTTATTTGTGGTGTGATAAATGTTTCACATTGAAAAATAGCTTATGATTATGATGCTCAGTAAAAAAAAAAAAATCTTTATTTCCATTTGTCTTTTTATTTTGGGGCATTTTAATTTAAGTGGTACTTACTTTTTAACTCAACCTTGAATAACAGAAATTATTACCAACAATCAATGACGGTATCATAAAACCTAAGTTTGGCTCTTTTGCATATATATATATTGAATACATCTCCAACTATCTTTTAGATTATTTCTTAAATATTCAGAAAAATTATCAAAGTTAAAAAGTAATTGGCAAAAATATCATTAAAAAAGAATCTAACTATATTAAGATTGTCATCTAACATAGAGGAAATATACCAAACAAAAAAAAGTACCAAAGGGTAAAGCTTATAACAGAAAAAAAAACCAGTTTACAAAGGACAGAAAATCTTCCTTCACATGAAAAATAATTCTTCAGATTTTTCTGGTAAATATGGTACTTCCTCATCGGTATCATACCCAATTCATACATTTGGGTAATACTTGTTTTTCATAAATAGAATAAGAAAAAATTGCAAAAAATAATTCAAAATTTACTATGCAGATTGTATTAGAAACATGCACCAACAACCAGAACCAGCAAATACATCAAAGGTCACAATATCATAAAAGAAAGAATCAAACAGTTCATAAGGACATGTGCCTAATGATGCTCAAGATAGTAGTACATACACACTGCACGAACGAGTTAAGGCGCCTGCCTATCGGCCATCTTGATTTAATAAATGTAATGTTAATCTAATGGAATTTCTACTACCGTCTTCAAATCTTTACTATTTTATCAACTTGAATGCAAAAATAATGCATACCAAAGAGCAAGAAATAATAAAAGTTTCTGCGGAATCAATGTTTTCCTTCTAATTTTTAAAAATATTTTTACCTCTATTTTAACAATTCATTTGTGGGTTTTTTCGGTCTTTAAAAAATATTCTCAAACATTTTTAAAAATCAGAAAAAAATGTAATTCCGCAGAAACTTTCATTAATTTTTTTGCACTCAAATCGATAAAATAGTAAAGATTTGAGGATGATAGTAGAAATTCCATAGGATTAATATTACATTCACGAAATTAAAATGGCCGGTAGACAGGAGCCTTAATCTAGATACATAAGAACAGATATAATACTATAACCCATTGCCAATCCTTTCTAGTTTGGTAGTTTGACATTTCTTCTGAATAGGATGCATATACCTTTCAGATAACTTAGGCTAGGGTTTATGAATTTAGGCAACCTATCAACAAATGCCAGTTAAAACTTAAAAATACATTATTCGATTAGTTTGCCATTTGGTTATGCTCCAGCTTGGTGGCATAAAGAAAGAAAAATTTCAAGAATGTTGACAAGAGGAAATTTCTTGAAATTTGAATAAATTCCTGTGACAAATTTCCACTTCTGATTCATTAATTTTTCAATTTTATTAAGCTATTATTATGTTTAAAGTTTTGTACAAGGATGAAAATGTCTGTTTTAATAAATTTCAGGAAATAATAAGGAATATAAAGTGGGAGAAAATCAAAATAATCACATTTTGATGAACTTACCCATAATGATACCGTTGATAATTTGAATTAGCCACCCCTCTATTTTCTGTGGGAAAGACATTATAGCCATAGTTAGACATAATGTTGAGAGTATATGAAATGTGTTTCAATATTTTTCTTACTACATCTATTGAATTTGAAGAAATATCTATCTGTTAGATTTGCTGAGAGGTAAAGAAAAAACAATGTCAGTTATTACCAAACATACGGCATTTTACCAAAAACATGAGAGTATCTCAATTTACATGCAATGGAACTTTACATTACCGGTATTTTTTATGAGGAAATGTAACATGAATAAATGCAAACAAGTTCAAATAAGATAAGGAAATTGATTTGATAGGAGTAGAAATATGCTTACAAATGGCATCCTGGTTTATTTATTTTTGAAACAAAGGATAGACTTTCATATAATTTTGCAGAAAACATCATATGTTTGGAAAAACCATGATAGAAAAAAATAACCATCTTCCAAATAAGTGTATTTATGAGCTTTCAGCAGGCAAAAAAAAAATGGTAAAATCTTTTTTTTGCATATATATGGAAACGAGATGGAGTTAAGTCCAAAAGACAAAATATGTAAAAAAGTTGTGTTTTGTTAGAAACATGTAAATTACATAATATATAATAGTGTTTCAACTAAAACAAGATGATGTCAGAACAACAATTTCCTAAGCATTGCAGTCATAAAAAGGACATGTATAGATGAATTGCATAAAAAAAACATTGAAAACCACTAAAAAAGGAACAGTAAAAAAAAAAACACTGACCTATGATAATGTTGAGGCCAACAGTCCACCAGTGCAGCCTGATTTTATACCGGATGCTTGATAACCGACCACATTTACAAATAAAATTTACGGTACTCATTGTATTCAAACCAAGAATAATTTTTATTATGCTCTTCTTATGCTGATTTTTCCTCCTATCAGTAACAACATTTGAATCTTTAACATGGCTAGGTAACAATGAATGATATTCTGCCAAAGCAATAAGATTTTGTAACGGATACTTGACTACATTAATCAAAAAAAAATGTCAGTTAAGGGTCGATGTCAAGCCTCCGATAAAAAGTCCAGTCTAGTGTGAAAAGGCTGATTCAAGAAATGAGGTCATTTTTATAATCGGGTTACCAGAAAAAACTAGATTTTATGGAAGGGTCTAGTTGGTGATAAATTGCCAACAAAATATTTTTGTTGCCAGCAGTACCTTAAATTATGATCCAACCAAAAAAAGATTGGGGATGAAAGTCTGTTCACTAAGAAAAAAAAAATCTTTTTCACCAATCTTGGTCCCCACCACCAGTATTTGATGGAAGTTATAAGGAGTCAGAAAAAAATATTACTTGTATACAAATCGATTTGCCTTTGACAATATTGAATAAGGTTTAACTTTATTTTCTGATTATTGGAAAAGCTGCCATATAGATTAATTTGAACTAGCAAATTGTGAACACATCAAGGTTGATAAGTATCTTTTTGTGAATCTTAAGACAGGAACATATTTACGTACAACAGAATGCATGAGGAGATCAGCTAGTTGGAGGAACAAACATCAATGTGGTATAACTTTTAATCGCTTATCTTCATATTTATCAAAACTCATAAAGAGGCTGAAGCAAGTGAGCGAGTGAATGTAAAGTTTATTGGAGCAAGAGCCAGATATGGCTATGCTGAGTAAAAAACAAGATTTAACTGCGGTCTAGACATGAAGAAATTCAAGAAAAGACAAATTGGTTGACAAGAAGGTGGGTCTATTATAGAGAAGGATCGCTAGGGTAACCCAGGGGTGCATCATCCATGTTTACCAAAGACAGTAAGCCCCATAGGAAAGAAAAAGATCACTAAGGTGCCTCGGGGTCATGATGCCCGTATTTACCTGAAAAAGACAAGTCCCTGAGGTCCCGATATAATCCCCAAGGGCAGGGTGCCCGGCTATACCCCTTATAGACTATAGTAAAAGGGGACAATAGAAAAAGATCACTAAGGTGCCTCGGGGTCATGATACCCGTATTTACCTGAAGAAGGCAAGTCCCTGAGGTCCCGATATAATCCCCAAGGGCAGGGTGCCCGGCTATACCCCTTATAGTCCCCTTTGACGCTGGGTACCCCTTATAGTCCCCTTTTACGACATGCATGAGCTACAGTGGGACTATTCTGTCATCCCTGGTCACCGCACGGGTCGAATGAGTGAGTGAATGTAAAGGTTATTAGAGTCAGATTTGGCTATGCTGCGCCAAACAAATTTAAATGTGGTCTATTGAATAAGAGAAATCAATGTGAAACTCTTGAAAATATTAAAATTCTTCATGTCAGTATGTCTCTTTAAGTCAGATGTCTTAAGCTGAAGTTCAAATGTTTGGAATTAACTTTGAAAAAAATTATGCATAACAGACAATATTTCATGTTTATAAAGTGTCATCAATACAATTCTCTTAGAATGTCTTGGAAATGTACTAGAAAAGGCAATTGAGTAAAAGTATTGATAATTCTTTTTATGAAATTCTGTTACCAAAAATACAGTTTTTTCAAATATTTTAAGCCATGCCCATAGCACAGGTCCAATTTCTTAACGAGGTAATCCTGTTAAGACCTGAACAAGTAAATTTAATGTATTCAAATTAATGGCATAATTATTGCAAATCGAGATACAATCACCTCAATCAAATTGTACATTAATTTTAACTATAAAATTATAAATCTGTTAATAATGTAAGTTTCTTGAAGCACCTACAAGAATTTCAAACCAAACAATACAAAAACTGATTTATCAAGACCCCACTTTTTTTAAAGAGAATTAAAATTTCACTACATATTCTAGAAACAACATTTACAGTTTGAATAAGTATAAAATTTTCTCCAAGCTGACACTCATTGAAAAAATTGGTATCCCACCTTGTAATGGGTTACTGACCTCTATAATAACTAATTGTGCCCCTCAGTTCTTAAATCTAAAATTATCCCTGATACTTTGATACACAATACAAACATTTCATTATGCATACAGGCTAAGTATCAATATTAAAACAATCATTATTTAACTGTTAATGAATAATCCTTACCGTCTGCATTCTGGGTATAAATGGTCTAAGAAGTAAACGTCTCCCATCATCAACAATAACAGCTGGAGGTTCAGATACAGTTGATTTCTGAAGATGACCCACTTTACTCTTGAAATGTAATGCACAAACTCTTGCAGAAGGCTGCAAACCAACATCCAGAGGTATTCCTAAAATCTCGCAGCATTTTGCTCTTCGATGGACATCTTCTGGTAATGGATATAAATCTATCATAGCAAAAGGATTCTTGAAATTTCTGCACTGACTAATGCAGCAGTAATGATTTATATTTGCGACCGGCAGTTTATTATTCATTCTAATTTGATAATTATAGAATTCAATAAATTTAAGATATACAGAATCTAAGGCTCAAATTTCGAATATTTAATACTATTTGATAAAATCAAAAGCACAGAAATGCGTGATTCGTTACTTTGTGGATACCAAAGAAATAAAATTTCCCAATTGGTAACATCATAGATAATAAAATATATCCCTATATAGATCTCAATGTTTTTATTTTCAATGAGCGCAATAATAACACAACTTCAGTTGCCATTTTAGTTTGCTTATATGTTTATCATCATACTGAAACTAGTTAAACACATACTCTAGAAAATTTATTTATTTATTTATTATTTTTTTTTTTTTTTTTTAAAAAAAACAATATCCAATTTTCAAAATTTATATTAAAGGGAAATTCCTTTTAATACTTAAAAAAGTTTCATTTTCTATTGCACTCCTTTTCCAAGTAATACATTAAGTAATTTTTTTATTTCAGCCTCCATAATGAATACATTTCAAATGTGGAAAAATATTCTCTTTAATTTCTTTACTCTGTAACTATTCTTGATTATTTTTATTTTCCAAATTTTTTCTGAAGCATCCAGTACAAATAAAGAATATTAATAATAATGGTGAAATATATTCATGTAAACAAATAGTAACAAACAATCAATCATTCTGAATAGGTGTGATGGGTTTCTACTTCTACCAGGAAAATTAAGGTGGTACGGAGAAGTACCAGAAATTTATGAAAGATTGTAAAATGAAGTGTGCTGTACGAACATGCGATAATACTTCAAATAACCGACCAGATTTGCGCTTCTTTAAATTACCGAACGAAGATTCTCTTAAAGATGAATGGCTGGATGCCCTGGGAATTGAAGAACATAGACATATTTTAGATCTGGCAGTTTGTGAACTTCATTTTAACATCAGAGACTTTCGAGCTGGGAAGAAAGAACTGAAACCTCATGCTGTTCCTGTTGTATACTCTGGTTCTCATGTATCTGATACATCTATTGATACTGATGATGATTTAATCTGCATTCATTCTTGCTGTGATCCTGATATAACTGAAGTACAAGCTGATGTGCTCCACAATGATATGCTTCAAGAAGTTAAACGAGAGTCTCTTGATGTAGAAGTAAAACAAGAACCAGCAATGGATTTGGTTAGAAATATTAAACTTTACTACAAATTACTAGCATTCATTTTTCATGTTGCAATATTTTCTTAGCTTAGGATATGAAAACTCGACGATTCGTCGATATTTTTTCAGCGATTACTCTTTAGATTAATTTTTTCTTAAATCTGCTTTCCTTTTTATTAAAATTAAATCTAACTAGCATCATCTAGTTTTGAGAAGGTGTCTTAGAAAAGTGCCGAATAAATAGCTGTGGAATTAAACTTTTGGTTTGGAAACAGTATATGAATTAAATCATATATTTGAGTTTTGAAAATCATGTTATAATCTCTGAATCAGAAATATTTTTGATTTTGGGAGATTAATAGTTCTCACTTATGATCATTTTTTCCCTCTTGCTGCTGTGCTTGTAAATAACTTTTAAAATCAATAGTAGCTTATGAAGAGAGGGCTTGAAATGTATTTGTACCCTGTGTAATCTTTAGCTTGCATAGAATTATTTACAGTAATATTGAGAAGAGAAAGAAGTCTCCTGTATATTCCTTTAAAAACTAAAATCAAATTGGAATATAATGTAGCTGTTACTTTGTAAAATGAAATTTAAATCAAATTGTATTGTATATATTTAACTTAGTGGGTAAATTATTTAGCTCAAAATATTATGTAAATTTCATCAAAATAGTTAAATTTTTGAAGTATAGAAGAGTTTTTTTGTTTCAAATTATTAACTATAAGAAATTGATTTATCTTGTAGTTATATTACTTTACTTATATTACAATTCTTATATGAATATATATAACAAATAGCTGCATTTTTTATTTGCAATGTTCACAAATTATGGAAACACAAATATATTTTCTGCTATTAGGTAAAGTGGTTATTTCTGAGAGAAAGGAACATTTATTAGATTCTAAATATTAAATACTTACATTATTGAATAGATTATAGTTGAATATTAAGTTTTCTTTTTGAATTATGTGTGTAATATCTTGCGGAGGGAAAGTGTTTTTAAAAGTAATGTAAATCATTTAACTTTTTCTTATATAAATTTAAATACTAATTTGTAGGAAGCTGATACATACCGAAGACCATCAAGAAGGGCTGCTCGTGTAGCTGCCAAAAAGATCTCCAACCATGTTAGAAGTTATGGTGTCAATGATGATGACCCTAGTGACATTTCAGCCACTCACTCAATTGGTCCACGAACTGTAAGCTCTTCTCATCCTTACTCAAGACCAAAACAAAAGAAAGTCCAAATAGGTCTTCAAATGGAATGCTATGATGAATTCCTGAGTCCAATTCAAGCTGAGTTTTTGCTTAAAGCTCAAGTACATTACAATACAACTATGAAAAGTATAAGACAACTTATGTCTACTTCAGTTAAAGTTTTTCAAGCTGAACCAGATGGATCTATTGTTCCTTTAACCTATGCTCCAGATATATCGTTGAAGACTGGATTCGTATCCACAAATGCCAAGTCACCAACCGTTGTTAGAAACAGACCAAATAGATCCAATCCTGCTACAGCTGTATCAATGAAAATTTCTCATACACCTTCACAAGTTGCTTCAATTTTTATAACTTAAAGCTAAGTGAGTAAAGCTTGAATTTTGATTTTTTTTTTTTACGTATTTTTAGCACTTAAAAACTGAATTTTGAAACTGATATATAAGGGTAAATGAAATGAAAATGGAACAGTAGCTATTATTTAGTGTATTTTTGTGCAAGTGTGATGAAAACTGTGTGTAGAGGTAAAGTGGTAGGTAAGAAAGACATGATTTATTGTGAAATTGACTTGTCCTAGGTAATCGTGCAAAACTATATGATATAAGGTTTGGAATGTAGTTTAGCGTAACCACCAGTTGGCGACAAAAATTGTTTACAGTTGTTTAGCGATATTTTGCCAATTGTGGTTACCATGCTTTCTCTCCTCTGCGGTGGCTTTAGCCGTGGCAACCTTTCGAATAAGGCATATGATACATGATTTTCAGTAAGAAGCTTTTTTTTTACATTTATACCTTTCTCTGGTCTTTTTTTTTTTTTTCACTTTTGTTGCAATTGCCGGGCCTACCTTTTCGAATTTGCCACACAAATACAGATGCCGGATCACCTGATGTTTTTTTTTTTCATTATACAACCCTCGGATCCTATTTTTTTCACTATTTATGCTTTCGCCTGGGCTACCTTTTTGAATTTGCCACACGAATACGGATGCCGGATCACCTGATGCTTTTTGTTATACAATCCTCGAATCCTATTTTTTTTCACTATTTATGCTTTTGCCAGGGCTACCTTTTCGAATTTGCCACACGAATACGGATGCCGGATCACCTGATGTTTTTTTTTTTCGTTATACAATCCTCAGATCCTATTTTTTTCACTATTTATGCTTCGCCGGGGCTACTTTTTCGAATTTACCACATTAATCGGAATTAGAGTCTTCCATCTTTTTTTTTCCCCCTTCTGTCTGGATTACTTTTTTACAAGATTCATTATACCTGCGCAATCTCACAGTCACGCAGCTGTTGCGGATGTTTTTCTTAAATCTTAACCAATCAGGGGTTAATCGTTTGGTCTTTTGCATTGTTTAGTGCCGACTTCTCACAGTTTCTAGAATTTTCTTTGTCCGTTAGTACAGTGTACCAGTTGTGCAGTTCAGTTGTTTATTAATTTTGCTGTGTTTTCGTGCTTTTGCGTTTTACGTTCTTATACGTTTTTTTATTCAAATTCTCCTGCTTGGTTGATATTGTGTTTCTGCGTTTTTTACCTTACCGTCAATCATTTACTCCACGTTTATTCTCCCAATCCCAGTTCCTTTGTCGAGGAAGAATTTCATTCTTACATGGATTAATACATGTGGAGACGGAGACACAATCATTCTATTCAGGATGAAATCTACAAGGAGTTTTTGAAAACCGTTATTACTGCATACCCGCCGGAAAATCGAGACGCCACTGAAACTTAGGTAAGTCAAAAAATTCCTACTTTTCAGCTTCGCGGAGTTCAGGCTCCAACATAAAAATCGCCAAATTTGGCGATTTTTCAAATCTCGCCAAGTGGTTACTCTAAACTACATTTTCACCGTAGCATTAATTTTGGACAAAATATCACTGGTGAAGTGAATCCAAAAGGATTAAATACTTTACGTATGATAGATAACATGCTTCTTTTAATTACTTTTTTCATATTAATGTTATCCAACCATTTCATGTTAATTTTCTAGGTTTGTGGTGATATTTAATCGCTTGAACAGAGCAAGGACAGATACTACTCAACTTGTGTTTTGTGTTATGTTTACTACAAAAATAATTATTCTGTATTCTTTTTCTGTCCGCCATTAGTGCTAGTAATACAATTGCACTTGTAAATATAATATCTTGTAAATAAATCAATATAGTTCTAAATCGTCTGATAATATTTAAAGCAACACATATTTATATAGCAATCACCTATATTTGGTAACTTAGGACGTGATTTTGAAGCATTCTATTCGAATCAGCGGATATTAAGGTATGTTTATGCATTAAAATTTTGCTATTTGTATTCTTCATTTAAGATGGATGAAAACAAAAGTGATCCTACTGCATTAAATTTCGATAATCCAAACATGGAAATCAATCGAGTAGCGGTTAAACCGCCAATTTTTTGGAGAAATAAGCCAAAATTATGGTTCTTGCAGCTTGAAGCGCAATTCGCCAATAGCGGTATTTCGCAAGATGCAACAAAATATAATATCGTCGTTGCTGCATTAGACGAAAATGTTTTAGATTTTGTTGTAGATATTTTGTCAAATCCTCCTGAAAATGAAAAATATAATACCTTGAAAAAAGCATTATTAAACAGATTAACTGATACCGAAGAGTCAAGATTAAAAAAGCTGTTGACTGATCTCGAACTTGGCGACAAACGCCCTTCCGATCTTTTACGCCAAATGAAAAGCTTGGCAGGAAATTCCATTTCTGATGAAATTATCAAATCTTTGTGGCTACAAAGGCTTCCACAACAAACACAAGCCATTTTAACTATAAGTAACGATACTTTAGATAAAATTGCCGAGATGGCCGATAAAATTATTGCTGTTTACAGTTCGTCAGAAATATGCCAAGTAACGAAAGTTGGCTCATTGCCAAATTCGGCGTCATCTTTCAATCGCAATAAATTAGATGTATTGCAAGCCGACATTGCTGCATTAACAAAAAAATTTGATGAATTTTCTCGAAATACTAGGTCACGCAGCAAATCGAGAGGAAATGACAGACGAAGAAGATCCAGATCTAATTCGGCTCGATACGAATTTTGCTGGTACCATTTTAAATTTGGAAAAAATGTGTACAGCCATGCCAGTTTAAAAAAGAAAATTCGGAAAACCAGTAAGCCAATCGCTTGATGCGGCTGGCGATATTGGCGAGAAAAGTTGCCGCTTATATTTACATGATAAATCAACTGGTAAGCAGTTTTTAATCGACACGGGAGCCGATATAGCTGTAATTCCTGTATACAAACAAAGGAATAATAAAATATCAGATTTTATTTTATTAGCCGCTAATGGTTCAAAAATTCAAACTTTTGGTACCAAAACTCTAAAATTAGATCTTGGACTTCGCCGCCAATTTACTTGGTCTTTTACAATAGCACATGTTTCAAGAGCTGTTATAGGAGCAGATTTTCTCAAAAAATTCGGACTATTAGTTGATTTAAAAAGGAAATGTCTTATCGATCCTTTAACTTCTTTGTCATCATTTGGTAAAATAGCAACTTTTCCAAATTTTTCTCTCACTACAATAGCTTCTTCATCGTTTACTTCTTCAGTGGCTAGTCTTCTTAATGAATTCAAGGAAATAACACTGCAAAGCTCACTGATTAGAGAACCAAAGCATTTAGTTACGCATCATATAATAACAAATGGTCCACCCGTCACAGCAAAAATTCGTCGCCTAGCTTCAGACAAACTCAAAATCGCAAGAGAGGAATTCGAATATATGCTAGAACAAGGAATTTGCAGACCCTCTAGTAGTCCTTGGGCAAATCCATTACATCTAGTGCCAAAAAAACCCGGTGGTTAGAGACCTTGTGGGGATTACAGAGCTTTGAATGCTGTCACCCAACCAGACAGGTCCCTATTCCACACTTGCATGATTTCTCTCATAATTTGTATGGATGCACTGTATTTTCAACACTTGATTTAGAACAAGCCTACCATCAGATACCAATAGAACCATCTGACATAGAAAAAACAGCCATCTGCACACCTTTTGGTCTATACGAATTCACCAGAATGACATTTGGATTGCGAAATGCTGCCCAAACCTTTCAACGATTTCTTCATTCTGTACTTCGGGGCTTAGATTTTTGTTTCAGCTACCTTGATGATATTCTCATTGCATCTAAGGATGATGCACAGCACATTAGTCATCTTAGACAAGTTTTCCAACGTCTTCAAGATGCCGGCTTGGTAATCAAGGTTGCAAAATGCAAATTCTCTCAAACTGAAGTAAATTTCTTAGGTCATCGTATTTCTTTCAATGGGATTGAGCCAACAAAAGAAAGAATAAAAGTAATCGAAGATTTCAAGCTTCCTGAAACTATAAAGGAATTGCGAAGATTCTTAGGAATTATCAATTTTTACCATCGATTTATTCCTAATGCTGCAGAAAATCAAGCCATTCTGAATGAATACCTAAGAGGAAAGAAAAAGAATGACAACAACAAAATTCCATGGACGGAAGAAGCAATTCAAGCTTTTCAAAATTGTAAGCAACAACTATGTCATGCGACTGTACTAGTTCATCCTTCTGAAGATGCTCACATTTCCTTAATGGTTGATGCATCTGATAATGGTATAGGAGCTGTACTACAACAGCTAGAAGATGGCATCTGGAAACCCCTTAGTTTCTTTTCAAGAAAACTAACTGACACCCAGAAACGCTACAGCACATACGACCGTGAGCTGTTGGCTGCATATTCTTCTGTAAAATATTTTAAACATTTTTTGGAAGGTAGAAACTTTACAATTTTTACTGACCATAAACCACTAACTTATGCATTCCAGCAGAAATTAGAAAAAGCAACTCCTCGACAGCAAAGGCATCTGGAGTATGTTGGGCAATTCACTGTTGACATTCAGCACATATCTGGAAAAAACAACATCATTGCCGATACTCTGTCTAGAATAGACGAGCTTCATATTCAGTCGGCACTTGATTATGAAGCTATAGCTAAAGCGCAGGAAACTGACAAGGAGTTAAAAAAAATTCTTTCTACTCAGAATTCTTCGCTAAAATTAGAAAAAGTTCCTGTCTTTGGTTCCAGCTGTGATATATTTTATGACAGTTCTACAAAGAAAAAGAGGCCTTATATACCAGAATCATTCAGGAAAATTGTTTTCAACAGTGTTCATAACCTCACCCATCCTGGAATCAAGGCTACAACCAAATTACTAAAATCGAAGTTTGTATGGCCGTCAATAAATAAGGATGCAAGAACTTGGACTAGAAGCTGTCTAAAATGCCAAAAGTCCAAAGTTACACGACATGTGCAGAGTCCTTTTCAACAATATCACAACGTCAGCAAACGCTTCACAGAAATCAATTTAGATATTATTGGTCCCTTACCATCATCTGAAGGATTTCGTTATTGCTTGACTATCATAGATCGATACAGTCGATGGCCTGAAGCAATTCCATTACCTGATATTCGAGCAGAAACAGTAGCAGACAACTTGCTTAAAGGTTGGATCGCACGTTTTGGAACACCTTTAGTCATTACCACTGATCAAGGTACCCAATTCGAAGCACAACTCTTTCAAGAACTTTCAAAATTAATAGGATTTAAACGAAATAGAACTACATCATACCATCCACAGGCAAATGGATGCATAGAACGATGGCATCGAACTCTAAAAGCAAGTATAATGTGTCATGAAAATGAAAGTTGGACAAGATCTCTTCCAATCATATTGCTCGGATTAAGAACAACTTGGCGCGCTTATTTTCAGTCTACTTCAGCGGAGCTTCTATATGGTGAAAACATTCGTTTACCATGCGATTTCTTTGAAGATACTAAATTCCAACCACAATCAGAGTTAATGCAAAAACTTAAAGCAACTATGAAACAAGTGAAACCTATTCCATTTTCATATAACTGCAAGCAGAAACCCTTCGTTTTCAAAGACCTTAAAAAATGTTCACATGTTTTCGTGCGCACTGACATTATTCGTCGGAGTCTGCAACCGCCATATCATGGACCATATCAAGTTATTAAACGATCTGATAAAATTTTCACACTTCTCATAAAAAATAAAACTGTTAACATTTCTATAGACAGGCTCAAACCATGTTTTTCTGACAACTCTCCTGAAACTGATTGTGCAATAAATCATAAGAGCAATCCAGTTGACAAGCCTACATCACCAGTTAAAAAAAAGATCAGGTTTGCACCGTTGCCCATTGCTCCCTCAACCAGATTCACAAGAAGGGGACGTGAAGTTAAATTGCCATTTCGTTATCAGTGAGATACATCTTGGCAGAGTATCTCACTTAGAGGGGGAGTAGTTGTGGTGATATTTAATCGCTTGAACAGAGCAAGGACAGATACTACTCAACTTGTGTTTTGTGTTATGTTTACTACAAAAATAATTATTCTGTATTCTTTTTCTGTCCGCCATTAGTGCTAGTAATACAATTGCACTTGTAAATATAATATCTTGTAAATAAATCAATATAGTTCTAAATCGTCTGATAATATTTAAAGCAACACATATTTATATAGCAATCACCTATAGGTTTCTAACTCATTCCAAATCAAACCTAATATCTAAGTTTCATTCTTTGAACTAGTTTCACAGTCACCAGACGATTCTTATTCTCCAGGATTGAACCCCCTTTTGCCATTAAGGTTTTAGAATTGGCCATGAACTCGTCTAATTGACTTTTATTGTTGACACTAGTAACAACATTGTCATCATAGAAACTCGAAGTTTTTTCTCGAAAGATTTTTCATATTCCTCACTTTTTTTTAATATGGTACTCAATTACTGAAGCCAAAAGAAAAGGACTGCATTTCACACCAAAATCAAATCTTGTGTGGCAGAAAATACTTAGTTTCCTTCCTTCTATATTTTTCCACCACAAGAACTGCAGGAAATCTCTATCCTCTGTGTGCTTATTTATTTTCAGAAAATCTTTCCTAATGTCAGCTATAACACCAAATTCTATCTCCCTGAATCAAAGAAGAATATCTGGTATTAACTCTATAATATTAGGACTATATTCCAAGCACTGATAAAAAGATGGATAATTTTCTAATCTAGCTGAAACATCAAACACTGGACAAATTGGATTAGCATTGATACTTGAGTTTTATCACTGCACTGTGAAGTAGATAATTACAATGAGAACTTACTTTATTCTTCTATTATACCATCATCTAACCAGCTTAGAAAAACTTTTTCATATATATTCATAGCTACAATATTTGAAATAGTGTAGTTGGGCCTTTTCTTTGTCAAATTCAAGTTATCAGGCAAAGGAGATTTATTGTCAGACCATGGTAAACAAACCTCATATTAGTCCTATTTATTAATTTTCTCTTTTTTCTAAAAAAAAAAAATGCTCCATGGTCTGAAGATCAATCTAGTACTTGAATTTTTTTTTCAGCAGGATCATCGACTCCAATCAAGTACAATGTCCATAGATTTGAGATTTCTGCTTCATTTACAAATATCAATAACACTGTCATCACCAAATTTTCTTTCAAAGATTTTTCCTGTGGTATCTTACCTGTTTACGTCCAACCTAAGTAAGCTTCTATTGCCACAAGATCTGACAATAGGACTTTTCTTTTGCCAGTCAACATTTTTCCATTGACATCAGTTTCAATGAGAATATTGATGACTTCCCAACTGTCACTAATGTTGGTTAAATTAATCTCATTTTCGTTTAACTATTTTATCCAGGGACCTTTAAAAACTAGTCATATGTTTTTACAAATGGTAATTACAAAATTAAAACTGTAATCGCTGTATAAATTTCTCAATTCCACTGTATAGCGTTTTTTTAGAACATATCACATACTTTAAAACTGCTTGGCATTTCTTAACTGTGTAAAATAGAGATAAATGTGCAAAGTAACATCATTTTTCTTTAAAATATTTTTGTCTTTCCAATAGACTCATTTTCTGAGTTGTAAAGCAATCTGAATTTTAATGTTTGCCATCACAAAAAATGCAAGATTTCTTCTCGTCTCCGTTTTTGTTAGTAAACCTATAACTGTAAATATTTTATTTCTCAAATTTTCCGAATTATATTGCTCCTTTTTCTATGGTTTATATACCCTTAGCCCTTTCCTAAATCAAAACTGGCAACAGCCAAACATATCCTTTCTTCTCCTTCAACTTTTTTTCAGAAATTGCATCAAATTATTTAACATTTTTTTCATGTCATTGTTAATATTAGAAATATTACTATGATTCCAAGCCTTTAAAAAATTATTTTGGAAACAAGATTCAATCATAGGGTATAAAATGGATGCACATTTATCCATGGTTACACCTAATGTTTCCAATGCATGCAAGACTCTATTTTATCGTATAGTGAAGTAAATGTAAACATTTCCTTAATTTGCTTAGTTATTATTGTTTTTAGCTACTCTAATGTATACCTCCACTAAAATATCTTCTCTTCCAAACCACAATTGTAAGCTCTCAATAGCCTTTTGATAATTGGCACCATTTGGCGGGGAACTTTCAACTACTTCCCTTGCACTAGAAACAGAAACTATTGCTTGAACTAAGTAATGAAATTTATCTCCTGGCACGTTACCTCGTCTTTATATATCTGTTTGAATTGGCTCCAAAATGGAATCTAATCTTGCATTATTCTTGGTAGGAAGATAAAAAAAATTAAAAATTGTATTTTGTTGTTTTAATCTGTTTTTAATACAATGTAATCCTCAACTTATTACATTATTTCATGCAAATTCCTTTTTAAAATATTTAATATTTTAGAATTTGGCCTTGCCTCTAAAATTCTTTTTGGGATAGAAAAATGTCTCAGTATTATCATCCTAACATAATAAATGCAAACAGCATATATTTTAATCAATTGCTTATTTATAATTGATGAATCTTTTTTGTTCATACATACCTAATGTTCTAGTTTTGTCTACAATATTTTAATACTAGATTGATGTTTACTTTTACTTATTCAAATAAAAATGCTCATGTATTTATTGAATGTTGCTAAATTTCAATGTCTCAATATAAGTTACAATGGTGAAATTTCACTAATTTTGCAGAACCAGTAAAAGTTGACTGAATCCTTCCTCTGCATTTTCATTAACACTTGAAAATGAAAAGTAAATACTTTTTTTTTTTCTTTTTTTTTAATTCAACCAATATTTGTGAAGGCAAAATCACCAATCAAGAAGCAATATGGAAATATTTTAAATGATGGTTCTGTTGTTTTTATCTTGTATTTATTAGCCACCGAAGGGGGTGTTGTTTTAGTCAATGTCAAAATGGACACCTGTGCACTTTTTTAAATAAAGTGTTTTCTGTATTTCATTTTTAATAAATGAATGAGGGAGTGAATTAATTAGTCAATCGACCAGATTTCTTTCCCTTTGTCATATTATTATTTGCTGTAATTCTTTTTTTTTTTTTTTTTAATTTAATAATTTGATAAATTTTTTTTTTTTTTTTAATTTAGCACCTTTGGTGGCTAAATTGGTTCTTTGCAAAACTGTGTTTTGAACAATTTTTTTTCCGCATTTTATTTAGATATTTATTTTTAATTATTATTTTAGATCTTTTAATTGTAATGTAATCCAGTTGGTGGACTTCCTTCATAGCTCCTAATTAGGTATTAATTTTGTTTGTAGTAATAAATCGGTCAGTGTATTTTTGAAATATTTAAAATTGTCATTAGGACAACAAAAAGTTCAATCATTTAATTTCTTCCACAGAATATATTGATATTATAATTACACAACATATTGAAACATTTTTCTTTTAGGGGGGGGAAAATGTTCATAGCTTAGATTCTGTTCTTTATTATTTGATACAGATAGTCTTAATACCATATTACTCTGTAATGGTACAACATCTTTGATTGTGGAAATTTGTGAAAGTAATTTTAGATTATTTCTGTTTCAAGTTAAAGTTGCACCTATAATCACTGACAGCAAGTCCTAATATTGCTTCCAGGCGCTTGTTGCCTTGATCCCAATTATTATAGCTGTTTACAATTATGCTTAACTTTTAACAAATGATGCACTTAAATTTTTTAATATTAATTCTGATGAGAGGGTATGTTTTTAATTGTTAAAACAGGAACCTCGTAATTTTAGCCGTTACCGTTACTATATTTTGACTTTAAAAATTAAATATTAGTTTAAATTATGAATTTCTAATTTTAAAACATAGTTTATAGTACCTGGTGTAGCTTTTTGTTTTTACTTTGTATGCAAATGTCATTTAGATTTGTTTGGTTTTATTAATGTCACACTAGAAGTAACACGAGGGCTGTTAGTGACGGACCTCGTAATTTTGAACCTCGATCAAGTGTCATTTAGAACTTTTTAAGTTTAATTACTCTTTCCAAATATCAAGATTCATTTTTATTTGTACTGCATAGTTTTATATTTTTAAGTTATTTTTTGCAAAAGTTTAATCAAATAAAAAGAATAATCCGTATAATTAATAAATTTATATTCTCAAAAATATTTATTTTGTTTAAACCCAAAAAAAGTTTTTGATACAATATTTTCCTCCTTAGATTCATTAGAAGAAAACTGGATGAAACTTGATGAAAAATGTGGAAGGAATTATACTGTTACTTTTTTCAGTATGTGTGGAGAATGAAACTGTATTAACCCTAGAAAACTACTGGCATTTTCTAATTTTTTATGACTAAAGTTATGTAAATGTTATGTATATATCATAAGAATGGCAATGAAAGCAGTTATTTAGTAATGTTCGATTTACATTCAAAATATTAAGTTACAAAATGACAAATTTTACAAAGTGTTTTCTCTCCTTTGACATAAAAATAAGTCTTAAGAATATTTTTAAAAAAAAGACTTTCAAAAAAAGTTTTTAAAAAATTGCCTTCTAACCAATGAAGCATTTTTACCTAGTACTCTCTAAAAACATTTTTTTAACAATTTTAGCCAAGAAAAGTATTCTCTTATTTTCTTGTTACAGAATTGGTTTTATTTCTTTTTCTTGGAACACATGGTTAGAAATCTTTTTTTTTTACCTGTATTTTCATCCATATTAATGTTTATCACCTCTTAGATCTTACAGAATTTTTTTCAATTTTTTTTCTAACTTCGAGGTCTTATAAAACATTGTTTGTTGCAATATAACCAGATTTGGCTTACATACCATAAACCTCAACTTTCACTGTCTCACTTAGACCTTTGATACAAATTCTCTTTTTGAGGCCCAGCTTTTTGTTGAATGGCTGCAATTCTTATTTTTATTTATATGAAATAAATTAACTATTATAGCATTGTAATTTAAAATTGTTTCTGACTTGCTATTAATTTCATGTGTTGTCATACCATTATACAAACAAGAAGAAAAAATAAAGTAATTCGATTAATTTGTGAAATGATCATCTCATTCATCATCATTTTTTTTCTTCATATGGAGTATCTATAGTTTTTGTATCATCTGTAATTTATTTTATGAGCTATAATTCATTAAAGTATTCTGGTTTTTAATTTTAAAAGTATAACTAGTTCATTTCTTAAACTGGTAAAGACAGATGAAAGTATAAACAGACTTGAACAGGCATAACCAACGTTTTGGAGGAAGAACTATTATAGCTCAAAAAGTTTGATAGTCATTTTAATTTATTTCATGTATCAAAATGACATTGTTAGCTTTCTAGGATTAATTATTGCTTCAATGTTAAAGCAATTTTTTTTATTTCCTTAATGTTGTGTATGCTTATTAAAAATTAATATTGCATCTCTTCTATTTCTCTCTAGATATTGTAGTGTAACTCTGTGATTGCAAATCATTTGGAATGAAGTTAACAGAATGATATTTTTCAACAGTAGTAAGGTTGAACTCATTGCATGATCAGTAGTTATGAAAACTTCATCAATTGGGAAGTATTGTATATAATTCAAAAACCATATATATTGTGAAATGCGCATCCAAAACATTTTTTTTCCAGAAAAATGTTTTAGAATATAGCTCTTAAGTGCCATTCCGTACTTGTTAAAGTTAATGAAGTACATGTTTCTTGTATTCTGTTTTAGATTTGTTGAGTTTTATATATTTTATGTTGTTTATTTGTTTTCCTCCTTAAAATATTGATACTGATGTCTTAAAATTAGTCATTGAGACATTCTTATACATTTTTAATCTTATATCTCTTAAATAGCTTGTAAACTTTCTTCATAGTCACATGTTTCCTATTTGTGTTTTATTTAAATTTGCAGTAATGTATATATGTATCATTAAAATAATTATCTGCAAAATATGTACTTTTACATTGATTTGAACTATTATTCTATACATCCTTTTTATAGGAATGTTCTGTTGTTTATCTTATATATGATAATATTCCTACTGTATGTAGTTAAATAGTTAATTAAGATTTTAGAGCAAAGAAAAGTTTTTTTGAGAAAACGTTCTCACACGTTTTATTTCCATTTAATATTTTAAGTTCTATTTTATTGCTGAAGAACTAACCATGTAAAATATAATATGATAAATTATTCACACACGCCGATATTTTAAACATATGCATCAATGTTTGATAACTATATTCTTGTTGCCAGAAGTTATACTTTGCAGTTTTTCCCCTTTTTACAAAAACTGTGACTTTGATTCTTGGTAGTTCAGATGGAGCAGAAAATGTAATTTGATTTTAAAAATGCTATTGCTTTTATCTTGAATTTAGATCTTAATAATTTGTTTCCCTCGCCAAAGTTTTCGAAAAAAATTATTAAATTGTGATATGTCAAATCTTTAGTCATAACTATTTATTTTTGTGAATTTTATTATTTTACAATTTTTAATCATTTTTAAATTTATTATTGTGTCAAGATTTAATAAAAAGTTAAATTGTTGTATTTTGGAATATTTAGTATGTGTATTTGTGTTTATTTATTCAAATTTTGAAGAAAAAAGGAAATTGTATTAATGTATGTTATTAAAATCCTCACAAAGTTTCTTTTGTTTCAGAATTTTTGTAAAGTGCACTGAAATTCTATAACATAATATTTATTTCAGTTGCTTTATGATTTTTCTGCCTTTTTTTTTAGCTAACTATGTACTGTTCTTTGATTCTCGACTTAATATTGATACAGTTTCATGTTAATATTCATAAGCAATATAATTTTTTTTAACTTCATGTTTGACAAATAATGAGTGAATATAATCTGATTAATCTATCAAAACTTATTAATGTGAGGAATTTTTTTTTGTCTATTTAAATAGATTTTTTTTATATATCAAGTATTTTTCCTAATTTATTATTTTTTAGTTATTACATTGATGAAGTTGAATGCATATGTTTAGAGTAGATATTCTTTTAATTATGTATTATCAATGTGGCCTTAATTGCATAATCACGGAGTGTGGAAAAACTTAACACCAATATGAGGATTCACAGGCATTTCTAATTATATTACTGAAGTTAAGATATAAAATTTATTTTAGTTATG
The DNA here is from genome assembly GCA_019974015.1 of Nephila pilipes. Lineage (NCBI taxonomy): Eukaryota > Metazoa > Arthropoda > Arachnida > Araneae > Nephilidae > Nephila > Nephila pilipes. The sequence continues at coordinate 161,823 of BMAW01115848.1, read as the reverse complement.
TTTACCCTACAGAATATAAATCAAATTTTAAATGCTTTTAATTTAAAAATTGACAACTGGGGCTTTCAGCTTCTCATTTAACACTGTATAAACATTTTTAATTTAAGAAAGATTATTGTTTATGATACATAACTACCATAGTTTTAAAGTTATTAATTCATAGCTTCATTCATCATTAGTGTCTAGAATTCAGTATATAATAAAAATTTATATTAATTTTCAAATTTCCTCTAATAAAATGTATATTTTGTGCTGTTTCAAATAACATATTTATTCAATGTGTGTCTAGCACTATGCCATTTAATTGGGGATTTAACCACTAAGATACAAGTGTTATATTAATATACAAATCAAATAATTTTTGTGCAATCATTATCGTGTGGTCATGTTCATATTTGCATTTGATTGAAATGAAATAAAATATATGAAAGATCATCATACCTAAATTTTTTTCAACTAAATGAGCAAAAAATATTTATTTTTATTTTTAATTTTCCAGAAAAAAATTCAATTCATATGGATTTTAAAATTTTGGAATTATTCCGGTAAGAGTAAACAATTTTTTTTAAAGAATTTTCATGTAACGTTGTGCAGTTTCCTAAGAACAGGATTAGAGGCAAATTACCTTGAAAAGGAAAACTTTATTATATATATATGCAAAACAAAAATCATGTGTATTTCCTTTTTAGGTATTAACATTTTCAAAACAACAAAATCATATTCGGGTACTCCCCCTCCCCTTCCATACACACACCTGCGAACATCCTAAAACTTTTTGTTTTTTTGAATTTGCATTACTTAACAGTTTTTAGAAATGGCTATTATAATAGTATATTTTAAAAGACTTTTGTTCTTGCAGGAACAAAAATTAGATTTTGGATTGGTCCGATTATTGAGAAAACTAATATGTCACTAAATCGCCTTAGGTTAAAAGGAAGCAACTACCAGCTATACAAAAAAAATTGAGAAGAAACTGTTCAATATATTAATATGTAATATTTTTTTTATGAAAATTGCGTTAAGAAACATGCAGTAAACGCTCTTTAATTCAACGTTCGATAGTTCGGAACCGATCGAGACGTTCGCTTTCGGATTTTTTCGTGTGGATTTGGGATTTGTTTACTTTTACCGCTATGTCGTGCCACCATGCTACTTGCATTTTCTCCAAAGGTTTATCATAACTGTCAGTTTTCATTTTAGTATTAATATATATATATATAAATTGTTTTCTAGCAGGTTACATATTATGTTTGCATAACATTATAACTATGTGCATCCAAAGTGCTATACAATAAAATGCTCTCGAAGTCCATCAAGCGTTCTTCAAGTGCTAAAAAAAACTAATAATTGTTAGCAAGTGATCTGAATGACTTATCAGAATTTGTTTTAAGAATGTTCAATGTTTGAATCGAATTTTATAGTTGCTAGCATTAGAAAATATTTTGTCAGATATTTAGTATATCATATACACAGATTCAGAATGTGCATAAACATTAAATATTCTTGCACATCTTAATCGTTTTAAAAAAAATTTGTGCGAGATTTATCTTTGGTATCTCCTTTAAAACTATATTAACTATGAACGTACCAGATTAAAGATAAGTTACTGTTTCTCTCGTAATTATAAACTTTTAATCTTTTTTATCCAAGAATCACTCTTCGTCTCTATCGTTCAGGGAACCGTCTCATATGGGTAACAGGAGAAGAGGTATCAATCACAAGGCGTTGTTTCGAAAAGCGATCGCTTAAGTCAAGTTCTTAGGTTGTGTTGGCTGGGTGACAGAGATCGACCCGTATCTCCCTCGTTACAACCTGGGACTGTGCACCATACGCACGTTATAGTGAACTCCTCATTGCTCAGTACCCTTCAAGGGCTTCTTTTTTAAGGCAAGTACAGGAATCATGAACCCCTCCGAAGAACCCTAATTCTTCGGAGGGGTAATCTTTTTAACGGGAGGGGTAATCTTTTTTCCCATGTGGATTTTATTGTCTTTGTTTAACACGGATGACACGCTCCCGGATTACTGCAACATTCTATCTGTATTTTCGATCCTTCTTGTTAACCAATTTTTTTCCAAGATCACAGATTCACATTTTCAGAAGATTTGCTCTTGCGCCATAAACCTATACTTTCACTCACTCGCTGCTCAGTAAACGATATATTCCGGTTGTTACCCAGGAACGACCTGGAACCTGATTGAACTGAAATTAATTTGCGGATTCTTTATTTCAATACGACTTCAACAGAATGGAAAATGGGTTTGCTTTTCTTACGAAGGGAGAACGATCAGTCATGGGCTGACTATTCTTCCTCCTTGGGGAGACAAATGCTTCCACCTTCTTTGTTCCCCGACGACTTTATCCGTCACAAAACAATGAAAACTTTTGTACAATTGAAGTATTGCCAAGTGCGGCAAACTATGAATTTTTTTAAGACTCATAAAAAAAACGTAACGTCTCTGCAATCCTTTTTCTCAAAACAATTCTGTAAGTGGTGGGGGAAGTAATTTCTATTTAAAAAAAAAAGAGGAAATGAGGTTCCATCTAAGAAATCTGAAATTATATGAAAATTAAACACTATAAGCAATAACCCCCATAATTCTTTGAACTTATCGCGTGGTATAACATCCAGAAATAATTTATGATATTGAAAATGACGTATTGCGACAAAAACGTTTATGCCGTTCGACAGTAACCAATTTGTCTTAACAGTCAAACATACACTTTGTATACACAATATTTGTATAAACTTTTAATAAATTATGCAGGAGTGATATTTTTTTTTTTTTTTTTTTTCCTTATGTTTTTTTGGCTTTCTCCCAAATAAGTTTACCCTTCACTGACGAACACCATACTGTTTTACTTCTTAGTTCCGGAGCCTCTCCTATCCATATTCGATATGAGGCCTGTTTTGAACCATCTTCAAATTTAGTGTGACCACTTCTGTCCCTTCAATATCATTTTAGAATTGCATCATTATTATCAGTTTTTATCAAATGCAAATAAAGGTTTATTTTTACATAGACGCCAGAAAATTGTCTATTCCGTTATTTGATTGAAGAGTGTCTCCCGGGATACCCTAGCGATCCTTCTCTATTTTCGACCCTCCTTCTTGTCAACCATTTTTACCTTTTTTCAACTTCACGTCTAGACCACAGTTTAATCATGTTTGGCGCAGCATAGCCATATCTGGCTCTTGCGCCAATAAACTTTACATTCACTCACTCACTCACACTCACTTGATTGAAGAGTGTAGATATTAATCAGCGGCTATGAGGTACATTCAAAACTTCAGTGATAAAAGCAAATTAAGGGTTTTCACCTTGATACTAACAATTTGGAATTTAAAAATCGGATACTGTGCAAAATATTTATAAACAACTTGTGACTGTAAATCAATACCCTGATTTTATACACAAATGGTTCTAAGTCTGTGGTTCAAATTGATTCCTCATTTTTAATAGATAAATCGTCACTCGGTGCTTTTCAGTTTCATCCTACAAGTTCTGTTTTTATCACTCAGTTTTCTACCATTAACTAAGCGTCAGATATGTCTTAAACCGAAATAGGGAAACCATTTTTTTTTTTACACAAATTCTTGGAAACCTTATATCACTCAAATTTCTCATCTCAACCATAACTCAAAATTTGTAAGCATCCAGTAGTTACCTTGTTTGAAACCCTCTAACGTGGGAATCAACGGCGTCGGAAAAAATGGAAAGTGCTGCAAATCCTGCACCCAGTGTAATCTCCCCAATCAGTCCACACTAAGATATTGTAAAATACATTTAAATCCATAATTACATTGGCAAGATCAATAGAATCTAGAAATTCATAATAAACTGAATCATATAATACCCACCATTTTCCATTGGAATTCATCATGTAAAAGGCAAGGCGTCATTTTATCCCGTCTACGAATTGGACTCATGAGATTTACATATTATTGCGGGGTTGATAGACTTTCACAGTGCAGGAAAGATCCATGTAATTAATCAACATTTTTTCCTAAAGTAAAGCTAAATTTTTATTTTGAGAGATTCTAGTAGAAAGTAATAAACGTCTTTCAACAAGAAATTATTTTAGTACCAACACTTAAATCCACAACAGCGCAAGTTCATATAACCGCATCAGTATGTATACTAAATTATACTAACTCATTTATAACAGCATCTAGTTGCGTAGCCAAATTTGGTGGACTTGCGACCAAATTTGTCACCTAGGTCAACCCCACTTATCCAGCGTTATTTATTTGTATATTCTCATCTTGGTTGTAAAACTATCTGTCTGGTTACAATAGTCATTCTGCAGGGAAAACGCTATGTACGCCTCTTTTTGAGAGAAAATCTCTATATATTATCATTGTCTTGCCCTCTGTCCGTGAGACACATTTTGAATGAATGTTCTGGTTTTGAGTTACGCTTTTCTAGCATTTTAAATTATATGCATTATTTTTAATTGAATTGGTCTGGAAAGCATATCATTGTTTAAGGAAATGGTTTCGATTTTTATATGACATTGATTTTACTCCATACGTTTGAATTCGTAGCAAACAAATTTTATTCTTTGTTTTATCCAAAATGAATTTTTAAACTGATTTTCTCAATTAAATTGAAAATGTTCAAGTTTTTGGCATATATCTGAAAAAGACTTTAGTGCCAAAAATTTTACTCAGTCAACCAACAACTGTGTTTACTTATATATTTCGTATTTTACAACGTTTTTCTGAATTTCACTTGGTGTGTGTGTGTGTGTGTCATCAAATTTTCGATCGTTAATTTAACCAACTTCCCATCAAGCTAGAGCTTTGAAATTTTGGGAATCGTTCGTACTCGCCTAACAATGCAATATTTAGACGTTTGCGATAAGTTTTAATTAATATTTTCTTTAATAATGCAGTTTAGCCCAATCACTTGGCGCGATTTCAAAAATTTGCTCCAAACTTGGCTGGTTTTTATTTATTATTATTATTATTTTATTTTTTGTTTAACTTAAGTCCGTAAAACGGAACAGGGTAGCCACATTTAGCAAAATATCGCTAAGTAATTCTTGTCGCCAAGGGTGGTTGGGTAAAAATGCATTCCATTCATTTAATTTACCGGATGAATTAATTAATTTTAGTTAGTTTTAACGTTTTTATGTATTTCACTTGGTGTGTATCTGTCTGTGTGTGTATATCACTGTGTCATCAAGTTTTCTATCGTTAATTTAACCAACTTCCCAGCAAGCTAGAGCTCTGAAATTTTGGGAACTGTTCTTACTTGCCTAACAATGCAATATTTAGATATTTGCATCCAGTTTTAACTAATATTTCAATAATTTTTTTAATAAACTTTGCCGCCATATAAAAACGTTGTTTTTAAAAACGTTGGTTTTTAATTCGAATTATTAGTTAATAGCATACTTATTATTCTTATTTTTGTAAAAAAAATGTTTTGATACAAAAGTATTATTATTTGATTATAATACATCTTGAAATTTTTCATTGTCTTACGTATTGTCCTTAGACTTTTCCAAGTTAAGGAGATAATGCTTGAGGAATATAATATTAAAATCCTTTCTTAAGAATATAAAAATAGAGAAACAGTTTATAAGGTATTTTTACTTGTTTAAATAAGCAGACCAAAATTTAAAGTTGCATATCAATTTGGGCAAAAATATGTAAGCTCTATTTTTAAATTAAATTTCCCTTTCTCAGGTGTGAGTCCTACTTATTTGAAGATCGTAGAATATATTGGTCTTATAAAATCGTGATACTTCCCTTTCACTAAAAAATGGGGTCCCTTTCTGATTTAGTAGTTAAGTTTCCAGCTTCTTTCTAATAAAATGAAATGGGATGATGCGAATTAAGGTGGCTTTAGAAGTGGAGTGAATAGATATAATCAAATCGTATAAAAGCGACTGAGAGTTTGATTGAGGAATAATAAGGTTACAGTAATACGAAGGGTGCGCGCGGAAGTCTTCTTGCATGTCTATGTGATTTGTTGAGATTAGGACTCAAAGCTGTCTGATTGACTGAATAGTTGAAGGATGTATTTGTATCGTATTCCAGTAAGCGTATTCTTGTCTATATTATAGAAATTATTAGTAAAATGCTAAACACAAGTTATTAGTACAATACCATACGATACAATAAATTGTTTGAGAGCATCACCCTTGTTAGAGGATCAATAAAAACTATATTTTCGATATAATTGACTATTTTAATTTTTTATTTATTTCTTTTCTTTTTTTTTTTTTTTTTTTTTTTTTTTTTTGTGTGGGGGTGGAATTTTATTTTTGTTTTTATAGTAACATTTAAGGTACTAGTTCAAGTGTCGTCTGATCGAAATTGCTATTAACACAGAGCAATATTAATTCAAAGCCAAAAAAATAAATGCCGCGCATTTCTGTAACACACAGTGAACGAAGCGTAAATGAATTTTTTTTAAAAAAAATAAAGTTGTATTATTTTGATTATAAGAAACAAATAATACACAATGCCCATGACAACATTCATTGATATTCTCAGAAAAAGTACAAAAAAAGGGGGAGTAATGGAGTTTATTAATCGTTTTCTAGTCAACAATTTCTGCGCTATTCGGAAATCCATTTAATTGAGACCTAGATGGTCTCGTTTTTTTAATTCACGATCTGATGGATTAAACCACATCTGAATTCACACATCAATCTTTTTATGCACGACAATTTTGACGTAGTTAATAAATATCAGTCACTGCACACTGGTCATAATTTGAATTATTAAGCCTGAACCCTCACTCCATCGGTTATGAATCAGATATTTTATACTCTTTCAACCAAAATACTACGATAAGTAACGAATTTGAATAATCTCCGGGTAAATCTTTTCACATGGCTTCGGTTAAAGTCATGAATTTCGTTTCTGGAGGTATTCAAACCGAGTTCGTGGTGTGATATGGAAGTCTAGAGAGCGAAATGTCGTGATTCAAAATAACGAGGCTCGTCTCTAGTAATTCTTATATATCTCTAGACATAGGTTCCCGGCTTTTTTTGGCCTACTGTTCCCTTTTTTAAAAAATATTTACTTACTCCACCCCGTATCAGAAAAACACTGACTCCCATCCTTGAAATCAATAATATAGTTGTAAATTTTCCGGCGGGTGTATCTAGAAATTAATTAGGGGGGGGGGAGTGCACATTTCGTGAAAAAAGTAATTGCTTTAGTTTATAATTACCACATGGTAAAAATTAAAGAAAACGCTACTTCGATCTTGTTTTTCCTATTTAAAAATGTTCAAAGATCGAAATAATTTTTATCCAGTTACAAAAATAAAAATCATTTAAGAAAAATAAAAAAATATACCAAGAAAACAACAATTCCTACAAACCAGAATCAATGAAATCCAACAAGATCCCAAAGCTGATTTAAAAAAAAACACATTTGATGAGTGAATAAACGGTCACAATTTTTTTTTTAAATGGTTAAAAGGGTGTAGGTATAATAAAATGAAAAATTCTATGCATATTATTTTCAAAAACTGATATTTATTTTCTGCTTTTGTTTTTGCGAAATATTTAAGACTCCTTCGCTTACCCATATATTTTTCTATAGGTTTTTTGTATATAAGCAGAGTCTATTGAAACGCTTTTCAGACATACTTTTTCTTAAATAGATTTCAAATATTTCATAGTTGAAAACGATTGTTCAGCAGTACATGTCGTAACAAGCAAGGACGACTAAAATTATTAAAGTTTATGGATATTTCTTGAAAACATCCGTACAAGAAAGTGCAACATAGATATTATTAGCATTCGGTAGATCCCTATAGAATATAGAAGATGCTGATAGATAAAGCTTTATTTCTATTGAAGCTATTCTAGTCTCTGTTGTGCCAGCAATTTCTTATTATTCTATAGCTGATATTCCGCAGTCAAAATACTAACACTATAATTTGACAAATCTGAAGAATATGTTTCTTCCAGTATTTATAATTTATTTTCATCTATAAAAAAATATGAAGTCATTCTCTGGCTGATGAAAATATTTAATGAACTCATAAATGTTTTTGATGAGAATGAGGTGATACCCGACACAATATTTTGGGCACGCCACCAATGACAAAGTTCACTATGCATATTACGAATGAACACGAGTGATCCTACGCTACGGAGTGTTCGGGCAGGAAGAGCGCTCGTTTGTTATTGTAGTTACATCTTGGACTACAATTGCTAATGACACATAGTTTGTTTACGCATAGCATAATAGTCAATTTCGTTAAAGATATTCCTCTATCTAGTAACCCAACGAAAGAAAGAATCTTAGAACTGGCCGGAAATGTAGAAGATCAACAAAAAAAATTGACATTAACTCAGCTCCTTTTATATCGCTATGTCTTGACGAAAGCAATGACGTCATTAAATCTGCACGTTTAGCAGTTTTTGCTCGATATTGCATAGGAAACGTCATTAAGGAAGAATTAATTGCCATAACAACATTGCTAACAGCTACAAAGGGCACATATATTTGTACGGCTGTTAAAATTTCACTTGCTGAGAAATAAATTGATTTGAAAAAAATTGTTTCAATAACAACTGATGGTGCTCCAAGTATGGTGGGGGAAAATGTTTCATAAGTTTATTTCAAACAGACGTAGAACATACAATTCTTTTCTGGATTTCCCTTGCTTCATTCACCAACAAGTCTTGTGTACTAAGAGTGGTTTAACATCTCTTGATATGTAGTGACGGTAGTCACAAAAATATCAATCTCATTTCGTCGTAGGCTTTAAATAAGCTAAAGTTTGATACTTTATTAAATGAAGTCTCCTCGGTGTATAAGGGCTTACTGATATATAATAATGTTCACTGGTTGAGCAGCGGAAACGTACTTTAAAGAATTTGTTGATTGCTTGGAAGAAATCGGACTGTCTGCAAAATGAGGGGGGAATTGAACAATACCCACAGTTGTTGGATGTTATGTGGCTTTCAAAATTGATGTGTTTTACAGACATATGCTAACATTTCAATGAACTGAACGTGAAGCTTCAAGGCACAAATAAAATAATTATCGTCATGATAGATCTCATTTGCACTTTTGACGCTAAACTGTATGTTTTCACACACACCACACACACACACGGGAGCGATATTATTACAAAAAACTACTTGAAAGAACTGGAAACTACTACTAAAGTATTTCCCAAACTTGAAAAAAATATCAACGATTTAGATATACATGAGAAACCAGGCGAAGAAACAGTCACTGAAGAATTTATTTCTGTAATTGATTCTTCAATCAATGAATTTTCAGCGAGATTTTCTCAGTTCAAAAAATTATGGGAAACACTCAAGTTTATTATGTACTTCATTTGATAAGCTGAGCTTGTTCCAAATTCGATTGGTTGGAAATTGAAGAATTAGAAATGCTGCTGGTTGATTTCCAATCTAGTTCAATTTCGATTCAAAAATTTATTCAAACAAGGAAAGATTTGGAAATAATTGAAACAGAAGGATTGACAAACAAAATAAGTAAAAATACCAATGACAAAATTTTGGAAACATGGAGTTCATTACCAGAAACATTTAACTGTTTGAAGAAGCTGGCTCTTGCTATTTTAACCATATTTTCATCTACCTATGCCTGCGAGTCATCATTTTCAGAGATAAATAACATTAAAGACTCGATCATAGAAACCGTTTGTGACAGATGACTCCAGTTCAGCGTGTATTCTGCTAAAAGTAACATCTTACAACCCTAATATAAGTTATTTGTCATCTAATCTGCAGTAACAGAAGTCACACTAATGTTACTTTAATTGGAATTACGAGTATAAATGAGATATTGCAAAATGTATTTTTTTTTTTTTTTTTTTTTGAAGTAAATGAAGAATTTTAAGTTGATAGCATTTAGTATTATTATTTTCCCAATAATTACGAAGTCAAAATTATTTAACGGCACGTCTATGATCTCATTAAATATTTGTTAGGAAAAAATGGCACATTGATACATAAAGGTTCGCCACCCCTGCCCTAAGAGATGGACATTTCCGAAGATTGGTTTTAAGCCCTCATAGATCACTATCTAGAAGAAACGAATGCTTTCAGTATTACTTTCCAAGGAAACGATTTGGAGGAAAGAAGGGGTGACGTATTCTATAGGGATGCACCCTCCTCTCTTCGTGTTTAAAAACTTACCCATAGCAACATATCGGAGACAACAAAAACTTTTCTATTGTTTTTTCAGAATTGGTTTATATGGAATCATTTTTTCTCTTACTGATGAAAAAATTCAAGCATGAGAAGAAGAAAAAAACTCTTTTTTTTTTTTTAAGAAGTTTAGAACACCTGTAATTGTGTAATAAAAGAATTATCCAGAAATATTTTAATTTCCAGAAAAAATCTCGGGGAAAGGGAATATATGTTCCTTTGTACATCCACTGGGTATGTGCCATTGGAGTTTTCAGATATTTAAAAATACTTCCAAAAATCGGAAAAAGAAAGTTATCAAGAAATAATATTATTTTTTTTTTCACTATTTTTAAAACATTTTACTCCATGTAATTAAAAGAAATAATCTAGCTTTGAGAAGAAAATTTGGAATCACTATAAGATTAATATTATGCTCGAAAATTCATATTCATATTATTCATAAAAGTTTCGAGTCGTTTCATTTCCCGCCATAATATTAAGATAGAGAAAAAAATTCATAGGCTCAAATTTAAAATTTACTTATAATCTTCGAACATACAAGAAATATGGATATTTAGTATTATTTTTTAATGATGGAATAACTATAACTGAGGAAAAGAGAAACTGAAATTTCTCCAATGAAAATTTTTTTTTAATAACTTGTCTTTTTCTCAAAAGATTGACGCTGAAAAAACGCCTCCTATAAAATATTATACATTAACTAACCTAGTTAGGTTGAAAATTTTTCAGGAGCTCTTTGGTTTCTCGGCTCTTTTCCTTTCATATATTAAATTTTTGTGAGTATTGATTCGTATTCGCTTGCTCAGAAACCTAAAAGAAAAGCCTTTTCATGTTTTAAAAATGAGTGCGCAAAGTTTTTCTTAGTTTTGCTTAAATCATTTTTACATGTGCTAGCATGTTATTGTTTTGAGAAAATGGCCTCAACAAAAATGCGTGGCCATAAGTATAGGTTCAAAACAACTGACATTATAACAGAATATGATTATAATACTTATATTTAGTTTGATATATTTCATTTAATATTTTATTGTCTGATTTTATTTTAATATCCCAACAAAATACTATTGAATACTTTAATAATTTATCCTTTATTCTAATTTTAATATTCAATTTAATCATTGATTTTTAAGGCAGAATCGTTTGCTTTTATATTTTCTGTTGTTCACATTGACAACACTTTTGTACTTAAAAATAGTTTGCTTATGAAAATAAAAATGCATTAGGATTTTGCAGAAGATATTTTTTTTTTACAGGAATTCCTTCTAGGGCTCGGGAGTAAGCTTACTTTATGCTGAGTAATATTCCTTTTAAATAATCCTACTTTTTCTAGAATTTAACAGAAAAAGAAGAAAACGTTAGCATATGTTGAAAGGAAATTAGTGAAAGTAATTTCAATCATTTTTTTAATGTTTCTCTCATAAATGTGTTAAAAATTTTAAGAATATTGAAAGAAAATAAATTCATATTTTTACTTTTTTAAAATATCTATTAACCGGGAAAATCATAAAAATTTCCAAAAAAATTTCTCCTTTGCCTTCGGCCATTATTCATTTGACGAAATTTATGAAAGAAGTATGGCATCACTGTTAGATTTTCAATAAAAGAATGGCTGACTAATTTTACGTTTTCATTTCTTCAAAATTCATTCAAATGAGCATCTAACTTTTAATTCTAAGAAAAAGGTAATTTGATATGTTTTCTGTAAAAGAATAGCTTGATTAAAAAAAGACAATTATTTAAGATTTATTTATGAAATTAAATTTATTTTTAAATTCATCAATGATTAATGTTACTTCATACAAAGGCGTTTTTAAATGAAAAATATAAACAAAATACAATTTGATTTGACAGTCAAAGAAACTGGTTCACCATACAGAGATTACTCTCTCTCTCTCTCTCTCTCTGCTATATTACATATTCTTTGTAACTTTCAAAGCAAACAGATGTAGTATATAACCGGGTTGGATCCCTCTTATTTTTGATGATGAGGCTTAAATATTATTGTATTACTTTTTACAACAAGCTTAAGGACCCACCATTTTGATTTCATGGACGTAATGTTAATCCTATGGAATTTTGACTTTAATTCTCACATCTTTACTATTTGAGCTATTTGAATGCAATAAAGTGCATCTGAAAGAGTTATTTTTAATGAATGCTTCAGTGGAATTACTGTTTTCTTCCGATTTTTAAAAATATTTTTATTCTTATTTTAATGATTCGTTTGCGAGTTTTCCGATCTTTAAAAACATTTTTTAAAAAATCGGAGAAAAAGTGTAATTCAACCAGAAGCCTTCATTATTTTTTGCTCTTTTAGATACATTTTATTGTATTCAAATAGATCAAATAGTAAAGATGTGAAAATTAATGTCGAAGTTTGAATTATTATATATTTACCTATTATCATCTTCAATATACACCCCTCTTCTATCCCTATAACTTTCCATGCGAATCTTCCATTGATCAAAACAGTGCTGGAAGTTGTCTTCTAGTAGCCCTTTCAGGACGCGTATCGCTTTCTCTTTCACAGCTTCAACCGACTCAAATTTTGTTCCTTTTAATACAGATTTCACCTTAGGAAACAAATCGAAGTCACATGGTGCAAAATCCGACGAATAAAGTGGATGGTTTAACACTGGGGAGCTGTACGAAACCTCTTGGCAGACAATGCCAAATGACTTGTCCTTCCACATTTCGAGTCGTTTTTTCCTTATTCTTTCACGGAGTTCAGCAAGAACGTGAAGGTTGTAATATTGAATAATAGTTTGATCTTCAGGAACCCAGTTAAGGTACGCAATCCCATGAATATCGAAAAAAAATCATCATTGTTTTGAATTTTGATTTGCTCATTCGAGGGTTTTTTTTTTTTTTTTTTTTTATGCTTTCTTTGAAGATGGGCTGCTCCAGTGTAAGGAATGGCGCTTCGTTTCAGATTCACAAGTAAAAAAACCACGGTTTTTCACATATTATTTTCCTTTCCAATAAGTCTGGGTCATTTTCAATGGCATTCAGAGTACAAATATTTTTGTCAGAACAAATATTTTTGCGAGCTTCTAGTTCAAAAAAACATGAGGATTTTAGGCATCATTTTGGTACACACTTTTTGTATGTTGAAACTGTCATGTAAAATGTGCCATACGATTTCTTTGTCAATTCCTTCACCCTCAGCAATCGCACGAATACTTAATCGACGGTCAGATCGAACCAGATTAACGATTTTTTTTTCGATATTATCATCCGTTTTTGAAGTGGTAGGGTGACCTGTGCCTGAACCTTCATCATCGTCTTCTTGCCCATCTTGAAATAACTTAAAGCACTCAAAAACATGGGCACACGATGAACATTCATTGCTATACATTTACTTCAATAAGTTATTAGTTTCGGTGGTGGTTCTCCCAAGTTTCATGTGAAATTTCACAGCAAGTAGTTGCTGACTTGTCATTTTTCCGGCGAAATAAAAAAAAAATTACTCTGATACAAATGAAGGCAACGACTGTAAATATTTGTTTGTAGGAGCGAGAGGAACTGCATTCGAAAGGAAAGGCTTCGCTCAAACAGCTGTTGGTAGCTGGCATTTGGTGCATGCGTAGCGTACTTCTTTATCAATCTCGTTTTTAATACCCACACTTCGTATATATATATATATATGTGTGTGTGTGTGTGTTAATTATATCCCATTCCCTAATTTAAAAGTAAAGAGTTTATTCTTATTTCCTGATCCCCTTCCAAATTATCCTTTTATTTATTAGATCATAAAATTTGTTTAATCCTTTTTTCCCACGAACATAAATTCTTCAAAATAATCTCTTCAGACTCCTTGTCTATATTGATATTTCTCCAGAATCCCTAATCCTGTACCGTGTGTTCCATGACCTTTATAGTGAAATTTCCCTACTATATAACCAACAACACAGTGAAAAACCATCTCTTGCTTTTACACTCTTGCTCTCATAATCTGTATCGAACGTTGGAGTTTTAAACTCTTGCCGTGTGGAAATGGTTTCTCTCTCCGCTACATTAAAATAATTACTTAAAAAATAAATTGGCTTCGACTGTTTTTGAAACATAATTAAATAGTATTATTTAAAAGAAAGTCTTTACATTCAAAGCTTACACACACACACATATATAAACAAAACAGGATTCCTGATCTCTGTTTTCCCCCAAACCTTAGAGTACTTAAATTTGAGGAAACATATCTTGAAATGAAAATAAATTTACATTCATTATCTTGCTTTTTCAAATAAAAAATTATCCCATATTGGAATAACACTTAAGAGAAGAAATAAAGAGAGTAATTAGTTTTGCTTATTTTTGTGATTTAAACACGTAGAAGCAAAATGCAATAATTAATTGAATCTGTGTGGTAAATAGAAAACAGTAATAATAAAAATAATACAATCGGACTCCGTTAACTCGCATTTTTGCTATGGCTTTCTTTTTATGGAATTCAAATTAATTTTTTTTTAAAAGTTATGTCAGGATTTTCTGTTGAGAGAAAATATTAATAACTGTTTTTTTTTATTCCATTTTATGCATCGTAGAAAAAACATGACACAGAATTCCGATATTTAATACCGAATGTATAGAAATGGGAGGGCAAAAAATAAGTCAAATGGTGCTTGCGTATCTAAAAACGAGCAAAAAAGCGAAGAAAGAAAAGGGAGAGGAAGAGAGAGATAATCTTTTATCAAACCAGAACTAAAAGAGATACAAGAGGAAAAGGCTTTAAAATGATTTAAAAACAGATGAGTAGAAAACTTAATCTAAAAAAAGTGGAGAAAGGGAATGAAATCCGACGTTAGCCTTGGAAGAAACACGGAAACGAAGCAAAAGCTGAAAAAAAGATAGTAAAAATTCGAGCGAACAATGAAACTGTAAAAGAATCTGTAGTGTTTAAGAGAGTTTTAAAATGAGGCGACGGCCGAAAAACTTGTTATCCAAGTAATTAATTGGCAGTTTTACGAGAAAAATATAGAAAGAAAACAAAAAGAGCGGGAAAATGTCCAGGTTCTGAATGTCTGAGCAAGATAGGTAGGCAGAGAAGGCCCAAAAGTTCTCTGATCGTAAAGTGCTGACGATTAATTTTGTCACAAAAGACAAAGACAAAAATCTAACTAAGTCGAGATAAACATAAGACCGTCCTTTGAAAATTTGGAGCTAAGAGAAGTTCAACCATTTTAATACATTAAATTTATTTAATTTTTGGATTCGAATGTTTGGATTGGACATAAATCACATTTATCAAAAGGTGATATGTTTCAATTTGGATTACTTTTTGTAACAGATTATTTTCAAGATCTCCTTGGTCTGGGAGATTAGCTGAACTTTCAACCATTTCTTATTGATGAAATTTTAAGAGTTGAATATTTTTTTCCTTGCATAAGTGGCTTCCGTAATAATTAAAAATAATGTCGATAGTGTATAGTTAAAGCGAAAAAATTCAAATCGATGTTGGAATTTTTACTACCGCTCTATTTATATTAATATCTTAAGTCGCGGTTCATTTACCCCACGGCTAAGTAACAATGGATTCCGACTACCGCGAGACACCTGTCAGACTGTACTTCAGGCATACCACAATCAGTCACATGAAACCTGTATGTATGTGAACTATTAAAATCGAAAATGATTTCAACCAAATTTGTTACTATATTTGGGGAAATTATGTGCAGCGGTTAAAATAAACACACACACATTTGACATGAATGTAACTTTTAATTTTTCTTTATTATATTTAATAAAATGCACAAAAATAAATACATTTCAGTTGCCGATCTTTAGCTTGTAACATGTCCTTTATACTATAGTCAATATTTAAACATGATAATATCATGCAGTGGCAAAAAATTATAATTGATTCATTAACATCCATAATGATAAAACCAAAAAAAGCATTCAACAAATAATTTGAAAAATTATTTAGCTTCATTATATCTTTATGGTAAAGTAATAGCTTTCCCTCAGAGGCGAATCACAGTTTTAAAGCGAATTGATGTTGATTTGACTAATTACAGTGTGTAATGATGTCAAAAATTTTGCCATTTTTCGATTAACACTTCCTTTACCTCTATTTTGGAAGAAAACAGACAGTTACGTGTAATGTTTTCCAAATGACTCCTTAAGTATTCTAAAGGATTTAAATCCTGAGCTGGAGCTGGAGTTTTAATAAGTCAAGTAATAAGGCTCGAATGTTTTACGTCATTATCCTCGTAGAATGTATACGTTTGTGTAAGATCTAATTTTTCTGCACTTTAACACCAATTTCCTGTCAGGATATCGATAGATGAATACTGGATCATTGTGCCTTCTATTGTAACCAAGTTTCCAATCCTTGAACCTCCCATTTATCCTCTATGCTTTGCTGTTGGCACCATGTTTTAACTCCTCGAGTTTTGTATTTGACTGTTTATGCACCAAAATTCTGCCACTGCATAGAAAAAATTGAGCTTTGATTCATTAACAGATATAATATCGAACTAGAAATCTATGTGAATCTTTGTAAACACAGGCTTTCTCAAATCCAATCTACTCAACCTGTTTTTCTTAGAGAAATATGCTTAGCGTGAAAATCATTCTTCGAAGTATTTTGAATTATTTGAGGAGTCATACTAATGTTTATGTAATTACTGCAATTTCTCTGCTTATTTAAATAGATTAACTTGAGGTTCTTTTGTAACTTTTCACGTAAATCATCTTTCATGAACATCTGATAGTTTCTTGGACAGATTACTTCAAGGCTTGTAAATGGGTTTTCTTATACTTACATTGTATGTCTGGGTCAAAACGTTAAAAGCTTTTTTATCACATTTTAAAGCGCGCAATTGAACTAAAATTTTCTATACACGATTGTTTTAGATAACAGCACAATAATTTGATTATAGTTAATAAAAATTAATTGATTAGAACTAATTACTTAAAGAATAAATTTTACGCCAAGTTTCTCGCCAAGTCACCGAATCCGTCATCAAGGTGAAGGTGCTCAACCTGTTAATTATTATGCCCAACCTGTCTCTTTTGTTAATTATTATTTTGCTCAAAAATAAATGAAAAAGAAATATTTTATTTTTATTGAAAAAATTTTTTAAAAATTATGTTACGCTAAGTGTGAAGTTTGAAAGAAAATCCATGTTTAAAAAATTCGTTTTTTTAGCGGTATTATTTTTCAACATTCAATCCTATTAAAATTTTATAATGATGGATGTTTGTTCTGGGTATTTTGATATTTTCTGTGATAGCATTTTCAAATTTTCCTTTAAGAAAATGTCTAATTATAATATTTTTCAGTTCTGTATTCGAATTTATTTGTTTTTTTTCGCCCTATATTTCACTAATTCTTAAGCAAAATGCAGTAAATAAGCACAAATTAATCTTGTCAAACTATAAGTGTTTTAGTTAGAAGAATTTAAAAGCTTTTTTTTGGCGAAGAGCCGGAAATTTGAAAAAAAATTATGGTTGTCAAAAGAGCATATATGTGTGTGTACCTATGAGTATAGATGAAGTAATTGCTTTTTTTCGATATCTTAAGAAAATTATGAAGACAAAGATAATATTTACGGAAACAGAAAGGAGTTTCATTGTCTGGTCAAGGACCACATAGCACCGATTGGGTATGGAAGAAAGTAATTTTGTTGGATGGCCGAGATGGGCAAGTACCACGGAAGCAACATCAAACCAAATTAAATGGCAGACAGCTATTGTAATCTCATACACCAATTTGGTAAGACGAAAATTGATGAATGAAAATACATGAGCTATGTGGAATCTGGAAATTCTTCTGATCTTTTTTTTTTTAAAAAAAAAAAAAAAAAAAAAAAAAAAAAGATGAAATATCGTAAGGTTCATGTATGTCAAATGCTTATTTTGACATGTATGTCTAAATATTACGTTGTGCTTATTTTAGAAATTTCAGCCGATAGAGGTACTACATGAAACCGAAATATTTGCTTCCATAATTTTGTTGTCACATGACTAATGAATCTAACTTATAAAAAAAAAATTATGTAACGCGATGTGGCTCTTTTTTTCTATCTCCGTTGAATCTGAAAAAAAAATTATAAAAGAGATCTTAGTAAAATGTTTTGTATATCTCTCTCTCGTTTCAGATACAATAAACATAAAAAGAATGGAGTTAATATAGATTTAGAAATTGCGAGATTGTAACTTAATATTTCCTTGTTAAATCATGAATTCACGAAGAAAGAATAAAAAAGAATTCAACAATCCAAAGATGAAAATCCAAGATTCTAAAGTTTTTAAAAAGGCTATTTCGTTCAACGAATGGTTAATACAAAAACGCAAATTTAAACGTCACATATGGAGCTATGGTCTTGATGGAGGTGTTTTGGTTAGTTATTACGATGTTGGAAGTATACGAAGACCATCATTTTGCAACCCTAAGCCTTGGATATTGTAACAGCTGAGAAACCATTTGTTTTATTGATTTACCAAGAAATAAAAGTTTTTATGGTATATATTGGGCTTAACTTATATTTTGTATTATTTATGTAGTTTTCATCTTCAAACACTGTTCAATCTTCATGTCAGGAACTAAATTTCTTTTCGGTTTATACTTACTTGCATTTTTAAACAGCTGAATTAAAGAAAAAATATTCTATATTGACAGAGATAGCTTTTTTTAAAAAAAAATTTTATTCATCATAATTCAGAGATTTTCATAAGATAATTTGAATTATTTTTGCGTAATATATACCAAAAGCGCCATCTTGTCTTTACAAAATAATAATAATAATAATAATTTTTTTTTTCCAAAATCGATAAAACCTTAAAAGTGTAAGTTTAACAATTGCATGTTTCTCGCTTATGCTTGCAAATTAGGAAAACTAAGGCCATATTTATACTATATTTTACTTAGGTACAAGTATAAAGATAATTATTTTTACTTTCCCTAGAACGATTTTTATTGGTCGTTAAAACTTTTTCTTTTTTTTCTTTTCATTATGATCTTAAAACATTTATTTTAAAGCCTGGATGTCAGAAGTAAATAAGCAAAATAACCGACTTTAGATTTATGAAAATTAAATATTGGAAAAAATTATTGTATTTTTTAATAATTAAATTTTGATCATCTCCGAAAATTAAAAAGGAGACCGCTAAACTTCATAAATTAAGACGTGATTTTCTTTTGTTCCAAATTTTTTTGGGGGGTGATTTCATCGCAGGTATCAGTAACACAATATAAACAAAAGCATAAACATTGATTTTAAAGTACAGTAACCAAATACAAATTTAAAAGTATGTGACGAAAATATGTAATCTTGTTTTAAGTCTAAATTAAAATTAAATTACATAAAATTAAAATATACATTTTAAAATAAAAAAAAAAAAGAAAAAGAAAAATAATGCATCAAGAAGTTAACTGTATGAGATATGTCTATAAATGTGATGTAAATGTACAGGAAAAGAAATGATGAAAATTTCAGAGGAATTAAAAATTTTATTCTTAAGATACAGCTCTAAGAGTGTACACCCCACTCTTTTTTTACATTATCTTTTTTTACCCGATTCTGATTTAACAGTTAGTTGATAATCTTTTTTTTTACACGATTTTTTTTGTTCTTGCATGAATCTTGTGAAATTCTAGAAGCCTATGCATTAAATCCCAAACTCTTTCCATTAGGAAAATTCTGGTAATTTATTTGACTAGGGAAATGTTTGACGTGCATAAAAATAAGTAATAGGAAAGAACGCTGGGTACATGCGGAATTATTATATTGAAATGTAATTCCTCAGTAATCTGAAAGGAAGGCAACATAACAGTTCGCAGTATAACATTGGTCTACCTCCATACTGTTACGTTATTTGCACAACAAGCACAATGGTCCAAATTTCGAACGAAAGGGTATCTCAAACCTTAACTCTCGGTTGTCGGGCTGAGTGACAAGCAATAGTCGGTATATCAATCATTGTTGTTATGGACATTTTCAGTTAGTCTTCGATTTCATCTGGGCTTCCTTTTGATTAATTTTTTTAACCCTCTCGCTAACGAATTATGAAAAAAATCAAAGAAAAATTACATAAATTCTTGTTTTAAATTATGTTGAAAAAAATATTTGTTCAGCTTGATCCCATTATGGGAAATTTGAGGAGCCTCTTATGAGGCTTGTAAGTTTAAAAGGTTGCAAACATGCCAATTCAGAAAAATGAAAGGAAACCAACAGGTGACAAATTTAAACTAATTTTAATGTTCTAAAGGATATTTTAGCAATTATTACTTAATACAATGAAATTACAGATATATTAGAAAAATTAACTTGAGTGAAAAACCTGGAAACACTCAGGAAATAGTACTTCCTTGCACGGAGCACATATGTATCTAATTTTCCTGGGACAGCTGGATAAAAACACTTGGCAGCATTTCCTCCCTCAGCTTAAGCCGAATAATGTTCACCACCCTCTTTCTCAATTCAGCAGCATCTCGCACTTTTTAAGTGTTTCTTTGTTTGTGGATCCCGCAATGTACTTCGTCAGCCTTTTATTACGCTCTAATTTCCATCTAATTTCCTTCAAACTAATTTTCAATGGATCCAACAATTTACGAAGCGAACATTTAGCATATGGTGAAAAATTCAGAAATATCACCGTTTATGTCGTATATAGCTTATGTCTATACAGACCTAATAAGAAATCCATAAGATCTACTCTACCCATATTTTTATAATACATTTCCATTCAAGCAGGTCTTGGAACTTCGATAACAAGTTTTTCTTGCCTGCTCCAACGTTTCACCTATTCTACAGGACCTGCTACAAGAAATGTCGAGACTACATGAACAGCTGAGTTGTCGAACCATCTTGTTATGTTTTCCTTACTTGTAGTAATGAAAACTGTGCCACTTGGATCATGTTTCATTTCATTGATAGGTTTCAATTTATTTTTAGCTTCTTGTAATCTATTTGTACATATTGTTCCTATTGAAAACCTTTTCGATTCAACAAGTTTCTTAAAAAAAAGAATTGTTGTGAATAAATTGTCTGAAAATACTTTGTGATTTTTATACATTATAAGTTTACAAAGCCTCAATACACCTCCAACTGCTCCAAAATCTTTACAAAACTCCTGAGATTCAACATTTGCACTTTAATAATTTTCAAACACATAAACATAGCGAGATATTCCAGTGAATATCCAGGATTTTATTTCCTATGGATGGTGTTTGCCTCTCATATACTGTTTGATGTTTGACCATCCTTTAAACAGAATCATCATTTAATCCACTGGTAAATACTCTTCCAGGTCGAAACTATCAGTAAATACTCTGGAACAGTGGTCTAATACTAGTCTGACTTTGCACAGCTCATCTCCTGAAATGCATTGTTTGGGGAAAAGATTATTTTTAATTAAATTTTTAAAAATATTAGCTTCCTATTTATTCATTTTATATTAAAAATTATAGTACAAAACTATTTTTTTAGGAATTTTATTAAAAATTTAGTTTTAATTTTTGTAATGAAGTAGCCCTTTAGAGCCACGCTTTATCTTAAGCCTCATATGAGGCACTATGGTTTCCAATAGATATGAAGTTTATTTTTTAGAAGTAAACAATTTCAATGGGATGATATGGCACATGTTCGTCTTATAATAGGGAAAAAATTTTACTTGCCTCATTTGGAAGCATATTACAGTAACAAAAATAAATGATGTTATTTCTTCATTCACTTCTTTCCCCAAATCTAAGATTTCAAATTTTTTAAGTATGGTGTTGCGAATTGTCATAGTATACTAAAATAATTTAAGGCCCCATTTGAAGTTTAAATGAATAAGAGGTGACTCTCAAGCGAAAAAATTATGAAAAAAATTATTTTAAATCACTGGTTCTTTGTATTATTGTAGAAGCCTCATATGAGGTTCAGGTGAGTGAGAGGGTTAAGTAACCCCATGAGTAACTTTATTGTCCTGAAATGCATTGTTTGGGGAAAAGATTATTTTTAATTAAATTTTTAAAAAGATTAGCTTACTATTTATTCATTTTATATTAAAAAAATTCAATCCTTGACATTTCAGGCCGTACGAGGCCGCATCATTGTAAAGACTCTTGTCAATGTGTAGATAAGATGTAGTTAGCACGGTGGGCGTCATGAGCTTAGACCTAGTTCCATGAGTCACTTATTAATGGTTTCCATGGACACTTGTGTCCCGGCTGATAGTGATGAATAAAGTTCTATCAATTTCTCTTTCTTAGAAAGTTTGAAATGATTGATTTATCAGTCTCTTTTTCCTGTGAGCCCTACCATGGTTCAACTATTCCAGCCAATATCGTTGAATTACCACATTACTCCGATTAAAATGTCCAAGGATTTTTATATCATATCATACCATCTTGCTTTTTCAAATTAAATTGAATGTCCTCACTTAAATATTGACACATTATCATACCATATGCGAGAGCCAATAATCCTCAAACTGAATGGACATATTAAAATTTCATCCCAAATTATGTTCTGAATTGAAATATATCATATTTAATGCACATCATCCGTATATTCAGTTGTAAAGTTTTACAACTTTAACTTTTAATTGATTGATTTTGAAAAGTTCGTCATTTCCATGTTGTATTAAAAGGTATTTTCATACGCAATTTCACTACAACTTTATCTAAATGCATCGTTTCTTCTTTTTTTTATGTCTTAGAATGCATGTTGAAATTGTTGTATTTTATTATAACATTTTTTAAAAATTAATGCTTAGAAATCGATGAAACGAAATAGAATAACACACAACAGTATATCCTCCGCTATATCTAAATTAAATGATAATAAAAGAAGCATGGATTTTATTCAAAAAATGTAACTTAATTTTTAGCTAATTAAAAAATTTTGGATGCATCATTTTCCTTGAGGCTCAATGTTACTCAGTCAAATAGTTAAAAATAATCCAAGGAATCCATTTTAAACAAAATCATTTAACACAAAACAAGTTTTTTTTTTTTTTTTTTACTGTTCTCCAAATACGAGATATGGTGTTGACTGACGAGACTGACACTACTACAAAAGGAGTACACATGCTCCAAACGTCTGCGACCGACAGTTGTTTAGCGTGAAGCTTTCTCTTTCGAATGCAGTGCCTCTCGCTTCTGTAAACAAATTCTTACAGTCATTCCTTTCATTCCCATTAGTTTTGTGAAGAAGTTATATTTCTATTCTTCTTTGTGTCATAGCTAAACTAAATATACTAACACTAAAGGGTCAATATGAGATACAAGAAGACGTTAGAGAGATTTATCACACTATATTATTCACAAGTTACTATTATAACGACAAATGAACATCAACTATCCCAAAATATCGCCCTAAATATATTTGCCTGTCCCACTAATGCCAAATTAACAGAGTCTTACCAACACGCCGAAGTTGAGGCTGACTCGACTTCTAACATAGGCTCCACTCTGCCATCGATAATTTGCAGCAATTCTCGATCCCGTCTTCCACTATAGAACAACTGTTCAACGTTAGAGTCACTCGATCTCTATCGTGTGTCTCAAGCTTAGCTTATATACTTCCTATCTACTCCACTGTTACTACTGTAAGTAACTAAAGTTCGGTTAATTAAGAACGACGGACCATTTAAACAAAAAATAAAGTTTATTAAATCCAAATTATATTGGATCTCGCACCTATATGCGAATCAACAACCGTACCGTTTTACATCCAATAGCATTCTACTAAAAACAAAAAAGAATTATCCCCTATAACAAGGATGAGCGCCAACTAGTGGCTTTACAATAAACCTCTCTGGAATAATACAAAATAGACAGTGGACTGAACACCCACTTCACTTTATTTCTACCTGCCTCTAATTTAAATACCCACGTTTCATTTTGGTTGGGAAAAAGTTGTTTACTTATAACAATCAATCTTAATTAAAAGTCCCCAAAGTTAGTGAAGAGAAAACCGCGAATAGCCCAACGTCACAATCTCTCCCCAGAAATGAAACGTGACTTATCGTTGACAAAAATAATCCAGCTTGAAATTACGACTGGAGACCGCTTGGCAGGCCTTTTATTCTGTAGAGATGACGTTGGTTGCCTCTTCCTTCTTGTGATTAACCTTTGGGGGATTCTCTTCTTCGTAGGTGGAGTTGAACCCTGGATAATGCTCATTTTGTTGACCTATCCTTATTTCCGTTGTAATGTCGGTTGGGAGCTACTGATTTACCTAGGAACGTCTCTTTCGATGCCTAACACTATTACTCGAAACTGAAGTCTTCCGCTTCGTTTGTGGTACTTCGTGGTTTAGCCTCGTTTTACGCTTGGGTCTAACTGACTGTGTCTCGGGATTCTCTGAGTAACTGTCCCATCTGGTATCTCCTGAAGCTATGTCCCGATCCTCAATATAAATACTTCGTTCTATTTCTCCCCCCCCCCTCCTACCGCCTTTTCTTTGGTGGTAGAGTTTAACTTGGTCAATATTGATGGTTGCCTCTCTTCCATGCTTTAGAATCACCACATAGTTTTGAAACACTCGGATCATTTTGAAGGGTCCCTCGAATTTGGACTGAAATTTCGCAACCACCTTCTGCTTTGCTGAACTAATTGGATGCGTTTCCACTAAAACCAGATCGTTTACCTTTCGCCCGCGAATGGTTTTCTGACCCCGAGGAGGGGGAGAGAGTTGATGACCTTGATGCGGAGCGTTGTTTCGAACCCTGGACCAAGGGGTCCGAAGTTGATGGTCCTACCAATCAGGCCGAAAAGATATCTCATCGGGCTGGTTGAGTAAGGCCTTTTAACTTCTGACATTGTTGTTGACGAGAACCGCTGCAACATTAAATGCCCAATCCCGTCTTCTCCTGCTGTAGTACCGAGCCTGTTTGTTTTGCTGCATCTCCGTTATTTGTTAAACCTCCGCTAAAAGATTCTCAATATCCTTGCATACCATATCTCCATGGTCCGGGACGTGGACCAGATTTTGGGAGGGCGTTATTAATTTACGCTTTAAAAATAGCTCAGCTGAGATCTTTCCCATTGTTTCATGTACAACGGTTCTGATTGCATATGCAAACTATTGGTCCCAAGAAGTATGATTTGATTGCACGTAACTAGCTATCATCTGCACTAAATTTCGATTGACTCTTTCCGAAGCATTTGCTGGAGGTCTGTAAGCCGTAGTTTTTATGTGTGCGATGTTAAAGGTGCGACAAAGTTCCTCAAATATTTCCGAAATAAATTGGGGTGCATTGTCACTGACTACCTTAATAGGAGCTCCGTATCCAGCTATAATATTGCTTAAAAACATAACACTGCTTTAGCTGATGCGTTTCGTAATGGAATTAACTCGACCCATTTAGAAAAATTATCGATGATTACTAAAAGAAAACGATGCCTTTCGGGTTTCGAGGCTAGGTAAGGTCCTAATAAATCTAGAGAAATTTGATCGTTTGGGTAAGTAATTCTTACCGAAGTTAATTGTCCAACTGGAAACGCATTTTTATAATTATAGCGTTGACATATGTCACACGTTGAAACATACACACTTATGATTTTCCTCATCTTAAGAAAGTAGCACGATTCTTTGATTCTGGCATAAGTTTTTCTTATGCCAAAATGATCCGCCAATGGATTATCATGAAAGTCTTTTAGAATAGATTCAATAATAAGGATTGTGGAATGTAAGCCCTCAGTTCGTATTTAGAAGTTAGATATTTCGCGTAAAAAAGAATACCATCGAGAAGCTTAAAATCTTGAGACCAATTTTCACATATTACTGCATTTATTGTCGAATCCTCTGAGCTTTCTAAATAACGATAAATATGACCTAACTCCGGGTCCTGTCTTTGCTCGCTTTTCAACAGTTCTCTTGACGTCAACACCAATGTATCGTTTAAAGATAATTTATTATGTTATTAAGAAATAGGTCAATTCTGATTTTAAGTTAAAATTCGGTTATGTACAACTATATTACAGATATTTTGTGACAGGAGGTACCAAGACGTCCGTTCAGGTGGGGACCAAACAGGGACGGAAGCTCTTTGAGGGCAATCGACCTCCAACGGCTTCTCGTTGGCGAATCCCCCTAAATTACTTCACCAGCTCCCCAACTGTTGACATCTGGGAGATCAGGTGTCGCTCGGGCAGTCTAGATACATGAGTGTCAAAGTTGGCAGATCGACCAGCAAACATTAAGAAGGCCGAGGAATGGGGATGTATGTCACAGACGTTACACCAGATAATTGATAACGGCGCAAGAGACATGCTCAAGCGCCTGTCCCTTAAAAGGCTATCTGGACAACACATCAGCCACTGTATTCTGATTCCCTGGTTTATGTTCCCACTCTATATTGTATTCTGCCAATTTTAATGCCCACTTTATCATTCTACTTGAAAGGTTTTCCTCATTCGTTAATTTGGTCAGTGCTGCGTGGTCCATTATTACTTTTGTTGGACAATGTCCGAAATATGAACGAAATTTTTGTAACGCCCAAATCACTTCTAAATATTCTCTTTCTGTTAAGGAATAATTTTTCTCTGCTTTGTTTAGCGTTCTTGAAGTATATGCTATGGGTCTTTCGCCTTGCGCCAGCACAGCTTCCACTCCGACTGCGCTAGCATCGGTGTGCAATTCAAAAGGGTCATTTAAATTAGGCAACTGTAAAACTGGCGCAGAAGTCAACGCTCCCTTTAGCGTGTCCAAGGCCTTTTGTGCCTCAGGAGTCCATTGAAACTTGACCTTTTTACGCTTAAGTGCGTACAATGATTCACACAGTTCGGAGTACCCCCTGATAAACTTTTGGTACCATCCCGTCATCCCTAAAAATCTCGAAACTTGTCGTGCATTTTTCGGGGCGGGTATGTCAAGAACAGCTTTAATTTTGTTAGGATCAGTGTGCACCCCATTCTTATTTATGAACACTCCTAGATACTTCTTCTTGCCCAAAATGACATTTCTCAGCGTTTAAAGTCAAACCAGCGTCCTGCAACAACTGGAAAACTATCTCCAGGGGATAGACTTGATCAGAAAAGGATCCCGAAGTAATTATGACATCGTTCATATCAACATAAACAAATTTTCCAATCAATGGCATTAGAATAATATCCATTGCTCGCTGAAAAGTGGTTGCACTCCCTGATAACCCGAAAGGCATCCTTTTGAAGGTATATGTTACCTTTTTGGTTACATACGCCATTTTGGGAATGTCTCGTGGATTGACAGCTAATTGAAAATACCCTGACTTGAGGTCTAACGAGGACATAAGACAATTTTGTTGGATGTCCATCAATAGATCGTCAATTATTGGCATTGGATATTTAGGGTACCTAGTGATAGCTTTCAGCTTTTAGTAGTCTATTGCGAACCTATATGCGTCAGGTAAATCGAGGGGCTTGTCATTTTTCTTTTTACATAAAACCACTGGGAAGGCATATGGGGACTGAATGGGCATAATAGTTCCTTCTTCCAGCATTCTTTGAATATGAAGTTCTATTATGTGCTCTTTGACTATATCACAGTGGTAAGGCCGGGATGCTACTGGAGGATGATCTCCTGTATCAATTTCGTGATAAAGTACATGAGTGAGACCTGGGTGATCCAAGAATAACTTAGAGTATTTCTTGAAGAGCTGTTGCAACTGCTGTTGCTGGTCGATTTCACCCGTTTTCACTTCCTTACTTTTAACCTATCGTATCTCCCCATCAGGTATAACTAAAGTGCTTGACTCAAAGTCCAGCTTGATTTTAGACGCCTTCATAAAATCCACACCTAGAACGCAAGGGTATTGCGAACCTTCCAATACGTGGAATTGCAAATCTTTCTTAAAGTTTCTTATGCATACTGATAAGGTTACGCGCTCTAGGTTTTACAAGTTGCTCCTTGTGTCGTGAATACGGCAAGGTTTGACCCCAGCCTTTTGACAAAATAAAAATAACGATCATAAAATTCAAGTGATACAAACGATCTCTCAGCCCCCGTACCCCATAATGCCGTTACAAACGTATGGTGAAGAACGATCGGAATATGAGGAATATTTATGGGATGTACTTTCATAGCATTAATACTTGCGGGAGGATATTGCCCACCTCGAGATCGAGAACCTCCTGCTATTCGATTGCTTATTAATTTAACCTCCTGTGGTTTTGTTGTCGCGACCCTGAAGGTGGATACCTGTTTCTCTGGTGTTGATATATATTATTATACAGCGGCCGCCTATCCTGTGTTCTATCTGGGGAACGTCTTCTGTCGAAATTCGGTCTATTATTACCCTGTTGATACCTCGGGCGCCGATACTGCTCCTGCCTGGGTGGTGGGTTATAAGATGCATGACGCAACTCGTATGTTGTGGCTATTTCCAAAAGTTGGGCTTTTGTAGTGGAATTCCTAAGCTCAACATAATCCAGTACATTTGGAGCTAAGTGGCTTATTATGTGTTGCACTATTGTCACTTCCGTAACCACAAAATTCAGCAACTAAGCAACTTTAAGCATTCGAAAAATAAATGCTGTTGGCGACTGACTAATTCTTTGTTTGGACCCGTAGTATTCAGCTTCAAGTTCTGTGTGGTCTCGTACTACAGGGAAAGCACGTTGAAGGGCTTGTTTTAAATGATCGATACCCCCTTCTCTAACTCTAACTAAATTTTCACCTATTACCGAGTCCCACTCCCGAGCACGACCTGTGAGATGATTCCTCAAATATGACGGTTGAAAGGACTCCAGTGTATTATAATATAGTATATTATCACCTAAGCTAGCTAAAAATACAGTTACATTTCCAAAACAAACGAAAATCTCTACGGGGAACACGGCCGTTCCTACTCCAAGGGTGGGAACGGTTGGGCGCCACTGTGACGAAGTTATATTCCTATTCGCCTCTTGTGCCATAACTAAACTAAATATACTAACACTTAAGGGTCAATAAGTCATACAAGAAGACGTTAGAGAGATTTATCCCACTATATTTATTTCACAAGTTACTACTATAACGACAAATGAATACAGCTCTCCCAAAATATCGTGTATCTCAAGCTTAGCCTATATACTTCCTATCTACCCCCTTCACTTTATTTCTACCTGCCTCTAATTTAAATACCCACGTTTCATTTTGGTTGGAAAGAAGTTGTTTATTTATAGCAATCAATCTTAATTAAAAGTAGCAAGGTTAGTGAAGAGAAACCCGCGAATAGCCCAACGTCACAGTTTTTTTTTTTTTTTTTGCCGAGAAAATGATATGTGTAACAATAAAGCAACGAATTGTTGTGAAATTTCACATGGAAAAATCACTATTGAAACTTATAATTTATTAAAGGAAGTATATAGCAATGACAGTTTATCGCGTGGACATGTTTTTAGTGCTTTAAGCGTTTTGAAATGGTCGAGAAGACGTTGAAGATGATTCACGCCCGAGTCACGTTTCCACGTCAAAAATAGATGACAGAATCGAAGAAATCGGTAATCTGGTTCGATCAGAGTGTCAGTTAAATATTCGTGTGATTGCACAGACTAGGAATTGTAAAAGAATTCGTCCGGTAAATTTTACATAACAATTTCAACATACAAAGAGTATGGGCAAAAATAGTGCCGATAATTCTCACGTTTGAACAACTAGAAGCTCGCAAAACTGTTTGTACTGACATTCTGAATGCCTTTGAAAATTACCCAGACTTATTAGAAAGGGAAAAAAGGTGCGAACAGTGTAGTTATTTACTTATGATCCTGAAACAAAGCGCCATTTCATGCATTGGAACAGCCTATCTTCAAAGAGAGCCCCTCCCCCCACCAAAAAAAAAAAAAAAAAAAATACCCTCGAATGAGCAAATCAAAATTCAAAACAATGATGATTTTTTTTCGATATTCATGGGATTGCGTACCTTAACTGGGTTCCTGAAGATCAAACTATTATTCAATATTACAATATTCACGTTCTTGCTGAGCTCCATGAAAGAATTAAGAAAAAACGACACGAATTGTGGAAGGACAAGTAATTCTGCATTGGCTATCAAGAGGTTTCTGGTCAAGTACAAGCCCAATGTTAGACCTTCCACCTCGTATGTCGGATCTTGCGCCATATGACTGTTTCCTAAGGTGAAATCTGCTTTAAAAGGAACAAGATTTGAATCTATTGAAGCTGTGAAAGTGAAAAAATGATACGCATCCTGAGGGGACTAACAGAAGAAGACTTCCAGCACTATTTGGAACAAAGAAAGATTCGCATGGAGCTTTGTAGGGATAGAGGAGGGGTGTAAGAAGGTGATAATAAGTAAATATGCAAGAATTCAAAATAAAATGTTGAACATCATCAATCTCTTTTTTTAATAGCCACATCTTGAGTGTGTACTTAGAAGCACTTATGTTGATTGATAAATTTATATGCGAAGGAAAAGAAATTTATTAAAGCATACACACACGTCGTGGTCGCTGTGATGTAATGATTAATATGTTAGTTTATTAATATTATTAATTAATATTAATAATGTATGATTAATATTATATAATGATTAATATTATTAGAGAAACAGCCCCGGAGTCAATTCACAGTGGCTTTGGCTTGGGTAGTAGGTATTGGGTCAAATTAGCCCTTCCTTCCTCTGGGGTCGATAAATCAGAACCAAGTTCGCTTGTGAAGTTAACTGGGAATCTAGAGTCGGGATAGCCACTCGGCCTGTATGCTGGTTAGTAATAAGCGTCTGTTATCCAAATGCTACAGAAATAGAGATGGGCACCACTTGATTGGACTTCTTAAGCCCGGGAAGACCTTAACTTTAACTATGCACGCACATTATATAATATCAGAAGACAGCAGTTTTTATAATTGTATTTTGCTTACACAGCATAAATTAAAAACGATTATTTATTTAAACAAAAAAAAAAAATAAATAAATAAATAAATAAAAATAAAAAATAAAACACGCTTCAATTATTATTATTATTTATTTCTGAATTGGTAAAGAAATTTATATTTTAACCATGGATTTTTGTGTTCCACTAGTTTGACTAGTCAAGGAATCAGGATTCAAAAGTAGATAAGGAACTACAGGTATTAAAAAAAACTTGCGAAATTTTGATCGCCTAAATAATCTTTCTATAGAGAATTTTTATAAAAAAACTTAAAAACAGTATTCTTCCAAAAAATACTAATAAAAAAATTAAATAATTTCTTCAAGATACAACAACAAAAAGTATTTAATTCGATAGATTAAAAGAATAATTTTTACACCAATTTATCAAACTGAAATCTTTTCTGAAATTGCTACTGATGCCACCATTTTAAACTGTTTTTATTATGTAACTATTGAAATTTTATTTTATTGGAAATGAATAAATATCCTTTCTGAATTTTGCCCCTTAATTCTTATTTTGGTACTTTCAAAAGATCAGTTTACAGTTGCATACATGATAGAAGGTTTCCAAATCCAAGAAAAACTATTATAGAAGTTTACGTTGCAATTATAATACTCTTTTCAAAATAGAATTGCATAAATAAATATTAATCTCTTAAGAAACTGTTAGTCAAAACTTGCGTTTCTTAATAAAAATAGATATTTTTTTTGGAATGGACGTATCATTAAATATGTAGTGATTTTTTTGAAAAAGATACTTGTGCCTTTTGAACAGCCATAAGTGTTAAGAAGTTTACTTAAAAATTTCTTTTGATAAAGAACTAACTTAACAATACTAAAATTTACATAAAATATTTGACAGTTCTATGTTAATTTTTAGCTTGAATAAAAGCAAGAAAACACTTTATTTGCTAAACTCTGTTTGTCAGAGGTAAAAAAAAAAAAAAAAAAGAAAAAGAAAAAAACCCGTATAAACAGTGTTTTATCAAAGCGATGAAATATTTTATCATTTTCATTCAAAAAAATATCTAAAATTACAAACCAAACACTTTGCTCGAGAAATTTTTAATAATATTTTATATGATTCTGAACATAATTATATTTTTGATAAATATAAGGAATGGCATTTTTGTAAAAATTGTATTAGTGAAACTTTTTTTTAAAAACAATTGTTAAAGATTTAGGGAGCACCTCATTATTATAAAAGTCATCATACGCTTTCAAAATTGATTTTCATATCAATAAAATTAGAAATTCTTGTTTTGTTTTACAATTTAGATCTGATATTGAAGATAAATTTTTTCATATTGAATGTTCTAGGTTTAATTGTTTTTTCATCAATAATATTCTTTTTTTTTTTTTCAATTTTTTTTTACAATTTTTTTTTTATTATGACATCTTTTATTTCTCTAAATTCCCTTTTTTTTTTTTTTTTTTTTTTTTTAAAAAAAAAAAACATGTTCTTTGGATTTATATTTACTGTTTAAAGCATTTTTGAGTTTTCAAAGATTAAAACTGACAGCCTTATGATTAAGATCATTATTTTAATGAAATTTGAAATTATATTAATTTCCATGTTTATTTGCTGATTTCTTAAAATTATTTTTTTAAACAAAACATTTAAATAAAACCAAATAACTTGCTTTAATGTCAATGAAAAGGTATCAAATTTTATGTACACATCTTGACAAGAGTATATTTTCACATCTACAGCAGCTATAACCAGGAATTTAAGTTTAATTTATTATATTTTCACCACCATCATCAGATAAAATTGCAGAAAACTTCCTTTTAATTCGGATTTATTATGTTAATAAGCACATATAGTTCAAGGTAAATGATTCTCTGAAAGATGATTTTTTGAAAGCCCTACTGCAGAATTTAAATGCTTTTAGCACAGTTTCAGGAATATAAAGTATTTATAACATCAAATTAAGCATTTTTCGATTTTCCAGACAAACAAACTAAGGAGTTTTTGGTGACATTTAAGAGTTAACCTTACAAAGTACATGAAAACCTAATAAACGTCATCTTTATTTTGAGCAGATAAATCATTCAATATTGATATTTTTTTTTCTTTTATTTAAAAAACCTGATAAACTTCCTTTTGAATTTTCACATCGTGCTGTAGAAATTCATACTTCGATTAAGTAAACTCTGTTCTACAATTTATTTTTATTAAAGTTCTTTGAGCATACATGTTGCTCAGTATAAGCATTAGAACCTTTTCAGAATTTAAATATCTTCTTATTTATTTAATAAATGGCATTTCATAATTTGAGGAGTTACGAAACGACGATTTTGATTTTCATAATTAAAGATTTTACATCTCAACTACTAGACTTTTGAGACGGCAAGGTAAACAAAAAGGAAAGTAAATCTTGAGGGCGGGGCCTTTTCAGTTTACATTAAAACAATTCAAAGTAAAGTGAAGTGAGCTGCTTGAGGTTAACGACGTTCGTCTGTTTTGGAGGATCAATGTCAATCGAGAAAGTTTTAGCACTGGAATGTATTACCTCTGTACATTTATCATTCACATTTATTCATTTAAATGCTTATGATATATTGCAAAGACAAATATTTAAGCGGAGATCTGCAGTGCCAACCGTAGTTTTCTTTTGATTTTCCGACAGTAATAGAGGAGACAAGTAGGCATTAATTATACAGGTAATAAATAAAGATTATTTACAGATAATTTTCTGACATTATAAAATAAATATTAGCCTAACTTTTTTTCGACTATAACTGATAAATGTGAGTGTGATATACATTGCATTATGTATAGCCCCTCCTCTGTTAACTAAAACACTTGGCATTGAGAATTTACTTTCCGTTTTAAAATATATTTATTTTTGGGGAGAAAAATGCATTTATGCTTTTACCGCATGATGTTTTTCGGATGCTTTCTTTCTTCCTGTGCATGCATCTTTTCCTGTTTTTCCATGCTGTGTAGACTATTTCCCTGAAAGAGATAGTTTTTTTAAATGATTATATACATGCTTATAAAACTTCAAAGATAAGATTCCATCTGATGAATTTATATGACATTGATAACGATTATGAACTAAGTAAACAGATGCTTTTAATCATTATGTCATATTTTCTTCACCAAAGTGTCATATGGTATAACTTATATTATTATTAGTTCATATACATATTTCTTTTGCACTTTTTATATGGTATACATTTATATATATATATATATATATATATATACACACACACACACACATTTTTGTAAACATTTAAAATGTGTGTGATGGATATTACATTTAAGACTTGCATCATCTTTTGATTTGTAAGATTGATTTTCGCTATTGCATAATTTGTTCTCTATGTAGGTTATGAATAATTATTTCTACGATGGAAGTTTTTTATTCTAGCCATTTTATGTATTCTAAACAAGAGGTTATTCTTTTGAAATATTTTATTAAATTGTTCTTATTATAAAGCGTATGTACATTCGATTCTTAAGAAGTTAAAATTAAATCTAGAATATTTAATTTGTGTTATTTGTTTGGAAATACATAATATGGGAATGTTGAGTTCATTATGAATTTAAAAAACTTATGAATATTCTAGTTTATTCTATATTATGTGTGTTTT
The DNA here is from genome assembly GCA_019974015.1 of Nephila pilipes. NCBI lineage: Eukaryota > Metazoa > Arthropoda > Arachnida > Araneae > Nephilidae > Nephila > Nephila pilipes. The sequence continues at coordinate 127,260 of BMAW01115848.1, read as the reverse complement.
GTAAATGCATGTACCTTAATATTAATTTTCATTTTAATGTTTAATTAATTTGATTAATTACATTTAATTTAAGTCTTTTTTTTGGAAAATGTATTCGATTATAAACTCTTTAATAGCCAGATTAGAAACATTTTAAGTGAATCTTACTTTTTTAAGAATTTTATAAATTTATAATTACTTCTTAAATTTATAATTACTTCTGTAATCAGTTACATATACTAGATATCTTTATCTGAATACCATGTTTTTTTTTAGTGTGATGATTTTTAATCCTTTGAATTCTATGTCTGTAACAGGTTGTTTTTTATTAAACAATTTTTATCCTGTTTACTGTCTTATTTAAAAATATTATACTGTATGCTTTCATGTGAACTGTTTGTTTTGACATGTTTTAAGAAGAAAATTCATCGCAAAAATTATTCCTCGTTGAAAAATCATTTTAATTAAAAAAAAGTCTTTCTATGATGCATTTAAAAAATGTCAAAAACTGGGTTTTTTTTCATTACTTGAGTAAATTTTTAACTAACCTTTTTGAGATTTAGAACTAGTATAAATCCTAATACTGTTTAAAATAATTAAAAGCAAATTCATATTTCTAATTAATTTTACATATTTATGGAAATTTTTTTTTTTTTTTTCATCCTCATTGGTTTGATTAAAGGAAAATAGATGATAAATGATGTGAAAATTAGTAAATTACTGTTCGTACTTAGTTATTATAATCTGCAAGTTTTCACTTAAGCAGATTTTGTATCTTTTGTTTTCTGTTTATACATTTTACAATACATTTTTTAATTCATACATTTCATCTATGTATTAACTTTTTTTATTTCATACTTCTTAAATGAAAAGCTTTTACAAGCTCCTCTTTCATTTTACAAAATTGGAATATCTTTAGGGACAACATATCTTTTTTAGACATGAAATGAATGTTTATTTATCGCATAACTGCAGAATAACAACTTTTTGTACTGTTATTCTGTGATTATATGATGGAATAATATAATGATTTTTATTTTTTTATTTTTTTTTTTTTGCTTAACTGTGTAATTTACATTCCTTTGAATATTTTCTTTCAAAATCAAATGCTTTATCTTATTTTCATACTAGTATCATTTTCAAATTGAATTTAAAAAATCCAAGTGTACCATTGCATAGTAATATGACATGTTTCCTTACATTTTCCATGTGGATCTTTGTGTTCTTTCTCTTACTTGCTTTAATGCCAGGTGTTTCCTGTTTAAATTGACTGATACACATGTCTTGAATTTCCTTTTCCCATACAGGGATACTTGCCCCATATTCTTATTCCTCTTCAAGCTCTGATACAAACCCCTTTTGTTGTCAGAATTTCCCTCTTAAAGGATGAATTTCCTTTAGAAGATGGTGTGAAAGATCAGATGTATATCCTCCTTCTAAGAATTCTTTCTCCTGCTTTTTTAGCTCACATTTTATGATTTTTTTTTTAAATTGGAATTTTATGATTACTGAAGATTATATTGATGACTTTATGGAAAATGTTTGTTTTGTTCAATTTTTTTATTTTAATTATATATATATATATATATATAATGGGTTACTGATAACACGGTAATAAGATTTTTCTTGCTAATATGTTTGCATTAAGTTATAGAAGTAAATTTTACTGAAAATTATCTGTCAAAAAAGTAGTAGAAATTTTTTCAACCTTATATATATTTTTTCTTTCATAACATAAGTTGTTTTTTCGCCAAAAGTAGTACTTTTGGATAAATAATTTAACGAGTTAGTGTGTCTGAATTTAATGTTGAAGGTGTCTTTGAATTTTTTTTCTTCTTTTATGTATTTTCCTGGAGTTTTTGAGAATGGACCATTGATTAATGGACCATTGATTGTAACACACAAAATTAGCTCTTACGTTAGTGGCATAGCCAGATTTGGTTTAAGTGCCAATAAATTGTACTGCTGTTATGTAAGTAATAGTTTAGTACCTTTTCAGACAATCTGTAATTTAAAGCAAAATACAAATATATTCCATGATTTTTCTTGTTAATTTGATTGTATTAAGTGCAGTGATATTGTAGGCAGGAAGGAGGGGGGGGAGGTATTAGGGGTCCAGATCCTACCCAACAATTTTGAAATGGATATTTTTGGGAATATTTTTAGACTCCATCCAGAGAAATGCTCTGCATATGCCACATATTCATTTGGAAATAAAAATTGTTTGAAAAAGTTTTATTTACTTTTATTTTCACACGAGTATTATATTATCGATTTTTGACAGGTGAACCTGTTACAAACTTAATTGTAAACTTAATTATTTGTAAAAATTATTGAAATTCTTAAAAATTGTTTCTAAATTTTTTTATTTAAAAGAAAGGTATTAATTTAATTATTTAATGTAAAATTAAGCTGTTTTTGTTTGTTTAGTAAATGGTTATTATGTATGTGTTTAATATCAAGTGTTTTTAAACTCTTTTCAGTTATATTTATGAAATGCATATCTGCAAAAAATTGGTTTTGTTTTACAAATTTATTTCGTCTGATCCTTATAATTTGTAGATAATTATGAAATAAGAGTTCTAAGATTCTCTTAATATTTCCAATTATTAAAATTTTCTCACTTATGTATTAATAATTAATAAATAAGCAAATTAGTACATTATTAATAAATAAGCAAATTTTCAATAACTTTGAAATTGAAATTGTAAAATTTCAATTACAGTTGACAGTTTGGAATTATTCTTAAAAAAAAAAAAACCCAACAGAATTTATTTTTTAAAATTAATGTAAAAAATAATTTCTGTTATTTTCATGTGCTGTAATTATTTATACCATAAAATATTTAGAAAATAATTTCAAGATTTTATTTAAAGTTGTCATTAAAAACTTTTTTCTTATTTTGTTTCTCATCTATCAATAACTTGATTTAAAACATTGTAGTCTCTTGTCATTATTATTGTCATTTATTTTTGTTATATTATTAGAATAAATGAAAGTATGAGGCATGTTATGAAATGAAGTTTCTGTTTTCAGTACAACCTAGCAAGGCTTGGAACCTACAATAAAAAGGACAAAAATAAAACCACTTTTGAGGATAAAAATAGGGATCTTTACCTGTTTTTCTCTCTTTGCCAATTGTTTCCCAGGAACATGGGATTAAAAAAAAAGATTTTATAAAAGTTTATTTGAAGCAAAAAACATTTGAGTACTCAAAAGAAAATTAAGAAATATATATATATATATTTCTTAATTTTCTTTTGAGTACTCAAATGTTTTTTGCTTCAAATAAACTTTTATAAAATCTTTTTTTTTAATCCCATGTTCCTGGGAAACAATTGGCAAAGAGAGAAAAACAGGTAAAGATCCCTATTTTTATCCTCAAAAGTGGTTTTATTTTTGTCCTTTTTATTGTAGGTTCCAAGCCTTGCTAGGTTGTACTGAAAACAGAAACTTCATTTCATAACATGCCTCATACTTTCATTTATTCTAATAATATAACAAAAATAAATGACAATAATAATGACAAGAGACTACAATGTTTTAAATCAAGTTATTGATAGATGAGAAACAAAATAAGAAAAAAGTTTTTAATGACAACTTTAAATAAAATCTTGAAATTATTTTCTAAATATTTTATGGTATAAATAATTACAGCACATGAAAATAACAGAAATTATTTTTTACATTAATTTTAAAAAATAAATTCTGTTGGGTTTTTTTTTTTTT
>BMAW01115848.1:89187-119377 GCA_019974015.1 Nephila pilipes | reverse complement strand
TTCTTATTCATATTTTATAGACCTTAACAATTAAATTCTCACATATCTGCATATAATAATAAATTCATCCTTAAAAATAGCTTTAAACTACTTTTTATTTCCATTTGTGCACAACAAAGTCTCGTATATTATATATGATAGTGAAGAAGAAATACATACATATTATTTTAGATTGATTCACTTGATAGATTCTTTGAGTGAATTGTTATGCTATATACTTTAATATTTTAGGTTAGTACTAATACATATATGTAGAGTTTTGAAGTTATTCTCCTTTCAGATTGATGCTGCCAAAAACGATAATGCTGATTCTAATATTTTTATCACTATGCTGGTTAATAAAAATAATTTTTAAAAAGCGCAACGGCAATACGTAACCGGAACGGAAGTACAACAGCGCGGACGAAAGTGTGTGCTGAGTGATCGTGACAGACGATCATTAAGGGCAATTGTGACGAAAAATAAGAAGACCACAGCTGCAAAAGTTACTGCTGAAATGAATGTTGTGTTACAGAACCCTGTGAGTACCGAAACAATTAGAAGGGAGCTTCATAAACAGGGAATTTCTGGCCATGCTGCAATTGAGAAGCCACTCATCAGTGATGCTAATGCCCGTAACAGGAAAAGGTGGTGTTTAAGTCATAAAGCCTGGACTATAGGGCAGTGGAAGCGTGTAATATGGTCTGACGAGTCTTCTTTCACATTGTTTCCCACTTCTGGCCGAGTTTACGTCTGGAGAACGCCATCTCAAGCCTATAATACAGACTGCTTGTTGCCAAGAGTGAAACATGGCGGGGGTTCTGTTATGGTTTGGGCAGCCATATCGTGGTTCTCTGCTGGCCCCATGATAACTGTGTCAGGGCACATGACTGCCAAGACTTATGTGAACATTTTGGCAGATCAAGTTCATCCCATGGTACAAACTTTGTTCCCCGATGGTGATGGTGTCTTCCAAGACGACAAAGCCCCTGTTCACACAGCTCACATTGTCCAGGACTGGTTTTCTGAGCACGAGGAGGATTTGTCCCATCTCCCCTAACCACAGTCACCAGACCTGAATATTATCGAACCTTTGTGGTCTACATTGGAACGGAAAGTGCGTTCTCGTTATCCACCGCCAACATCGTTATCTGAACTTGCCACCGTTTTGCAGGAAGAATGGTATAATATTCCCTTGGCACACATACAGGAACTGTATTTATCCATTCCGAGAAGACTGCAAGCTGTTTTGGATGCCAACGGGTTTCCTACACCATATTAAGCAAAGAAACATGTTTTTTAAAAGGTGTTTCCAAATTTTTGTCCAACCCCTGTATATATATATATATATATATATATATATATATATATATATATATATTAGAAGGTACTTGAAATACGACGCAACATTGTGTTCTATAGCCAGAACAAAGACTTGTTGCATATTGATATTTTAATCATTTTCGGACTATCTTTGCTTGTAATTTGTTTTGTTTAGAATAATTGTATTAATATTTTTTTTCTAATAAATGCGCTCCTTACTATGCATTTTCTCTTCATCCTTTCGATATGGATGCAATAGCCTAGTGGTCATGGTCGCAAACTCGTGGCCAGTGTTATTTCCGTCAAGTCTAGAGTCCAATGCCACTAAGACCCGCCATGTAGCGGTAATGATGCATGTTAAATTTGTCGAGGCTCAAGTCCTCCCATTGGCACGGTCTGAAAGTTTGGAAAGGGAGGTGGCAGTTCAGATGTGGTCCTCGTCCCTTGATCGAGGTTAAAAATTACGAGGTCGTCGCCAATAGCTCTCGTGTTGCTCCTAAATGTGATGTTAATTAACAATCATTCATATTTTTGATATATGAGTATTAGTAAATTTATATTTAGAGGAGCAGTAGGAAGAAACTAATGCTAAATCATGATCCCCCCCCCCGTATCATATTTGTGTAGATTTGGGGAATATTTTGATGTGATTGAAAATTCTTATTTTATTAAACTTTGTAAACGTAAATGAACTTTTATTATTTTGCTTGAATTATATCAAAGTATGAAAAAAGATTTAATGTATGAATGAAACTATTTTTTAATCTTAAAATTTTGATCTAAATTAATGAATTACAGGGTTCTGTCTGTATTGAAAAGTAGTTAGCACAAAATTTAAAAATTCAGTAGTTCTTTTCTTTAAGAAAAAGCTCGATTTTTTTTTATGAAAGGAAAAATATAAGAAAATATTTTTTTAGTTAAAAAAACGCGACAATATTTTACTGATTTACTAAAAAATGGCTAACGTACTCATAAACACACAAAACATCTATGTCGCTATCAAAAGATTTAAAAAATGGTTAAAAACATAAAACTTGTAATAAAACGTATATTGATAAAAAAATAATTTTCCCCCCACAAATAATTTTCCCAAAAATAATTTTCACATTCCTATAAAATGATTTGAAGTTAACATTTTATACATGTAATAACACTGGATATCATTTTAATTAATATAATTGGAATTTTTTTTAAAACTTGATTAAAATTTTAAGATCAAAATATTTACGCAAAAAAATTTATACATTTATTGCGTTCCCAATTTTGAATCCTTTTTTTTTCATTAAATTTTTTTGTTGCATTTTGTTCTGAAATGAAAAGAGCTTTTAAGATTTAGTGCCAGCTCGGGTGTCGTTCTCACCCCTTGAATGAGATTCAAAATTACAAGATCCGTCGCCAAAAAGCTATAATGTTGCTTCTAAGTTCGAGCAATCTTCTTATGCTAATAAAACAATCAAGTTAAAAGGAAAAGTAAGTAAATTTTCAAATATGTAAAGGAGAGTTCAATAAACGCAAAAATAATTTTAATGAAAGATTCTTCTATAATATTTCAATTATTAATATTTATCATTGGATTATTTTATAATTTCAAGATACAATATGAGGTAACTTCTAGATGAGTGTACTAAATTTAGTGAAACCCTTGTGTTTACTGGAAAGAGATTTTACACAAGGCAACATTTAATCATCTTCAAGTATCCCCGTTTTGTGATATCCAGTCGATTTCTTTGGTTGAATAACACATATCTTACACCACTAAATCCACATTCTCCTAAATGTGAAGATGGAAACGGCAATAAGAGTTTTCTTGCAAAGTTGGTTGAATTTAAATATTTATTTTTTGTTTCTTGTTTTTAATTCCGTTCTGTTTTATATTTAATAAAGTTTTGACTGACGCATCATTTTCCATTTATTTCTTCATTAAACTGTAAAATTTGTCTCATTTAACTGTAGTTGATTTTACTCAAACTTTCAAGTGGCGGCTCTGTAGAAAACTAAGACTTTTACATCACTGGTATTTCAAATGTACGCATCACCAATTCCCCTGTTATTATTTTCAGAGGAACTCATTTTCAAATTCCCTCCTTAATAATCAAATGGCCTCTCTGTAAAGTGCGTCCTACAGATTACATTCTTCTCGTAAGTACGAGAATTATGACTCTTAGGCAATCTTGGTGATCTTTTTCTATCCAAAGGTGTTTACTGTCTTTGGTAAAACCCGTCGTGTAACCAGGGCTGATTCACGTTAAATCTGTTGGGGCTCTAAGTCCTCCCGTTCGTGTGGTGTGGAAATTAGGAGAGGAAAATGACATGACAGCTGATGTGTCGTTCTCATCACTCGACCGAGGTTCAAAATTGCGAGGTCCGTCGCCTATAGCATCCGTATTGCTTTGGTGCGACATAAATAAAACCATTCAAAAACAATCATTACTGTTTTTGGTAAATACAGGTAATTCTCTAGCGATTCTTCCTTATTTTTGACACTCCTTGTCAACCAATTGTTATTCCCCCCCCCCCTAATTTTTCAAATGTCTGGATCACAGTAATGCCTTTTTTTGGTGCATCATAGCTGTTTTTGATTCTTGCGCAATTTAGCTTCCTCACCACTCAAACACACTTGCTCTGTAATATGTGTTTGGAAATCTGGGCTTCATAAAAATGGGCCTATTCAAAATGGGACGTATGGTCATATTAGTTACGGCACACAACTGGAATATCATGGGAAACACTGTTATTTTTAATTTGAGACTCCGTAATTCAAATTGAGACTGAACACGCGAGATGAAATATTTATTAAATGCGAGGGAATATATGTCATTATGTAGTGTGGACTTGAAGTTCAAAGATGATATGGGTTTAGCCTCAAGAATGCACATTCTGTTATCTAACAACTCGACCCGCTTTCTTCACTCCGTCTTTCACGATGATTTATGAATAAATAGTTCAGTTCTATATAAGAGTCATACTCGATCATAAAACTGAAGAAAAGAAAAATTACGAAGCTATCGAAGAAAATTTTTTTTTGTCACCAGCAATAAAATATTCCTTCGAATATTTTTCCTCTTTAAGTGCTTGCTCTTCCAATCAGGCGTAATAAATTGTGTCAGTTAGTGGAAGCCTATCCATCATCAATGTTTACTGTAAATATTTGACCAAAAATTTATTATTTGTAGATTTCTGTTGAATGACATGTTGTAGTGTGTAACTGATCGATTTTTGCAGCAGCCGGCAGTCTTGTTAAACATTACAATATTTCTTTTTCGAACAATTGTTTTTAATATTAATGACCTTTCTTTAAAATGTGTTTTTTAATTTGGAAGAAAAGTTTGGTATTCTCTCTCAAAAAATTATCAAGAATCAAATATGTCAATTAATAAAAACACACGTAGTCCGCAAAAATTTGAAGTGGAATTTAATAGAACTGAAGTGGATTTGAAAACATTTTTGACATGTGAAAAGACAACCATTAAAAAGTCTGAGCATTTTTTATTGTTAACATTGTCATAAATAATGATTTTATTGAAGTTTTTATTAATTTTTTAAATATATGCCTTAAGAGAGACAAATATTTCTTTACCAACGGTATGTTTATTATCGAGAAAGAGAACGTCAAAATAAAGTTATTTTAGATTTTGAGAGATTAAATTTTAGTGATTCAGTGAGAAGATCCTTAGGTCGCTAATGAATTATATATATATAACACATCAATCAATAACTCCCGAGACTAACCCAGAGATGGCGCTCGTAGTAAACCAGTAACCAGGTCTTTCTAGAGTACTAACCTTTGCTTGAAACGTGTCAAAATTTTAAGTCGATCGGACCAGAAACAGCTGAGTTATCGAGGTTGGAGTAAAGTCGTTTTGTAGTTTGTTTAAAAAATGGAAAAAACCGAGTTTCGTGTTCTGATAAAACATTGTTTTTTAATGGGTAAAAACACCGTGCAAGCGAAACAATGGATTGAAAAATGTTACCCGGACTCTTGTCCATCAAAAGCAACGATTTGTCGGTGGTTTGCCGAGTTTAAACGTGGTCGTACCGACACAAATGACGCGGAACGCTCGGGTAGACCTGTGGAAGCCGTTACACCGGAAAATGTGAGTGAAGTGACAAAAATTATAATGAAAGATCGTAAAGTGAAGCTCCGTGAGATTGCTGAGATGACACAGATATCATATGGAAGTGTATTTACTGAAAAAGGTTTTTTGAAGTGAAGTGAAAAAGGTTTTTTCCAAGTGGGTGCCGCGATTGCTTTCGATGGAACAAAAACAGCAACGAGTCGATGATTCAGAAAGCTGTTTATCGCTATTTACTCGCAACAAAAAAGATTTCTTGCGGGAAAAAAAAAATAAAAAAAAAAAGAAAAAAGATTTGGAAAAGCGTTGGAACGATTGTATTACCCTAAAAGGTGATTAACATAAGGTGTTATGTTGATGAATAAAAAAAAATTTTGCAAAAAAAATGTTGTTTTCAATGTTAGACTCGGGAGTTATTGATTGATGTGTTATATATATATTTCTGTTATCGTATAGTGAAGTAATTACTGTTATTAAAACTACTATAAAAAATGATTTTTTGAAGTAGTTCTCGGAACTTTATATACTCGTATGTATTTTTTTTCTGGTTACATATACAGGATTAGCGCAAATAAATGATCGAATTTTAAACATTTATATTTTTGAAACTATTAAATATATTACAATAAGTGATACGCGAAATTAAAGAAAAATATACTAAGTTTTATTTTCAGTTACAAATGTTTGATAAGTGATCTCTTTGTTACTTTTAACAAATATCTAATCTGTAATCAAATTCATTCCACACATTTTAAAGTATCACACTATCAATGGTTCCTAATGGTACACAAATGCAATCTTTTAAATTTTTGCAGTGTTTTCAGCAAATCGGTGGTGCATAAACAAGTATTTTTGACGGCAGCTGTCGTAGACTACGAACGAAACTCTGCCTCACCCTCTCCACTGTTTCTTCCGAGACGCGTAGACGGCAATTGCTTTTCTTTCTGTACAAGCAACCCGTATCTTTAAATTGTCGATACCATTACAGAATGCTCTTGCGACTTGGTGCTTCCTATCCGTAGCGATTTCTAAATGCACGCTTTACAGAAATGATTGAAAGAACAGTGCTTATTCTAATACGACACAACTCATCTCAGTCATTCTTGCCAATTTTGGATTTCAATCTCAACTTTCTATGAATGTGCTGTCGTCTATTAATCGACAGTTTAAAAAAAAAAAAAAAAAATTTCTTTAATTTCGTGTATTATGTACTGTAATATGCGATATAGTTTCCTATAATTGTTTAAAATTCGGTCATTCATTTGTGCTAACCCTGTATATGTAATCTATATTTATCTACCTATATATCTCTATTCGCTTTTAGTTTATAATTCTTAAGCTTATTGCTTGTTTATTATGGTTTCATAATTTTATGGAGTAAATGTAAATTGATTGTTTATTAACACAATAAAGAAATGTAAAGAAAGGTTTTTTTTTGACAGTTTTGAGGTAAAAAATGTTTTTAAATAAAATTGTCTCACAAGTTTGCGATATTTTTTAATTACTTGAATAATTTAAGTTTGCCAAAAGCTCGAGAATAAATAAGCAGGTATTGAAGTTTCTTGTAAAGATAGATTCTTTTATGTTAAAGCATCCAACAGCCAACTTTTGACAAAAATGCGCTAAAAAAATAACGTTTATTTTTTTTATGGTCTGTTTGGAAAAGAACGGATTTTTTGAAAATTCTAGCTATTTCCTTGGTAAACAGAAACGTGAAACTTGGTTTAACTGGCGCTGCCGAAGAGGTACTAATATCCAAAAAAGTCAAATAAAACTTTTTTTGACTACTGACAAAGAGCATTTGTTAAAATTTTTCACCACATGTGTATGTTTATGTGAAAAAAAAGTTTGTATGCTCAATTTTCTGGAAACATTGTATTACCTCAAAACAAAGAGAGGAAATGAAAAATGAATTTTTAACTTTTTTTTTTTTTTTTTTTCAAATTTTGTCATTATGTGCGCATGACAAAAACATAGTTGAAGTTTTCAGACTGGGCCTTTTTGATGGTGTAATTGTTTACTTTTTATTTTACAGTTTTTTCTAAATGTTTTGTTTGTAATTCTCTAGTTCCGAAAACCCATTAACTGTTCTGCAATTGACTAGTATTGTACGCTGTTGATATTTTGTATGTTTTTGAACCATTACAATTTCCTGTTTATATGGCAAAAAAAAAAAAAAAAAAAAAAAGGATAATATTGAAAAGTTTATACATATATTGACTACAAAATAATAGCAATTTTGAGCTGTATCGACTGTGCGCTTTTTTCTTTCATTCCCTCGCAATTTCCTGAGAATTTTGCAATCTTTATACCCTTGGGGGCAAAAGCAAACAAAAATATGCTCGTTTGCTTTTCTATTATATCAAAATAAGTATGGTTATCATTTTATTCTAAACAAATTACTTTTGTCAAGGGCTGTTTCAGTTTTGAGGTGAAAGCTATGTGCTGGAAGTTGAGTTTTGATCGTTCAACCATAAAATTTTCATCCTTTGTACAAGGATATTTGACCATGCAGCTGAGCGTGTTTGGTGAAGGTCATGTACAAAATCGATTTTTGTAAGTGGTTGAAGCACGCAACAAATGAACTGTTTTGGTATGGTTGCTTTTCTTTTCTCTCACTGAAGATGAAGAGTTGGAGGAAAGAGACCAAATTTTGATTATTGCGAGGCATAATTGTTTTCGTGATGAGTGAACTTTGAAAGATACTCGCGGATCATTTGGTTGGCAAAAAATCACTGTTTTTAAACATCGTTAAAAATTATTTTTCAGGTGACCCTAGAAATTTTGAGTGATTGATTTGTTTATTCGCACGTTTATTAGAACGCCGCACTGAGAGGGAACACAAGTGCAATTGACGACGGCAATTTTGAGCCTCGGTCAGGTGACGAGGACGATACTTGAGCTGGCACCTCCCTCTCAAAACTTCCACACCATGCCAACGGTAAGACTTACGACCTCGACAGATTTAACGTGCACCATCCCAGCGACGCGGCGGCTCTTGAGTGACATCTCAGTTAGAATCCACGACTCGGCGAAAACAATGCCAGCCACAAGTCCACGATCTCTAGGCTATCTTGACCCTTAAAATTTAAAAGAAATTAATCTAACAATATAATTCAATGTTCTGAAGATAATGTTATTGAAATAGCCGTATTGAATGATAATTATATTGTGACGAATTCGCTTCATTAGTAGGGAGAGATTTAATTACAAAGAAAAAAAATTAAATCAGTCTAAATATTTAACTAATTTATTCAAATCCTTGAATAATCAGTTATCTAAAAGAAATTAAATAAATGAAGCGGTTTACATATACTTAATTCGTCCCAACAAAAGTTGTACTCTCTCAGTAACCCGGAACACCAGATTACCAGTAAATCGCTAATAATAACGCATTTAAACAACACAAGCTATGTATTACATAATATTTAATCCGATATATCCGAATAAAGTATTAGGCTCACGAGATAACTAAAACTACAAAAAAGTACTGTTTTTGTATGGATAGCCTACATTATTCCGTCGAAAGTCTGAAAAATCGTCAGATTATTAGCAGTGCCAGAAAGTTGAAGTGCTGGATTTTAAAGGGAGTACTTTAATAATAATAATAACTTATCTTTCAAACTCTTAAACAATAGACTATTTTAATGAGATCCGAGTTAGGTATATATTCTGAATATCCTCTTACAGTTGGTCTAACCTCAGTATCACTACTGTGACTGCCTCTTATTCCTCTCTACCCTTCTCATTCCCATTCACTGTACTTCTTAAATAGTTATGCTCATTAGCATACATCACAGTTCTTTCACTAGGCCGAGGTTCTTGTATCAGATATCGCAGTAAAAAATATTCAGAAGTTAGTTGAAGGGAAATGCACGTGAGAACCCGTCACAATTCGAGTTCGAATTTTTATGATATTTTATTTTTTAACTGATACATTGTAATTTAACAACGTTTTATCGAATTGAAATTTTACACTAACGTATAGTTCACTTAATTGCTTTTTTAGTTATAAATTTTCAGACTAAAAGAATTTAAAAGTTAAAAAAAACCCCTTTTATTTAAATCCAGTTTTTATTTAAAGATGTATTAAAATGTAATTTTTTTTTTAAAATTTAAAATAAAACATTTAACTTATAAAAACCTGAGGCTTAAATACTTCTTTTGATCTCATATATAAGTAATTAACTGTGGTACTTAATTTGATCAGTAATTACCTTGGTATCTTAGTTAACTACCTCATGCTCTATTATCAGTTATTTATTATTTTACCAGTTATTATTAGTTATTTATTATCAGTTATTTATTATTTAGAAAATTATTTTTGCGTAGTGTATTTTAAATAAATCGTACTTATACATGCTTTGACCGATCGGTAAGCGACCTGATTATTTTCAAAATGATTTATTACACGTTTTGGGCGATTCATCTAATTCTTTTCGTTTTGATGACCATTCGACAATCGTATTGGTAACAGTAATAAGAGTATTAACAAATGTGAAAGAAAGAAAAAGAAATCTTTGTGCCATTTTTGCCGAATGTATCGGACTGGATGATCAATTACTCTGAACTGAGCAGGATATTTTCAGCCTTAATTGAACCAATATAAAAATGTGGGTGAGAATGAATGAAATAGTCATCATTTTCTCCATTGTCTATCATTTTTATATTACCTTTACCTATCAAACTGAACAAACATCTATAAATCGTTGTCGTGTGGTTGACCTCTTTATTTCTCTTCCAGTCTTCCAGTTCATTGTTTGGGCACGCGAAGGCGGAAAGAAACTTGTCGCTTTCCCTCCACGACTAAAATCAACTATCTTGTGGAGACATCGTGTCTAGAGGTCTTACCGTATGACATTTTCTTTCGGTTTGACAATAATCGAATTTCATAGAAACTTGTCGAATGAAGATGGCTTTTAGTAGATTATGAGAGCCATTCAATCCTCATTGGTTTCATTGTCTGTGGCAATATAAACTGATTCAGTCGTGGACAGTATGTGACTTTTGAGATTACGTATCAGTAAAAGGTTTATAATGTAGTAAGTGATGTACTTACTCTAAGCAAGATTTATTTTATGTCTGAAAAAAGTGTAGAGCGCTGAATTGCAGTTATAAGCATATTGTCTTATAAAAATGTGATGATCTGTTCGTATGAGAAACAAATCTAAAAAAAACTGCGGAAAAAACTTTCTCTTTTAAAATATGAATCTATTTCAGCCATCTTGTTTTAAATGATAAACAAACAATTAAACGAAGAGGAACGTAGGGCTTTATTTTTAAATCCAAAAATAAAGCAACTACCCCATGAATTGTGCCTAAAATAAATTAAGCATCTCCACTTTAAAGTCTTATGGATAATTTTGTAATTTGTATACAATTTATATCATAAAAATTCAGAATAATTTATGGTAATCCGTATAAAGTGTTATCTAGACCAGTTTTATTGGAAAATCTACCCTCCCCATTTGAATTTAAAAATTGCTTCTTATGTGCCTTTATTTATTTATTTTTTTTTATCTACGCATTAAAGTTGCTAGTAGCCTTCGTGTTGCTTCTAAGTGCGACGTTAATAAACAATCAAGCAATCATCTATGTATTAACTGTGTTTCAGCGAATGTCCAAAATTTATTATTGTACTTAATTCGTGAAAAGTGCTTCTCCCCCCCTCAAATTTATTTCACGACGGGGTAAAATATTACCTTTTCTTCTGACAAAACATACTCTTTTGTCTCCTTTCCCCCCATTTTTTATGCTTTGCTTTTTTTTTTTTGCGACTTACAAAAACTTGGCTTTGTGCATAAAAAGCATTTCTAATTTAAACCATGTTGTAATGTTGTAATTAATTTTTTTTAAACAAGCTTTATTTTATATTTTGTTCTGCAAAGGAGAGGAACCGTGTGTGTGTGATAAACACATTACATTTATTGGTCGCATTGTGGCCGCTGTAGTTTAATGGTCATGGTGCAGACTTGCTACCGACATTGCTTTTGTTGAGTCGTGGGTTCGGTCCCTGAGGCCACTTAAGACACACCGTGTAGCGGGTATAATGAACGTTAAATCTGGTTGAGGCTCCAAGTTCTCCCATGGAATGGTGTGGAAGTTTGGAAAAGGAAGCGCAAGTTCAGATGTCGTTCTCGTCACTTGAGTGAAGTTCAAAATTACGTCGCTAACAGCCCTCATGTTGCTTCTCAGTGTGACGTTAATAAACAACTTTTATTGCTCGCATTGTATTGATTTTTATAACGTCAAGCGATAGAATTTGTTTTTCATTATTTTTATTATGTGTCACTGAATTAAATTTTTTTTTCTCTTTTTATATAAATGATTTATATATTTTCTGTATTCAAAATCATTTTAATGTATTTTTATTGTCACTCGGGGAAATTTTTAAGTTTCCTTTTGGTCTCTCCAGTTTTGACTTTAGCTGGTGTTTTATATATATTCTGCAACTTGAAAGAACTTTATTTTAATTTAATGTTTTTTTTATTTAATGATTTCAAATGTGTAATAATTAATTAATTTAAATATATTATTATTATCTTAATTAATATTAAGAACTATTAGATTCTTTAATACTGAATTTTTTTTAAATATCTTATCCAGTCGGCGGAACATTAAGAATGTCAAAGGTCAAAGTCGCGACTTACAATGAATATTTTTGTGTTTCGGCAAATATAGTTGTTTTTAACCAATATTTTAGTTAAAATTTTAATTAAATTGTTACGATTTTTAGCAATTCAACTATAAATGGACAAAAGCAATTCATATCAATGATAGATTACTTTAGTTTGAAAAGTCGTTGTTCTGATTATTGTCATTTTTACCCATTATGGTTATGCATATTGTTTTGGGGAGAGGTTGTCTGCGATGTCCTGGATTCATTTTATCTTGACCTGATTACATTTGGTAACTACTACGATATTTTCATCATTAAGTTAACCTTATTCGCAACTTGAGCATGATCGTTTTTCGCAAATACCGCCATGTTATTTAAACAAAGTGTTGAATTATTTGTTTTTGCCTCTATAATTCTATATTATCTGTATATGTTTCTATTGTAGAACAGAGCTCACAGGTGATTTGAATTTCCATATAAAAACGGGTGATGCCAAGGAATATAGAAAAGTTTTGAGTCAATTCTACTATTTAGAACTTACAGTATTTTCGACGCATGATTTAAAATGTTGTAACGTTTATAAAAGCATAAGTATTTATCATGGATACATACATACATATATATATATATATATATATATATATATATATATATAAAAACTTTATGGGTTAATTGTAGATCGGTCGAACTGATTACTGTGTTTTTTATTTTTATTTTCTTCTCCTTTTGCATAAAATAATTTATGCATCTTATTGTAATACGAAATGCTTTTTTGGCATGTCACGAAAAAACCTGCTATTAGGAATTTAATCGAACCACAATGTTCTATAGTTTTTCTCGACTGGAAAAGTAGTCGGGCAAATGTACCTATTTGTTGTATCCTTTTGTTCTGGGCCCGAAAATTCTCAATTGATTTTTCAGATTGTTTTCGATTTCTTCTTGGAAAAGTGTCGCCTTTCTTTTGCGTATCTGGATAAACGATAGCGTTATTTGAGTGTATTCCTTACCGTTCATTAATTTTGTTTTCAATGTCGTAATTTGAAATCGATTGTTTGCAAGCTATTTACGAGATCTTTGATCAGCTTTTCAGCGTTAGCATTGATTGATTTCTTTAATTAGAAGTGCTTTGTGCTCCAATCAATTACGCATTATCTTGCTATTTACGAAGATAATATTACTTACAATATTAAGAGTTGATACTTTAATAACCTACTGAAGGATTTGTGTAGATTTATCTCCGCATTTTCATGAATATTGCGAATTTAGAGTTTTTCCTATAACCATAGTGCAAATTTGAAATCTAAGTAAAATAAAAAGTAAATATAGATAGTATATTAAAAGTGTATTTTTTTTCAGAGCAACATAAATGTACTTCAGACAGTTGTTCGATATCGATTCTTTTGGAAATATTTTAAGATACACAACTCCCCTCCCCCTTTTGAATGAAGATAGTGATTTTCATTATGGATTTCATACTCATTGGATCTCGAAGCTCAATTCATCTGTTATTATGTTGCGTGCTTAGTATGCAGAAAATTTAAATGTGCAGTATGAAGTTGTTACTACATCTCACACAAACAGTGTTCTTTCTAGACAAATTTCGCTATATATGATCATTAGCTTATGTAGAAATTATTTACATAATTTTTAGATTGATTGTCTCGCGTCGGCTCTCTCCAACAACGACAATATAAGTTGAACTGCTTCAATAATTAACCCAAAGTAGAATCCATTTGGCTTAGCAACTATGAGCACTGCAAAAAGTGACCGGACAAATTTTTTTTGCACCGACAGATCAAGAACTTGAATCGCCCCTATAGCTCAAAGTCAACCGTCCTCCCCCACCACGGGATAGAAAAAACATCCCCCGATGTGAGGGAAAACATCAAATGACGAAGGCTAATCATATGCACAAAGAGAGCGAAACTTTTACGTTTAAAGACGTGCCGTGTAGCAATCAGCAGTGTATGAATATTTTATTGTCCTTGAAATACTTACTCAGTACTTTTTAAACTTTTAAATGTGTTGTAATTTTGAAAATTAATCATGCGATTAAGCTATTTTAATATTCTGTTTGCATTCAATCATAAAACAGATTACGGAGGTCGACACGTGTTTAAATATGTGGTAATTTTAATATCTTAACAGTGGCTTACAATGCAAACGAAGGTGCTAGCTTAGATGTCACCTCCCTCACTCTACAATTACTATGTAAATTTCTCAAAGTGGAGCTCTAACTAGAGTAGATATTTTGTCGCAGGATTTACAAGTCAGAAACAGGTGGCATCCTGTAGAATCTTGTCTTGATGTATGGTCTGTCATTCCTGTGTGTAGAGTGGAGGCCAAATTGATTCGTTTCTACATGTGGCACACTTATTCCGCTTAAATGCTCTCTGTTTGGTGAGAATACTTCACTTTTCTCATCCTGCATTGTCATTTTTTTGTTGTTGTTGTAGGCCAGACTTCATTATTCATTTCATGATAATCGTTTATATTTTTCATAACATCTATCATAAATTTGCATGATTTAATGAAAAAGAAAATGTAACCTACCCGTTTTGCTTACCTTCAAACAATTGACTTTTTAAAGAGTATAATGACGTATTTTAAATTGTATGCTATATACATTTAAGTCTCTTTTTTTTTTATCTACTATTTTCTCTGTCTGTATACTAAGTTTATTCTTTTGTCTATATGTAATAGAGAGTGAGATCCGTAGCCAAAGGAGAGTCAGATCGGGCAGTGCCCATACTGGAAAAATGTTTGCCCTTACTTATAAGAAACTTTTTTTTTTTTTAAAAAAAATCTTTTTTTTATTTTTCAGAACATTTAGTTTCTTGGTAATTAATATGAGATGAATAATTTTAAAAAGGAAATAACGATAATATATTTCATGAAATCTTTCGTTTGAAAACCTTATAATATAAAATAATATTTCAGTTTCGCAATAGTAATATAATTATAGCATTTACAATAATATTATTATTTAACATAATTTTATTATTTATTAATTATACAATGTATTGATATAAATATATAATGTGTAATATGAATTTAATTTTAATAAACGTGTACTAATTATATATAAAATAAATATAATTTATTAATATAAATTTATGATAATCTTATGTATTATAAATCTAATTTATTAATGTAAATTTATAATAATCTTATATAATATAAATTTAATATATTAATATAAATATATAATTAAATATAATACAAGATCAATAATAAAACAAATAAAAATGAATATACAATAAAAGAATTTTCAAGCAAACGAGACCACATAATTGCAGTTATTCTGATCTAGGTGAGCAACATTAAGTGAATAATTCCTTTAGTTTAGAAAGTTCAATTTAGATAGACGCCGGGCCTTATAAGAATGGAAATTATTAATTTTTGGCCAACCAGAATTCATTCTAAAGGGAAAACGAAATAATGTTATTCAGTATATATATATTTTTTCTATTGCGGTGATTCCGACCTTACGATTTTAATAACAAAAACAACAAATTGTAATATTCTAAATTGTGCACATACTAAGTTATTTTAAATGTATAATAGCCATGTATTCTATTAAATGAGTAAACTGTGTAATGATATTCGTAAATAAAATTTAGTTCCTGATTATTGTAGAAGTTAAAAAAATAGATTTATGGCTATATTTTATATAGCCTCTCCTATAACCCCCCGCCCCCCCGCCTAATGTTCAGTCCTGGCTACGTGCCTGAGTAGGATGCTTATGTTAAAAAAAAAAAAAAAAGAAAAAAGGAATAATTTGTCATATGAATAAGATGGACTAAAAAAAGTGAAAACTTACAGCTGGTTTCTATATGTGCATTTTTGAAAGAATTGGAAATGAGTGATTTTTTATGTATATATGTTTATTAAAGTTTAAAAAAAAAAATTGAAATTTTTAAAAATCTAAAACATTTTGAAAAAGATGTAAAGTGTTGTATTAACATTTAAGTATCAAAAGTATTGAAGTGTATAAAAGTCGGTTGAATCCTGCCTCTGCAGCCGCGAACTCAAATTCACCAGAAACTCAAAGCAGATAGTCACTCAGTGAGAAATATCGTCTCTTCACCGAGGCTCAGAATTATGAGATTTGTCACCAATGGCCTTCATCTAGCCCTTGTGATTAACGTTACTCAAATCAACTACTGTTTTAGACTCTGAATGTAACTTGTTAAGAAAATGCGAGTGAAGTAGGATACTTGGCTTCTAATTGCAATCGGGGGGAGGGGGTACAAGGCTTTAAAAATAAATAATGCTCATTTGTAAATGCAAAAGGCAAGCATGGTAGCGCCTTGTGAAATCTCCCAGTGCAGTGGTTCTCAACTGGCGGTACGGGAGAAAAAAAAAAAAAACTTGGTTTTTATACACTTAGCTTAAAAAAAAGAACGAAATGATTTTGAGATATGGAAAATAATTTTGAATAGTAGGTGAAGGATTTTATTAAGATTGTTAGTTATAACATTGACCACTCTATCAGTAAAGGGAACTTTCTAAAAACACCGTATGCTATCACGGTGCTTAATAGATGTCCCCCCCCCCTGTATATTTACATAAAAAATATAGAAGCAAATTAAACGCAGTCAGCTCTGTATGTGAGTGTGTATTTATCTTCTTTTGAACCTAATTTTTCAAGTATTACATACGTTATTTTATGCATTCTATTTCAATGGAATAATATTGGTTTTCCCTACAAAGCAGTATATTTTTTGTAGTTCTTATTATTTTATATGTTTAACATTTCTTTTACATGTAATTACTGTACAAAATTTTGTGCGATGTTTCGTAGTTTTTGCTGTTTAAATGGGTGATTAGTGATTTTACATTAACCCGGTGGTGTTTTGATCTGATATCTGTCATATAACCCCCAAGAAATTTTTGTATACCGAAAAGTTTCACTCTTAACTAAATTATCATGTAAGCAATGCATTTCAAATGTATGAAGTAATAATACGATCGCTATTATGTATTTAGTGCAGTACGGAAAAAAAAAAAAAAAAAAAGACTACACACAGAGAGATACACACAAAATACAAGTATAGTACTTGAGGATTGAAAACAAAAGAACATTTTTTATAATTCTTAGCAGTGTACTTTATTTCAAGATCCAACTACCTTAGGCTATTCTTTCTTGGTATCAGTGTTACATAATAACATTTTTTATAATGAAGTTGGAAGATTGGAGTGAGAAAAGAGGCTTCTCAATGACATATTTTTCATAACTGGCTTTCTGAAAGGTAATAATTCTATTTTCAGTTGGAAACATAATTCTTAATAACTTCTTTAAAGTACTCCAGGTGCTTACTTTGTGTATAAGGACCTGTTTTAAATTAATTTTACTGTAGATTTCTGTTAGGATTAAGATTTGAAAAACATCCATGCAGATTAATTAAAATATACATTAAATATTGCAATTATTTATCACTTTTGTTAAAAATCGTTAATTTAATTTCACATTTAAATATTGCATACATTGTTTGACAGAATTTTACCTTATCTGGCTCTTGCGACACAAAATAATAAAAAAACCCTGAATCCAGCTGATATAACCATCCGGAAGTGTTAAACAATTACAAAAGTGTGATCATAGAACTGCTATCATATTGTGTATATCACATGATTTTATAACGTGCATTTGTTTGTATCTGTTGCCAAATAAATTAGGGGGGGGGGAAGTACTGAGTTCACATTGAGTTTGTTTTCTTTTTTGCTTCAAACATTTCGTTCGCGCTCCATTGAACCTAATCTATTAGTTTTTTTTTCCTTTTCTTTTTATTTAGTTTTGTTTAATTATTTATGAATATCATTATGTTAGGAATATAATTAGTCAATTTCATGCTTATATATTCGTTATTGAAATGTATTAAGAACGTTTTGTGTGTTAAGGTTAATCACGATTGTTTGGTGTACTTTTCTGTTTAAAAGCTACTTATTGAATTGACAAATGAGCTCAGGTGTATTTTATTACAGACAAACAAGAGATTTACAACATAACTATTGTTTTTAAAGTTTTAATATTAAGAAATTAGGTTTTAATATCGGATGTACTGTTCATTTTTATATTATTGAACGTCTGTTGTGCATTTTTCACGTTTTTTTTAATTAAAAAAAAAGTATAGAAAATTTAAAAAAAAATTACGCAAGAAAAATAGATCGTTGAGAAGTAAACCGTGTTTTTTTGTATTTGTTGTTTTCCCTTTAACGTGAATTTTTCTGAAGAAGCTCTTATTTTGAAATTTTAATTTTTCAATGGAGTAAGTTTTCTTTTGGTACACTCGCGCGCGCGCGCGCGCGCACAAACACACACATATGCCGAGACATCGAAAGCTTCCGTGTTTATATTAAGGATAAATTTTTTTTCCTTGAATGGCTGTAATAATATTATGTTTTTAAGAAGGTATATTTCTGCAGTGTGTTCGTTTTGTCAATCAAAATTTTATAACAAAATATTGAATATTTTATTTTATGTGTTCTGATGTAGAATACTTTGGAGTCATATTCGTGAATTACGTTAAGGCTATTATAACAATATTTAAATGAGCTCAATATTTGATTTATGTTAATTTGTTCATATTTTTTTTTTTGTTGATTTGCGACATGTTCCCGTTTTATGAACATTATGCTGGATATACGCTGTCTTTATTACAAAAAGAGAAATTTTGAGTAAATATTGCCTCTTTCTTTGTTAATCGAGAAATATATCGATATATTTTGGTAAAAGAATATAACTGAATTAATTATACGGGCCTCTTCTCAAAAAATCATTTGAAATTAGGAAATATGTGAATACCCGCATATGTGCCTCTAAATGTTTGTCGTATATAGGGTAACGTTTTTTGATTCTAGATGAGTGGCCGCCGTAGCCTAGTGGTCATGGCCGCGGACTCGCGGCCGGCGGGTTTCGTCGAGTCGAGCCTTGATGCCACTATATTTTCGAGCCGTCATTTTTTATTAATTAGATTTCCAGCTAAAATTTCCACACTCACACATCAAATCAAACTCTTTACATATTTCTGTTTTCGACCTCTGTTTATTATTAACTAACTTCAAGGAGCTCCTACTTTAATTTAAGGATGTTTTCATTTAATGTTAAAGAACAGGATCCGAGATTGGAAAACTTTTCCCCATAAAAAACCGTTCGAACATTAATTTCATATTATGACTTCACTATCTTTTAAGGAACAAATTATTTTTAAATTCTACTCATTCCTGTGCGTATCATTTTTTTTTTTTGGGTGTAAAATGTGTTCCGTGTTTTGTATCCTAATCTGCAATGCTAAATGGCCTTTAAACTCTGCGTATTCACGTCAAAAAGGATGTTTTTTTTTTTTGGAATGTTCCTAAATTTGAAGAATACTACATCATAAATGGATGCACTTGTTACTATGTCGCTAATTTGTATGGAAATTGGAACACTTTTCTGTCTGGAAATGTGTTCGTAGTTTTGATAAGGTTCTATAACATTAAACGAAGACAGCTTTAAACGAAATAGTAGTTCCTAGGTGCGTCCTAGGCACTTGACCGACGTTCAAACTTACGAGGTCCGTCACCAATGCCCTCGTGTTGCTTCTCAGAGCGACGTTAATAAACAATCACAGTAACTTCCCGATTTCATCCCATTATACGCATAAAAAATTATGTATATTAAAAACACACAGAATCCCATGAAATTCATAGACTTCAACGCAAATTTCACTGATTTTAATACAAAATTCACCGATTTCAATGCACCTATCTTCGAATTAAAATATTGGATGGTTGCTTGAAATGTTTTGTTAATGGCTATATCACTACCAACACAGACAAGTGGTACTCTAGCAACAATAGTAACCATAGCTTATTTTTTCGATTTCATGAATGAAAACGTGCCAAATTGGAGCGTTTCTTAAACCTTGTTCTGTTGTTGGCTTAACAGGCGATCTAACCAATTTCCAATCTATATCAATTGTTATACAGTACTCTCTAGGTAATCCTGCGGAAATCAGATTATCGAAAACGCCAGCTTACTGGAAAAGCACTAATAATAACATATTTAAACGGCAAAAGTTTTGTATTAGTGTATATAATTTAATACTGTACACGCAAATAAAATCTTAAACTCACAAAATAACTAATACACAAAAAAAATTTAATGTTTACTATTAATAGCTTTCATTATTGCATTGAAGTAGTAAGCGTTGGCGTGGTGTGGATGTTAGGAGAGGGGGGTGCCAGCTCAGGTGTCGTCCTCGTCACTTGACCATGGTTCAAAATTACGAGGTCCGTCGCCAATAGCCCTCGTGTTGCTTCTAGTGCGACGTTAATAAAAACTAAACTAAAACTGAAGTAGTAAGCAAAAAATAATTTTCCGTGACTACTCAGCCAGGGTTAAAACGCCGGGAAGGTAAAGTGCCGAATTTAGAGGGAGTATTGTACTATTTAATTATTTCAGTGGAAATAGAACTTAATTAATTCACCTCATTTATTTTTCTTAACAGTATGCGCAATATATTTGCTTTTTGTGTACACGATTGTCTGACTGTGTTGTCAAGCAGTGTCAAC
The DNA here is from genome assembly GCA_019974015.1 of Nephila pilipes. Lineage (NCBI taxonomy): Eukaryota > Metazoa > Arthropoda > Arachnida > Araneae > Nephilidae > Nephila > Nephila pilipes. The sequence continues at coordinate 98,824 of BMAW01115848.1, read as the reverse complement.
ATTAAAATAAACATTCAAAACTGTTACCTTAGTGATTTTTTATTAATAAAAACGTTATTTGTAATAAATTATCTTTAAAAATAGATTTATGTAAAAAGTTCTGATTTATGTAAATTTAAATATTTTTTTTTCTATTAAAAACGATTTTTTAACGTTACATGTCATTAAGTGTTATGGAAATTTTAATCCGTCAATTTGATTTTGTACTAGATTTTTTTTTGGTCATTGCAGAAATTTTCTTTCATCATTAATAAATACACGTTAAAAATGGTTTGATAAGATATCGCTTAAAGAATATGTATTTGTAATGATCAAACTGAATTATAATCTATGTCGTGTGTTGATCCAATTGTGACATGTAAATCCTTAAACGTATTGCATCATTATAGTGACACCTACTACATCGCGTGTTCTTCTAAGATAACACGCACCTAAATTGATTGATTTGACTTTTCGTGCTTTATGCGAGGAGATTTATAAATCATAGAGAATTGATTACTCTCATATTTGTTGCATAAATCATAGAAGTAATTGATACAGACCGTAGATGACCAATAGAGTTAATTTACAGTGTAAATAAAAAGTGATAGATGAAGATATTTGTAAAGATTTCTTGGTATATTTGACCCTTTTTTGCTTACTTATAATCTATTCGAATAAAAAGATGTATGGACAATGAGACTCCCTTAGATCACTATTAAGTAGAATAAAAATTGCATCATATATTTTTTTTTTCATTTATTAAAAGAAAAACATTTTTTTCCTCACAATTTTAATGAATGAAGGTTAAGACTTCAGTGTTCATTGTTCTTTTAAGATATCTACTGTTAAATGTAGGAGACAGTTTCATATCATTGAAGAAAACTGCATACATTTGTTTATGTTGTGTCTTATATTTGTGAAGGCTCCGCTCTTTTTTTTTTTTTTTGGGGGGGGGGGGGTTTTTTTTTTGTAAGTTTTCATATTATTAATTTTTTTTCCCATGGATGTCTTGAATTATTCCAGTATATATTTTCCACACAGGGGGCGTTCAATAAGTCCAAAGAAATTCCAAGAGATGGTGCTCGTAGTATCGAAAATTGTTTATTTTTAGCGTCCATCATGACTCACTAGACAGTTGTCCAAGTTTCAGTTACTCGTATTCGTGCTCATGACGTCTTTCGCTTTTCAAAAATTCTTCGTCATATTTTTTTTTTTTTGGTCCATGAGCAGATTTTTGAAAAAGATTCCCCGGAAGAAACTCAACGTTTTGATTTTTGCTTGATTTCTAATGCATAATGATGAATCTAGGTCTCACCGACAGTGACGACTCGACGCTAAATGACGTCGACAAATCGATGTGGCTGCAATCAAATTTTGATTTGCAACAAATGACTGCCTAATAAAAACTAACTTATGAATCAATGTCAAATTTGTTTTGGCTCCGTTTAACATTGTACCCCAATGGTAACAACAATTTACCAAAATGTTGTCATCTGTCTTCAAATCCAAGTACTTTTTGAACCACCTTCAAATAATTAAACATATTTAAATTTAACAAATTAATCGTAAATATGAAACAAAATATTTAAACATACAGTTTAAAATTGTCATATATATATATATATTGAATATGGACTTTTGCTAGTATTATTTTACCACTTTGTTTTTATGCCGAGTGGGATGGTTGAATCCAAAAAACCAATATATTCACACATTTTTGTCCAAGGCCAGAAACAGCAATTCAAGTTACTTTTGAATGATAGGAATTGGTGTACAAAATCGATGGCTCTGTAACAATTTCTCGTTAATTTTTTTAAAAAAAACTCGGATTTTTTTTAAAGTTCAAGCGCTGTTTCTTCTCTTCATAATATAATTGTGTAAAATAATTGCTTATTTAATAAGTGAAAGATATTTGCAAGTTGGTTGTACAAAATTTTGTAATTTTTTTTTTAAATTGAAGAAATTATGACTGGGACAATGATTTTCATTTTACTTAGTATATCATGAATGAGCGGGATTGACTGTATATTACGTTAATTATTATCAATAAAAAATTAATTTTTTTATTCGATAATCAAAAAAATACGCATCTAATTAATTTTTTTTTTTTATTAAATCAAATATATTGTAACGCCCATTCTCTGTTATTTGTTTCTATACAGGACTATAATTATGGAACTCCAGTTGAAGACACTGAAGAACGAGATAAAGTACTTTATTAATAATCATTGGAGAATAAAATAAGTTCGCTCTTTCTCGTATCCCAACTATTTTGTCAATTCAATTTATGCTCTAATAATGAAATCTGAGTTTTTCTAATCACTCGTGCTGATTCAAACACTTCTTCTCAACCGCCAGTTTTTATCTTAGTGTTTGAACAAAAATTCTCTTCAATCCAAAAAGCTAATTCAGATGCCTCAATCCAAATTTTAAATATCTATCAGCAGGTCGTTATCCGTTATCTCCCTTTTCTTTCCATTCAATTCTATTTCATTTATGTATAATGATCTCTAATTCACTTCACTTCTATCTTCATCTAATTTTGCCAAATCACGTTCCATTTGGGTTGGGAAGTAATTTTTTCAATTCAAATTACTATGAAGTTCCCGAGGTTGGTGAAGAGAAAATCGCGAGAAGACCAACTCCATATTTTAATACTGAAGTCCAGTTACGTGACTTATAATTCTAATTATGAAATTTAGATTATTGTTTTAAACACAGACCTGCACATTTAATATTCAGGAGCAATATATACTCGTATATGTATGTGTGTGTGCGTATAATTTATTAATTTGAACTTTACAAATATTTATAATTTAAATAAAACAAGCATTATGATATTAATGTGACCTGTATTTTTCTTATTTCTATTATACGAAGTTTGCTTAAAATTTAATAACCTTTTTTACAACCCGTTTTAAACATATTAATCAAAGATGAATGCAAAATAAATTTGAAACGTCTGTCGTTGTATGGCGCAACGGAAATTTACACAGCCGCTCAGTGGCGTGTATCCCATTCGCTACAGATTATTTAGTTTTAAGAGTAAAACTGCTATGCTTTTATGTGCTATTTATCAAGCCTTTTTTTTTAATGCGTTTACGAATGTGCTGTATATTTAGTCAAGGTCGGTCAGTGTTTGAACGTTTACTTTCATCTACGAGTATTGCTCTCTCTTTTGAGATTTCCGCTTTTGTCCTATAAATAATGTGAAGCCTCGAAGCGTGAAATCAAGCGTTGCTGGTAAAATGTGCTCTTAAATTGGAAAACACAGCTGTATTTTATTTCCATCCTCAGACGGTTAACTTTTAACAGAAGATTGCGGATTTGTATCTAAAGGGAAAAATGGGAGTACGGTCGTTAACCGAATAATATTTAGATGATCGAAATTGGTGAAAGAAAACCGACTGGAATAACGCTTATTTATTTTAAGGTGATTTTTTTTTATTTTTAAATTGCAATTTATTGTTTTTATATAGTCTAGATTCCTAGCGTTTTAGTTAAACTCTTTAAAATCGGAAATATTTTTTTATTTATTCACGATCCTTTTAAAATTGGATTTCTCCTTTAAATTGCAGTTGCAGACTGTAACACATTGCTTAAACCAGCGGTTTCCATCATTTTTGCGTACCCCCAGTGGACTCAGTTCCTTTCCGCATATACCAACCAAGAATCCTCCAAGTGCCCCCTCCCCCCATAATCTGTTTCACCCATTACAGATTCCAAAAACTCCAAAACGAAACAAAATAAATAATCTATTTTTATTGTTTTTCTGTTTTTGAAGAAAGCAAAACATTAACTCAAGGATTAGAAAAATAAAAATTCATGGGATATTTGTGTATGCAACATTTCAGCTCCATTGGATGGTTGGAAGTGGATTAAAATTCGAGTACAAATGTTGAACTGTTAAGAAATACATATGAACATAGTAATTTATTTAAAGCTTGTAATAAGAAAAGTCAATTATTAAAATATTTGTCCATAATTAAATTTCAAAAGTCATCAAAATAAAAAAGATTCAGGGCAGTCGAAAACGCGCGGAAGATTGCCAATGTGCGAGGAACGTCGGCGAATTAAAAAGAAACAGAGCAATCGGTTGCGCCTCACAGTAATTGGAAGTAATCTTCACCGAAGGCAGTAATTAAGGGACGGTATAAACACGAGCCTTTGCTTGCGACGTGATAATCCACTGGGAAAAGTGAGAGAATTTAATCTAGAAGGTTTGAATTAAACAGAAAAATGTAGAGCTTGTTTCCATGTAAAAAAAAAAAAAAAAGCATTTTATCGTTAATTTTATGAAATTTGGGGGAGTGGATGTCGACAGAAGAAAATATTGAAAAATTGAGTAAAAATTTTAAAAGTTAGAAGTACCGCAATTGCAAACGCGTACACTTTGTTGCAAAAGATAAGGAACAACAACAACAATAATAATTATGTGGGTGAAGACGTACAAAATTAAAATTAGAAATTTGATTAAAACGCATTGGAAAATGCTAGTAGTCGGTGATAACCGAGCTGCACTGGTTTGTAATACTTTCCTAATTCATATCTTATATATAAAATAGAAAGTTAGTGAATTTGCTTGGTTCCATGTTTGATGTCTGTTTTCATCAGACATCATTTACCTGCTTCCACTTGTAACGAACTTAGTTTTCAAAATGTATTAAATAAAAAATTCTCTTTATAAGCTCTTATTAGGTTAAAATGAACCTTACTTTTAATTTTTTTAATACCTTTTGTAACGTTTTAGTGCATTACCGTAATTTGTAAGGAACAGGAAATTCAGAAAATGAAATCAGGAATAAATTATTTAAAATTTTAAAATAGTTGTGATAAGCTATGTTTGTCACGCAACCTCTAAACCTTTTCTTTTTAGATTGCTCAAGATGGAGCAACATTCCCCACACTGACATGTATTTAATAAAGAACATTTTTCCTGAAAACTCGTTATAATAAGTGAATTTTTACATGTAATTTTGAAATAAGATGTTAATTTAAATTACCTATTATTCTTTATGCAATATTATTTTTTAAAGTTAAATATGCTAAACAAGTTCTTTTTTCCGTAATATTTTTACCACATCATTTGTTTCATTATACTTATCTAATTTTGTTTATAATTTTATTTTATGCACATTTATATACTGTACCGTATTGTATTTGTATATAAAGGAAAAATCTGCCTGAAGAAAAGTTCGTGGGGCTCATTTCTCTAGCAGAAAGGTCCGTGACCACAAAAACTTATAAATTTATGACTTAAATCAAAGACGAAGAACCGTTTTAAACCGGAATATCGAATACGAAACAAGCCACATTTGGCAAATTAAAATTTAATGTACTTATAAGTGTTCATTATGATTTTTAAAAACAATTTCAGATTTTTGAAATGTTTATGGTTTTAAATGGTTGAATAAACAGCTTAATGAAGAAGTTATTTGCTCTATTCATGATTAGAATCATGGTCTTAAAAAGGATCGGGCAGATCTTGCATGTAATCGTCAGAATAGAAATAGGCTTACCGTTTTTATTGTAAAAAAAGAAATAACCTTTAACTGTCATTCGTTTGTGAAATAAAAATTTCGAAACCTTCAACTTAAAAAGCTTCTTAGTTTGGCGCCCCCCCCAAAAAAAAAAAAAAAAAAAATCAGCTTAAAATTATTAGTTATTAGTGATAGTTAGTTGGCTTATGATGTACATAAAATAATCACTGTTAAGTTAATGGATATTTTCGTAATTTCTTTTTAAGTAGTGTGAATAGAATTGAGTCTTCTCAAAAATTAATGTTCAAATTTTTGATCACATATCTCTCTTTCTACAATTGAAAAAACATCAAAGAGAGATAGTAGAATAATCGCGAAATTAAAGAAAAATTTATTTTCGGGTTACCATTCTAGTGCATCTCGGAAAACATATACTCTCTTAAGAAGAGTATAAAATTGCTTGGTATTCGTAATTATTTTTAAAATTCGGAATTTAATAAGAAAAAAAAAAAAAAAAAAGATACGAGAGGGGGCGCGTTTTCAGAATTTACATTTAGTAGCCACTTGGTAGTTCGAGTATTGTATGGATTTTTTTAAAAAAAATGCAAGAGTGATTCAAAAGGTATTCATATGTTTTTGGCAATAGATGGCGTTGCTAAAGCAAATTGTTGTTATCTTTATGTACTGTCATCTTTTAAACGGATGGCCGCAGTAGCCTTGTGGTCATGGTCGCGAACTCGCGGCGGCGATGTTTCGACAAATCGTAGGTTCGAATCCTGATGCAACGCAAGACCTGCCGTGTAACAGGGCTGATGCACTTTAAATTTGTCGAGGCTCCAAATTCTCCTAATGGTGTGCTGTCGAAGTCTGGAGAGGAGGATGCCAACTCAAGTATCGACCTCCCACTTCATCGTGGCTCAAAACAACAAGGTGCATCGACAGTAGCTCTCATATTCCTCTTGAGTGCGACATTAATAAAAAATCTATTTGTCAAACGGGAACAAAACAAAAATGGCATTGATTCATAGGTTAGTTTTGATTTGGCAGCCATTTGCTGCCGCGTCGAGTTTGACGTCATTACACATCGGAAACCAAGCAACATTCAAAACAATAGGTTGCTTCCAGTGAATTAGCTCCAAAAAAGATGAACGTGATCTTATTAGTCATAAACGTTATGGCGACGATTTTTTTAGATGCATGGTTTGTCACACTCAGTCATTCCTTAAAAAGATTAAAATCTGTCACAGTTTAAATTCCTAATTTTCCATAATTTTAATTCCTACTTTTTGAACCGTTCTCGTAGAGATTTCATAATTGCGTGTGTGATTCATCAATGAAAATTGTAATTCTGTATTTATGGAGTTTCATGAATATTAACTGCCCTTTCTTGGAAAACGCAACTTGTATTTCAGCAATCGTCCGTGACTGTTGAATCTTTTTTTAGAATTTTGAGAAAAAAAATATTGAAATGTTTTTTTAAAAAGTTGTTTGGCATTGGTGTTAATTATGCGACTAATAAGAATTCTATTAATTTTTTTTACTCTCTCCCCCCCCCCCCCCCCTTCTTAGCATTATTGTAGCTTTCTGGACGAATATGAGTCGGAAACGGCTCAACGCGTGAGAGTTCTAACTCTGCGAAGAAATTTGAACGAGAATTACTTTGAAAAATAATAATAATAATAATAATTATACATCAACGAATCTCTATGAAAAGTGAAATAAAAAGGTAATAATGAAATTGCTTTGCCAAATGATGAAAAATTCATGTATTGAAATACATGAGACAAATGTATATTATTTTGAGGTCATGTATTTTTTCTGTTATGAGTACAAAATCTTCTTTTTCCTATTGAAAAATATTTCTTAAGAGATTATATTTTATCATTCTAAAATTATGCATCAGATCATTTGAAATTTATTTTTTAATCGTAATTGATCGTATTTTGCAACTTTTTTTGAGAAAAATAATTTTATTTTTTGTTTTGTATGTTCTTGATTTTTTTAAATATTTAATATATTTTGAAGTATTAAAATACTATGTTTTATTTTTGTTTGAATTTCGCTGTACATTATGTTAGTTTTTCTTCGGAACTCGTATTATCTCACAAATTTGTCAAAGAGAATATTTCTTATTAAAATTTATTCTGAAAATCCGATTAGATTTCCATAGAACAGTAATGTATCGTTTTGAAATATCTTTCATTAGAGTTTGCTAACCCTCTGCAAAAGATTAACTTTTCAAGAGAAGACGAATTTTGAAAGTCGTCAATTTCTTAAGAATTTCGCGTATTGGCGAAAACATCGTTTTTGAAACTGAAAACAATCCAACAAAATTTATAACATATTAGGATTTATAATTCAAGAAATGCAATTATTTTGAAAATAATTATGATTAGTTAACCAAAAAATTAAAAGTAGTTAAATAGTTCCCACAAAAAAAAAAAAAAAAAAAAAATGAAATACAAAATTAGTTTCTATATTTGAGTTTTTTGTGTTACAAAATGGGACCATATAAAATTACATTATATTTGCTGTGTTATGTTAATTATTATAAATATAATGCATTTTTTATGATTATGAGATTGATAAGGGTTTTATAGTAATAAGAGATAATATGGCATAGACGAGATATATTTAATTTCTCTTGGTGTTTAATTTAGAATATTTATCGAAAAGAAATTATATATTCGTCATATTTTAAATTTTGAAAGTAGCATTATGTATAAAACATAATTTGTTAACATTAAACACATGTATTTGAGTATTTTTGTGTCCTCCATAACATAATATATTGAATTTTACAATTATTATTTTTTTTTTAAAGAAAAGTAAATATTCTAGCAAACACTGTTTCTTCAGTTAAAAAAAAATAAGTTCAGTCTTTCGAGTTGCTGAGAGTTTATTTTAAGATTACTGCTTTCCTTTAATAGAATTTTTAGGGCAATTTCTACTAACGGAAATCGTGTTAAAAATACGTGAGTGGAAGTGATTTATGTTTTGTATAGCTATCATTCTTCGTTAACTACGTACCTACTTAAAAACCTTCCATTTGAAAACCACATTTATCATACTTTTGACTCTTCCCATAGTCGCGTCATTTGATTTCCTTTCTCAGCTGAAATCTCGACTTCCGTCTTCAGTTGTGGGTTTCCCATCCGTGGGTTTTAGAAAATTTAAACTTTAAAATCCGTTAATGTATTTTGCCATGCAATACTCATTAGAGTAATCCTATCGAGTCACAGCTTACCAATATATACGGGTTTTCCATAATTATAAATTGTGACTTATGAGAAATTGTAAGATTTCTTAATTCTAAATTCTAATTCTTATGGTCACGAGCTTCATGGCTGGCGATGTTCAATTGAAGGCGTGAGCTCGATTCTGGTTTCCACAATAGACCCATCGTTCAAAATAACGGGAGGCTGCTGCTCATCAAGTGTAATTGAGCTTCAGTTTCTTTGCGACGTGAAAGTTAGGATTGTAAAATATCAGCTCAAGTGTCATCTTCGTCGTTTGACTGTGACACAAAATCATGAAGTCTGTCGCCAGGTGCTCAAGTGTGACGTTGATGAAACTAAAATAATCGGAATGTTTCTTATAACAATGTGTTTTTCCTTTATGTTATGTTATTTTGTATTTATGTCGAAACATATTGTTGATAAGATAACAAGGTGAAGTGTGTAATAATTTGTTGTTAAGTAATGTTTGTTGCATAAAAATCTGCTTTCCAAATAAAATATGGCATCTAATTATAATACTTTCTCGGTAATCCAGCAAATACCATAACAGAGCTGCCGTATGACTGGAAAATCACTGAACGTAACGCATTTAAACAATAAGAGCTTTAGTTATAAAATTTAATACGGTACACGCAAATAAAAAGTCAAATGTACGAAATAGTTAAAATTACAAAAAATATGCTTTTTTTGTATCGATAAATTATTTTGTAATGCCTACATTATTCCATAGAAGTAGAAGGCATAAAATGATTTTCTGACTTGTCAGTCTTTGTAAAATCGCCTGAATCGTGTGCATGTATATATTTATATTTTTTTTGGGGGGGGGGAAGGGAAGCGACTTAATTTAAAAAGTGTATGTTAGACTTTTAGTATTGAAAGCAAAAAGAATGTCAAAATATTTATAAGCTAATCTTTTTTTTTTTTTTTTTTTTTTTT
>BMAW01115848.1:43182-83153 GCA_019974015.1 Nephila pilipes | reverse complement strand
AACCTTTGCTTGAAACGTGTCAAAATTTTAAGTCGATCGGACCAGAAACAGCTGAGTTATCGAGGTTGGAGTAAAGTCGTTTTGTAGTTTGTTTAAAAAATGGAAAAAACCGAGTTTCGTGTTCTGATAAAACATTGTTTTTTAATGGGTAAAAACACCGTGCAAGCGAAACAATGGATTGAAAAATGTTACCCGGACTCTTGTCCATCAAAAGCAACGATTTGTCGGTGGTTTGCCGAGTTTAAACGTGGTCGTACCGACACAAATGACGCGGAACGCTCGGGTAGACCTGTGGAAGCCGTTACACCGGAAAATGTGAGTGAAGTGACAAAAATTATAATGAAAGATCGTAAAGTGAAGCTCCGTGAGATTGCTGAGATGACACAGATATCATATGGAAGTGTATTTACTATCCTTCATGAAAAATTGAGCATGAAAAAGGTTTTTTCCAAGTGGGTGCCGCGATTGCTTTCGATGGAACAAAAACAGCAACGAGTCGATGATTCAGAAAGCTGTTTATCGCTATTTACTCGCAACAAAAAAGATTTCTTGCGAAAAAAAAAGGGGGGAGATTTGGAAAAGCGTTGGAACGATTGTATCACCCTAAAAGGTGATTAACAAAAGGTGTTATGTTGATGAATAAAAAAAAATTTTGCAAAAAAAATGTTGTTTTCAATGTTAGACTCGGGAGTTATTGATCGATGTGTTATATTACCTGATCGAATAGATTCCGAACACATAATACTGTTACGTATTCTATGACATGAAACAACGCACTTCCCTCATGGTCGTGTTGCCGGGGCTGATGCATGGTAAATCTGTAGGGGCCCAAAGTCCTCCTTTTGGCGTGGTGTGGAAGTTAGCAGAGGGAGGGGATGCCAGCTCGGGCGTCATTCTCGTCACTTAACCGAGGCTCAAAATTACGAGGTCCGTCACCAATAGCCCTTATGTTGCTTTTAGTACAAAGTTAATAAAACCAAACCAAACCTTCCCTAGTGACTACAAATGTATTGGCTGGCCAATATAAATAAAAGTATAGACATTTTTACTCCGAGGAACCCTTGTGAACTTTTCCTTTTCTCATGGAGTTTACTCGCTATGATAAACATAAGTGACGCGATTCCAGGACATCCTAGAAATCATTCTCTCTGTTTTCTGCCCGTCATGTCAAAATTTTTTTTATTCCTCCCCCCCCCATTTTTTCTGATGTGTGGGTCATAGATAACTAATTTTTTTTGAGCAGCATAGCCATATTAAACTCTTGCACCATAAACCTCGACTTTCACTCACTCTCTGACTTATGTATTTGTTGTGTTATTTAAATAATATAATTTTTGTATAATAATATTTATGAGGAGATGTAATGCAAAAAGTTGAAAAACTTTGACAAACCTTTGAAAGTAAGTCAAAAGAATATAAACAAGTTCAAAAAGGATTGCAAGCGGAGTATAATTGATTGAAATAAATTGTCCGACAATTTTCTGCGATTATAAGTTTTTGCTAGAATTAATGTGTTTTGTTTTATTTTGTATAGCTAATAAAAGAAATTGTTTACAATTACAGCCGTATTCTTGATTGGCCATGCAAAAATGTTCGATATTTGTTTCACCTGCTTATTTATATATGAATGCACTTACGTAACTTGTATATATGACTTGTGTGCGGGAACCTATTTTTATTACTTTTTATGTTTAATGCATTTTTGTAGGCATCTTATGCAGATGTTGAATCTCTTGAAAAGAAAGATCAGAGTCGAAGCATTCACTTTTGTGTGTCTGTAGCTTTTGATGTGTTTTATGAACAATTATAAGTCCGTAATGATATCTTATTTCCCTGTAAAATCTCCCAAATTTTCAATGAATTTTCACTCTCTCTTAAAAAAAAAAAAAAAAAAAAAAAAAACGAAGGATGTTAATGAATTTTATTCCAGTCTGGTGAAAAAATTCGCTTTTGATCACCTCATTCTATCGCAACTGTCGACTAACTGTACCTTATCTAGAAAATGACGGCTGAAAAAAAAAAAAAAACCCTCTGTATTATATGTCGTTTTTAATTACAAAATCTTATTTACGAGTCAATTTTTTTTTTCTCTGTGTTTATCGTTTTTTTTACGTTTACTGAAACGTGATAGCTTATTCATTCCTCATGTTATCCTCTTTTTTTTATTTTTTTTATTCGAAATGACTTTTTACAAAGTAAAAGATAAACGGAAAAACTGAGAAATTCATCTTATCTTTTTTATGTAAATTATCAATTTCCTGTTTCATGTTAATTCTAAATCGGCTGTACTTTTCATATTTTTCAGTGCTTTTTTACCTTTCTTTGTGTTCGTATTACAACTTTTCGGGTCGGCCGGCATTGTTTCTGACTAGTCGTCGGCTCAAGACTCGATGCTGCTCATGACCCGTGGTGTAGCGGGGCTGATGCATATAAGATCTGTCGAGGCCCTTAGTCTTCCCTTAGGCGTGGTGTGGAAGAAAGAGGGTGGTAGCTCAGGTGTCGTCCTTGTAATTTGACTAAGACTCAAAACTACTAAGTTTGTGGCCAATAGCCCTCGTGTTGCTCCTAAGTGCGACGTAAATGAACAATTAAATCCATTTTTTATTTTATTATAAATGGTATAAGATCTCGCATAAAAGGACAATATTTATGAAATTGAATGACTGAACTACAAAAGTAAACATTGCTTCCAAAAATATGTCCAATGTTTAATCACAAATTTGTGAAGTTTTTTAAGTCTGCTTCTGGTAGGCGTTTTTTTTTTTTTTTTTAAATTGTTTTCAAGTATGCGATATTGATTTTAATATGAATAAAATTCGTTTTCATTATGCTGCTTTTAGTTTTTCTGTGTTTTTTTTTTCCAAATTATTTATAAATATATCACTCAGAATTTTTGTATTGTTAGATTTAAAAAAAAATGAGATAAATGAAAGTGCATGCCGTTTTATTGATATCATTTGAAATTTTTAAATTATAAACCTGTTCTCTTAATCTTTCATTTTGTGGTGGAAGTGTATAAGATAACTAAATTTACCTTTGTCCATGTTGTGGAATTTCACTATTCATTCATCTATTCATTGTTTGGAAAACTTATCGCAACTGTGATAAGATATATGTTTTTGCTCCAATCGCACGAATTTTGTGACGTATCATATTTTACATGAAAGTTGGGGGAGTTTATTGTTACCTAAGCTTGTTTGTTTCGCGCGTATTCCGAATAAATGAGGATACTGATTTTATTATTTTTTGTGTAGTGTTGGGACTCATACTTCCAGAGAAAGAATTTTTTTTTTTAAAAAAAAAAAAGGGGGGGGGGGTGTTTTTTTTTTTTTTTTTTTTTTTAAAATATAAACCATTTATTTCCCCCCCCCCCCTTTCTTTTTTTTTTTAAATATTGATTAGTTTAATGTCTTGGTTGAAGAACTGTCTTGTGGTACGAAATTTAACAGTTATTTTATTTCAATGTATATTTTTAACTTACATTTTTTGTGATGTGTGTTATTTTTTACGTATGTATGCCGAAGAGGGCTTATTGCATTATTTGTGAACTTTTTAAAAAAATATCTAAATTTGTGTGTTTAATGTCTAATCGCCAGATATATTGCCTTTTATTATAAAAAATTATATTATAACTAATATAAATAGCTGAGGAAGGCCAATGATCACTGTCGCTAGATTCATTATCGTGACTTTTCAAGTTGGTTCGTGAGTTTAATTCATAGTTTCGCTGATTATTGTCGAATAAAAAAGAGGAGGCTGCTTTTAATTAAATTTATATGGGCCTCAAGTTCTTCCGTAGCGTATAATTCATGAACGTATCAGTTCAGATGTCGACATCGTCACTTGCCTTTTATTTAGGACTACGAGGTCTGTAACTATTAATTCTACTCGACTCAAAAATGACTTTAATTCAAATTATAATATAAATTTATGATTAAAAAAATAACGAAAAATCGCGTTTCGTGTTAATTTTTCACCTCCCCCGCCTTCTATTTATATATCAGTAAACATACCTTAAATTTGTGTAGAAAATCACATCAAAATTATATTTGTTTTTAAAAATACTTTACAGCAACACTTTTCTTCCCAGAGCTTCATTATTTTGTCAAAAAATGACCAAACAATCACATATTTTTAAAATTGATTCCATCAGCTATCGTGCCTATGTGGTTTTTTTTAACCACGTAAGGAGTTATTATTTTAGGTGCGGCGTTTTGGCGTACCAGATCACTTTTCAATTTTTTTTTTCGTTCACTTCAATTTTAATTACATGTAGCTGATATGATATTCAATTTAATAATTTATCGTTTGCTTTAATTTTAATATGGGAAAAGTTTACTATTGTCCATTTTTCGATATTTCATCGTTTACTTTAATTCTTATATTTAATTGAGTAATTTAATAATATTTTATAAAAAAAAAAACATATCTTGGGGGGCTAAATCTGTTCTTTGTATAGAACGTTTTTTTTTTTTTGGCCCTTAAGGATCCCGTCTACCGGATATTTGGATTTCGTGGACGTAATGTTAATTCTAGGAATTTCGACTACCGTTCTCAAATCTTTACTATTTTACCTATTTGAATGCAATAAAGTGCATCTGAAAGAGCAAAAAATAATAAAGGCATCCTCAGGATTACATTTTTTCCTCCGATTTTTAAAAATATTTAAAAATATTTTTTAAAGACCGGAAAACTCACAACCGAATCATTAAAATAGGGGTAAAAATATTATTAAAAATCGGAGGGAAAAAGTAATTCCGCAAAAGCTTTCTTTCTTTTATTTTTTGCTCTTGCAGTTGCATTTTTGCTTTCAAATAGATCAAATAGTAAAGATTTGAGAACGGTAGTCGAAATTCCACAAGATTAACATTACATCCACAAAATAAAAATGGCCGGTAGACGGGAGCCTTAATAAATCTTATTCATGAATTCCTTACGAAGGTGAGTAGAAACTTGATGATTTCTCGAATATCATCTGATATTTCGTTCCATGATGTAGGATTAGGAAGATCTTTGCCAATAGCACTGTTAGCGTTGGAGCATTATTTCATATTTTTTTTGTCCTTTTGCTGTATTATTAACGATGAGTTATGATTAAATCTGAAATCGTGAATTTTGGGCCCAATTTGGGAGCTTTTAATTAAATTAAACACGTTTGCAATATGTGTGAACATTTAAGTAATTTCGCTTTTTAAATATTTCTGATGTTGATTTATAAGACTGAAAAAAGCCTATTAGTTAATCACGGGTCTGATAGATGTTGGTTTGGAGGCTTATTTTGGCTGAAGGCAGCCATATGTGTATCGGAGGCTGTAGTGCGCGTTAAGGCTACTCGGAACAATTTTTTTTTAAAAAAAAGTTTTAGTAACAATGATATTAATAGTAATTAATGCTTTGCTTTCGGGTTATATTTTTAAATTGATTCTGAAAAAAAAAAAAAAAAAAAAACAAATAAATTATTTTAAAAAAAAAAAAAAAAAAAAAAAAAAAATGTACGGTTTTTTTTTAAACTCATAAAATTCTCAATTCTTAGGATTTTTTTTAGTTATTTCAAATATTTCTTGTATAATTAATTGGGAATAAAAATTTAAATAGAATAAAAAATGTGACTTTTTTTTTGTTGAATTTTAATAATTATTTTTGTAGCTAAACCTGAAAAAAAAAACTATTAATTTTTTTAAAAAATTTAACTAGCCATAGAACTCTCAAGCCTAAATCTATATTAACTTTAATGGTACATATATTTGAAAGTGTCCACAAAAACTTTCAAGGCTTTATCTTTAACAGAAAAAAAGCCATAGGAAATAGGAAACGCGTCTACAAAAATAAAAGACTTGAGAAAAATGCATTTTAAGTGTGTAAAGGCATAAAACAAAAACTAATGATGCCTGCAGAGCTCTAATTTTTCAATATGTTATTTCCTAACTTATTAGTTATGATAATGTCAGATTATTCAGCTTAATCTTAACATAGCTTTACAAAAGTTTTGAACACAATACTTTTTTACAAAACTGTAATAATGATAATACAAATAAAATTTAAAGACAACTGGCTGTGTATGTAACACCTAATATTTTTCTCAGTTTTAAGTTTGCGTAATTTAGCAAGTTTGATTTTTTGCTGCGTGACTTTTATAATTCACTGATTTTATTTTATTCCTAATATATGTTTTACAATTAGTGAAATTAGTTAAGTATTTTGATGATGAACTATTCGGAAGAGGCAATTTGTATCCTGAAACCTGTCTAGAATTCTTAATATTCTAACGTTAAACTCAAATTTTTCACTCGACGCCGCAAACAACACACGATTCATAGATGCCGTATTGTCTGTGGGAAATTTGTTCCAAATCATTGAATAATGTAAAGCATCATTGGAATTTTGAATCACACCTGCTCAATAGCTTAGTAGATACTAGATTTCGAACTGAAGCTGTATATTGATTGGAATTTTCACTCAATCTTTATGACAATCTTTTTCTTTCAATGAGTCAATGCAGACTCGTTAAAAACACCTGTAATCTACACCATAAGGGCATTTTTTTTATGTTGCTGTTTCTAATTTGGAGATTTCTTTGAGATTTGCTATAAGATGCTCAGCTGCATTTACTCCATTGAACCAGATGACCAAAGGTGTGTCGCATTACAAACATCTTGATGGTTTTCATTAAAAGGATATAGAATTGAAAAGCCATTCATTAAGTCGATAACACAGCCTTTTCCAACGTTTGACATAAACTCGTCTACTAATTTCCATCGCAAGACACTCCTATATCGATAATATCATTGTCGTTCATCGAAATCATATGCGCTTTGACATTTTCACGTACGGCAAGCAACATTTGATTTGCCGCAAAAGAAGTGTCCATCTAGAATTTTTGCCTTGTAGAAATTAAAAGTTTTACTAGTCACTATATGCAAATATATATGCATACGGAACTTCTTCAGTGCTATGTAGCCGAGTCCCAAATTCAACATCCTTTGCATTGATCTTATGTTTATATTAAATAGGGCATTGGAAAATTGATTCTTGCTAATATCACTTGATTCTTGATGCGGTTTGATATAAACCATTTGTTTTGAAGAATATGTAGCACTTTTTATTTCGTCAGAATTAACGCAGAAAACATTAAATTTATATGCAAATTCGTTTCTTTGATTAACACAAATATTTAAAGATGCTACGACAAGATTAAATAGGGAATCTATAAACAATTTACATAAGTGTTCAAAATATTCAAATATGTAGTTTGGTACATGGAGAAAATCTTCAGTTTTGTCTACAATATTTGTTTTCAGAACACTTGTATTCTAGAGTTTCTAAGCAGTATCAGGAGAAGGCTGGCTTTCATAATTACCTTCACTAGTGTTCCATCTCATCGAAACGTGTCTCTTAGGAACCCGAGAACGTTTTGGCCGTGGTATTTTCTCAACAGGGAAAAATTAATGGAGTGCAAAGCTTCTAAGTTACTTAAACTTTGCGTAAAAACAAAAATTGGTCTTGAAAAATACCTTATTGCCTATATCAGTTAAATAACTATGATATTTCAAAAGAACGCGGAATATAAATAAGCTGAAAAGATTTAGTTGTGAAAGTGAAGTTAATAACCATTTCACTGAAGGAATTGATTTATTTAGAAATATTTTTAACTATTTAAATTTAGGCTGGGAAAAATGCTTCAGTACTGTGTAACTTTAAATTTAAGTTATTAGACTTCTTATCATGGGGGAGTTGTATCAATTTTTGATAAGTGAAGTGTCGATTTCGTTGATTGGCTGCGGTTCAAAACATCCATCCCTCAATTCCAGAAGTGTAGCTGTTGTGCGACGATTTTGATTCAATAAAGCAAACCGATGTTGATTTATAAATTTAGACTTTGCTTCCTTAAAAGTAGAATTTTGCAGTGTTGTTTGTTTTAAATAGTAACTTACCTTTCAAATATTTTTTTCAAAACAAGAAGTATATATATATATATTTCTTTTGCATTATATCCAATGATCTCAAAAATTTCAAGACGTATGATAAGAAATAAGTTAGTTTATCGAAGATCGATGTAAGGAGAACCACCTTTATTTAAATTTTTCTCCGCACGACATGATTTATTCAACTGCTTATGTTTGCATATCATTTGCTTTCTCTGACGACTTTCTTTAATCTTAAACTTTTATTTTGTTGGAAAGATGACCGAGAATATGTGTGAACATTTATTTGTAATGTAAGATTATTAACTTCCCTCATTTTGATTTTTAAGAAAGAAATTTATAAAAATCATAGTTTTAACAGCCCCCCCCCCTTTTTTTTTTTAAATTAGACTTTTAACATTCTTACCTAGAATAATATCTGATTGTTTTAAACATTTTGTTTTGTGCGTAATTTTACTCTTGGTTAATAAAATATTTTACTTTTAAAATGAATTTTTCCTTCCTTAAAGCTTTTCATTCATTGAATTAATGAATCATATATTATGAACTTATTTTTTTAAAACATGTTGATTCATTGTGGTGACCTAATTTATATTTGAATAAAAATAAAAATTAATTAAAAAAATTCTTGTGATAAGATCTACCAAAATAATTGTATCAGTGCTTGATTCAAGAAAAATGTGTAAACTTTCTGATACGAAACGTACTATAAAAGTAAATTGATCTAATTTCTTGGTGTCTACTTATAAAAGAAGCTTCTTAATTTCTTTTCAAATCTTTATGGGTTTTTTTTTAATTTTTAATTCTTTGTATATTTTTTACTTCTTGTATTACTTAAACTAGCTTTTTTGTTCCATTCCAAAATCTTTACAAGAAATCTAAGGTTTTATCGATATGATCTATATCATTCTACCCCACCCCCCTTCCGTATTCATTCAAAATACAGTGCTCTATGAGGACTCGGGTGCCAGAAATTTTATACAACCTACCAATGAAACACAGTACTCTCGAAAATCCGGTTGACATCGGATCAGAGCATCGCCAGATTATTGGGAAATCATTTATAATAATGCAATTAAACAGGGAAAGCAATGTATTATTGTATAAAATTTATTACAGTACCTGCAACTAAAATGTCCAACGTACGAAATAATTAAAATTACAAATATATATATATATATATATATATATATATATATATTATTTTGTATTGATATTCTGTGTTATTCCATTGAAGGAAAAGTCATAAAATAATATTGTACGCCTTGTTCCTTGTTAGCCGTAAAAATATATATTTATTTATCCGGCATTTTTACATATATGTGAAATTTCCGGATTATAGAAGGAGTACTGTGTTTGCCAATAAATTTCTAAATTTGAAAAGCTTTCCATTCAAAGAATTTTTAAAGATAAAAGTTTAAAATTAAATTCTCGCATTTTTTGCTTAATTTTTTTAAAATCAATAATGTTTTAAAATTTACTTATTAAAAAAAACAACAGAAGTTATGGTGATTATTTTTTAAATCATGTTATCAGTATTTTGAATGCTGTGTAAGGGACGTATTGCTTTAAATTAACCGTGAAAATTTCTTGGTTCATTGCAAGATTACGGTTTTGTTAAGGATTTTTTTAACTTTTATTTTTCAAACTATAGGAAACATTTATGTCCTTGAGGTTTTCAGGTTCGATCTGTTTATGCATTTTAGAATATTAGGAAGATTGCCAAGGTCTTATGCTAATGAAATATGTAATTAAAGGCATATGTAACCTCTGTTAGGGCAGCTCTTGTTGAATTAATTCTTGTTTTCATAGCTCCAAAAAGTAAAAAAATACCATTTATTGAAAAGTATGTTATCACTGTAATGATTTATCTAATTTCTGATTTCAAATGTTGAATACTGTTTTCGAATCTTTTGAGGACGATGGATTCTATTATCTTTTGTTTTTATCAATGTAAAACATTTTGAAGGAACTGAAATATTAAACTCATGAATGTAATTGTATCGATCTACGAGATTTTCACAATTTTTTGTAAATTTATAGATTTTGTTTTGAAAGTTTTTCGCTATTTTGTTTGGAAGAATATAATCATCTTTTTAAAAAATATCCGGACGTGGTCGAGACTACTTTTTTCTTTCAAAAACGGGTATTATAATCATTTTAATGATATTTTTCCAATTTTTACAAATATTCTGGGCAAAGTCAGTAAAGCACATCTTAATTACGTCTTTTATTACCAGTGACAAATTCTTTTTTCTTTGCTACATACGTCTTAATGGACAACGTAAAGTGCACACCTAATGTTCACAAAATAGACATCTTTATCTTCTATTAATATAATTTATACTCAATTTGTTCATTTTAAAGATGACTTCCTGCCAGTATGTTTTCATTTCATTTCTCCATTTAACCTGGATTATCGATAACCCGGACTGGCTCTGGTCCCAATTAATCCGACAACGAAGTATTACTGTATTATGATTGTATTTTAGTACCTCATCAATTTTAAAAGAATATGTGAAGCACATAAGGTTAAGAATCATTGGCATATGTTCGATAACTCGAATAATTTTGAATCAAATTATATATAGTTTTAACAGAAATTAATCAAAACGAAAATAAATTAAGTCTTGGCTAACTTTTCCAGCAAATTTGGAATCTGAGAAACGTGACTATTCTTCCTTCGTTTTCAAAGGAATGGTTTGAAGGCAATGAATTCAAGCACCTTTCTTATCACGGTCTGATTCGCATCTAACATTCGAAAAATCACGTTACAGTCTTGCTTTCGTTTTAAAATGGTATGTTATTGAAAGAAAGGAACTATTCGTAATTTCTTTTACGATGGATTTTTAATTTATATCCCTACTCATGTAAGAAAGCGGTTTAAAAGAAAAAGAAAAATATATACATATATCTATTGTCTTTATTGGATTGAAAAATTTCCCTCCAACAGAAAGTGTTTTTTTTTTTACCTTTCAGGAATGACACTTTGACTGTCGTTGAAAAGGTCTTGGAAAATGGGATAAAATTTCTGTTACACCCATCATCCGTTTATTGGTTTTCGTTTTTTTTTTTTTTTTTCCTTTCTTCTTCTTCTTTTTTTCTAAATCTATTTGGAGAGGTAATCGAAAGTTTGTTCGGTGTATGATTCTTGTTTCCAACGCTTATTTGTTTCAGTTTGCCTTCGTGTGGAATTGAATAAGAAAACTGGAACAATTTTTTTTTTTTTCTTCTTGTTAATAGAATGGAAAGAGAGGGGGAAATTGAAAATACATACCCTCTTCAATATACGAAGGTTATGTAGCTGAATTGTTTTCCTTAAATTGAACGCCACAATGCATTATCCAATGTATTTTACATTACCGTTGTTTGAGTGATATTTTGTGATATTGTCTTGGTACTGTGGAACAATTTTTATTGGAAACCTAATGTGTGATATTTGGGGAGAAAAGAAAACAAAAAACTTTTTTTCTAATTGCTTTCTTTTTCGCCTTCGGATAAATGAATGTTGAGTCTAATACAAATTAAAGAACATTGATTAATATTTATCTTAAGAACCTGCGATTGTCTACTTCTAATCTTGTTATTAAACACAAATATGATATTTACATTAGAAAATTATTTAATGTTACTTTCAAGTAGAACGATTCAGTTCCTGTAGTCAACAGATTTTAAACGTCGACACTCAGCGTAGTGAAAATTAAAATTTTTATTTTAGTTTTTAGTGCATCTAATATCAGGTAATATTTTGTTTTTAGTCAAACATGAATAAAAATATCCAAAATAGAAATTAGAAGAATTTTTCCATCCAAGCGTGAATTTAAAAATGCTGCTGCTTAAGTCCTCTTTATATCTTTCAATTCGATACATACACTCGAATTTTGTGAAGGAAGAAGTAATGTTTTTCAGTGACAGTAAAGAAAACGATCCAGAAAGAATTTTTTGATGAAATAAATTTAACTTTTTCTTTTCTTTTCACTCATTTTGTGTGGGGGGGGAATGAGAGTATTTTTCAGATATTTATATTAGAAATGCTACCTCCAGTATATAATACCCGAAAATATTTTTGTTTTGATGAGTTTTTCACCTCATCGCCTTCTCTTAATATAAATCCGTCTACGTATGACGCTAATGCAGGAAGAACCATCGTCATTTCTTAACCTAAGGAAGAATTGGGAGCAAGTAATGGCGATAAACGTCACTAATAATGGGGCGATCTTGAAACGTCAGATTTTTCATTTTCCGTGAATCGTAATGTGTGAATATTCCCCCCCCCCTTTATACAATAAAAGGGGGGGAAATATTTCGAAAGTATGCTCAATAGTTTGGGGTTAATGGTATTTCACCACAATAAAACCACTTTATTAATCGAAATTTTTAAGATTTCTTTATTAGAAAGTCGATAATCTCATTTAGATTTTTTTTCTTTGCTATAGGCATATTTATTTTCCCCCTCTGAAACGCAACGATCTTCAAATTTAAAATTGCTAATATCGAATCTTTTCTTTTTCTCTTCTGTTAAAGGAGCTTTAAAAGTACGCATAAAATTTCACGGTAGATAATGTAGATAAAAATCGTAATCCAACACTTTTATAAAAATGTAATTCAAAAATACACACTATCTCTTCTACAACAGGAAAACTTCTTAAATGTAGAGGATTAGAAAGACAAATTTATTATTGGAAAATAAATCGTAAAATTTTGAGAATATACTTCTCCCCATATGAAAATGAAAGAATTCCAAACTTAAGAATTCATATACAAACCAAAATTTTATCTTTTTAAACTTTAAAGGCTTAGCTGTCTTCACTCAAAGAACATGACCCAAACTTGGATTGCTTTTTTCATATTAAAAAAATGCTTTACTTTTCATATATTCTATTTTCGCTATAATATAAAGAACAACATATTTTATTTTGCTACCAATTTCAGTCTGAATATTTTAAAAGACCGGTAAAATATGCTCCTTATTTCTCTTATTTAATGTTAAACGAGTCTTTTTTTTACTTGTTTAAGAAACGTGCATACTTATGGAATGTTTCTAAATTTTATCGACACCATATAATAAATAGATGTGTGTGCTATAATGTCACGAATTCATACAAAAATTTATGCCTGAAAATATGTTTAAAGTTTATCTTTGGTTCTCTGACAGGAGGTGAAGACATCCTTCAATAAATGGCAGGTTTTTTTTTTTGGTGTTTTGGGTAAAATTTGAGAAGGGCTTATTCTTGAATTGGGTGTATTAGTGTGATTTTATGGTTATATTTTTTTAACTGTATATGTGAAGGACTGCGTTAGACCAGTGTAAATGTATCGGTCATTTTGTCATCTCCAGTTTTCTCACAAATTCACTTTTTGATGGTTTCGCTGTCCTTCAGCAACAACTCAAAATCCTCAGCACATGCAAACGGACATATTCCGCCTTTGAGGCACTTCTAAATGGATCTCAAACATTCTGGCGTTCATTTTCAAACGGAGAGCTCAGCTTTCATCTCCGCCATACATGCGTCGACTACCTCTCATGGCAGTATATACCAGCCAATTACAAAGACTTTTATAATGAAATAATGACGAAGTGTGCGAACTACTAACTTTCCCTTTCGTTTATCTTTTGTAAATCCAGTAAGATTTTGTGGTAATATTTTTTTTTTTTTTTTGTCATGGATTTCATTAAAATACTTGTCTTTGTAAGCTAAAGTACACTTGATCTTCCATAAATCCAGGCTCATTTTGAAAATGGCTCATTGCTTCATAGGAAAAATATTTTTCCTTAATAGGTTTAAAAATATTTATGTAAGATTTTTTTTTACATCATGGGAATGATAGAAACTTACCCGATCCAAATTTTCTGGAAATATTATGGAAATAAACATGTTTTTTTTTTTTTTTTTTTTTTAAAATTTTACTGCTATAAAATTTGTAAAGTGGAGATCATCTTTTTTCAAAATGACCGATTCAGTTAGGTTGCATGATGTTCATATTTTTGGATCTTCTTTTTTAAAATTAAGATTCGAACATGTGACTCAAGTCGGAAGTGCTAATCCTAAAAAAATCTGAAAATCCGTCATGCAAAATAATTGAGACTAAATGTTAAAAGGAACTGGATCTCAAACACCTCACGTTGTTTGGAAGTTAGAGGAGCGAGAGTTACCAACTTAAGTTTCTCTTTTTTCAAGATAATTTCTTGATAGCTCGAGTTGATGTTAATTTTAATCAAACTATGTACATATAAATATTTTGACATTATTAACTGTTTAAAATTTATTTCTGTTTAAGTTACTGCACTCTACTTGTTTAATATACACCATTTATCTTACGTTCCTACCTAGTTGTTTATATATTTTATTTCTAGTATATGATTTTTATTTTTGATAATTTAAATCTTTCATTAAGAAATGCTATATCAATTTATTGTATTTGCATTTATTTATTAACTTCCTCAGTGATTGTTTCTTTCAGTGAATGCATAACGCTGCAATTCACTTTTATAACATGTCAATAGTGATAAAAATACAGGGCTGCTTGTGTTTTTATTGTTTGATTTTTTTTTTACTGCGTTGTGTATAAGATATTCAATTTAAAACGAGAATTTTTTTTATCGTACATTATTGTAACTTTTCTTATTGCTTTATGAGTGCGTTATATTTACAGCATGAAAACTTTGTGTTCTACTTTTATAAAATTCTATATATAATTTCAAATTTTTTAAAAGAAGATTTATATCTATTTTGACTATATCTCTTATTCAAATTTTTCGAGATAATGAAATGAGATAAATGCTTTGTAATCGACTTGTTTTATCTTTCAAAACAACTGTTTTCCAATTTCTAATCGTTAACGCGTTCCATGAATGATTTAGCCTCTTTTATAACTGTGCCACCACCACCCAGCTGAAGTTCCCATTTCACTTTTAGTGCTGTTGCGAGCGAGGTTCATCTAAAACGTCTTCGACGGATGTCTTCAACCTTTATCAGTATGTAGACAGCTGTGTTTATCTGATTAGGCAGTTCCTTTACATACAGGTTTAAAGAAAAGGGAAGAAAATGAATCTGAGATATGAAAGCAGCAAAAAATAACAACATAAAGTATGTCTTCAACGAATATTTTTTTTTGAGGTCTTTGTTTAATA
The DNA here is from genome assembly GCA_019974015.1 of Nephila pilipes. Classification (NCBI taxonomy): domain Eukaryota; kingdom Metazoa; phylum Arthropoda; class Arachnida; order Araneae; family Nephilidae; genus Nephila; species Nephila pilipes. Next base: position 68,099 of record BMAW01115848.1, on the reverse strand, counting down.
TCAACGTTATTTATCACATTTGTCAAATATATACGATTTTTTTTCCTCCTGAAAAAAAAAAGGAAGATTTTGCTAGGAAATGTTTGCTGCACTTCCAGATTCCGATGAATGTCTGTAATACCAATGGTTGCTTTTGTTTATAAGAAATGAAACTCTTTGCTGCTTCCAATTCTAACTTGGTGAAAAGAACAGTTTATAAACCATCGATCAGGAATGTCTAAACTATTGTGTTTTGTTATTCTTGTATGTTTGCTGGACCCAAGTTTCTTGTGACCTATGTTCTTGCATTTTTTTTTTCCGGATTCCGTTTGGCTTTGCTATTTCCTTTCAAAAAAGCTAGGAATGTGTAAATTTTCTCATATCAATAGCTTATTCATGAAGGGACACGGCTTATTATTCATCTGTCGTCTCGTTTTTGAATATATGAACCTTATTTTCGCGCTTCGTGAAGTGTTAGATTTTAGTGTATGTGTTGCGAATCGTGTCTTGGAATGACTGTTGATGGTAATCCACGGTCTGTTTAAATTTGATCGTGCAGTTATGAAAGTAAACTATTTCGGCAGGCAACTTATCGTTGGATTTTTTTTTTTTTTTTGTAGCTCAGCGATATATTGTCTGAAACGAATTATTGGGGAATAAATATTGTGTTAAATGACAATGTTTATTTGATTTGTAAGTAATGATTGATTTTTAATTGTTCTTGATTGAGCCAATTCGATAATGGCGTAGTATTAAGCTTTAGCGAGTATATAAACAAAACTTTACTTTTTATATACTCGTAAAACATTTCTCTGAAAGCTTCCATTTGATAAAAAAAAAAAAAAAAAAAAAAAAAAATGACTCTTATAAAATTAGACTCTTTAAAATTTATTTAATGATGCTGTAAGGTAATTTAAATTTCGGCATATATCCAAAGTATGTTAAAACATTTGGTCAAATTTTGCATTGTTTTCAAATAATTATAAAGATGTCTTCTGTGTGATCCTGCCGAGTTCCGCTTCCTTCTTTGCGTGCTAAAGTGTAATGTGCGCATCAAACAGTTTTGATTTTATTTTGGAAGGAAATTATTGAAAATTAATTCTTTACTCTCCTACCTTATATTCTAATAACTTTGAAACGATTTAATATGTTGCCTGTTTTTCGTTTTTTTTTATCACTTTTATTTTTATTTCGTTACAAAATCTTTGCATGGCATTAAATTTTTGTTAATTTAGAGCCTGTTGCATGAAAACTTTCTAAATATATATACAAAAAATTTTTTGCTCTATATTTACGTGTAATAATATTTAATCTAACAATTTGTTTAATCTCTATATCAAGTATTCCTTTCTTTATCTTTGTCGTTCAACTGTTATGGTATTTTGCATAATTTTTAGGTGATAAATATTTAAATAATTTTTAGGGAGGGGTGGAAAATATGATTTTTAAAGATTTCTAGCTTTCAATTTCTATTGGAACTGACTTATTAAGAGTATTTATATATACAAATGCTTTCTCAAAAATGATTACCTTGTCTTTGTTCATTAACTTACAACATGATTCGTTAAAATAACTTAATTATTTTTATTGATATTACATGATTTAAAAAAAATGAAGGAGAATTGTACTTTATTTTTTAATATGTACATTTTTAAGCGTTATCCATGAAAGTCCTGGAGATTTAAATGATAAAATTAACATAGCTTGACATTGTTTTATATAACTTCTTGCTTCATTTATTATGACTTTTTGTGATGGCATAAGCAAAAAGTAGATTGTTTAACTGAAATGAGAGCATTATAAGTATTTTAAATTATGCAGTTTATCATCAGCAAATTGAATTCTATGTAACTCAGAATTAATTTGCAGTATTAATATTTTCCTCTACATTGCGTGTAGTTTGCAATTGTTCTCTTCAAACTAGTAAATGGATGAAAGCATTGTCTCTAATGATATTTGTTGTTTATTATACAACGTCATGGAAATTTATATTTTTAGCTAATTCATCTTAAGTTATTTTCAAAAAAAAAAAAAAAAAAAAAAAAAAAGGCTCATATATATATATAATAAAATTACTTAATATTCAATTAGAAACAATTAAGAAAAACCTCAGATTTTTATTTTTAGTTGTGTGTGTATGTGCTATTTGTGTAAGTGTATTTATTCAATGTATTATTTTTATTGATCCAGTTTTGTTCTCAAATATCAATAACTGTGGTATTCGAAATAATATAATAATATATGATAGTTAAAACAAAAGTTCTAAGGTATTACCTCTTGTTTAAAATAATGAGGTCTATGATTTCTATTAAATTTCGTATTGTTTTTGCCTTAAGAAGATAGGGGGAAAATTGACAAGAGAGAGAAAAAAAAGTTTTAAATCTTGTCGTAGAGCATTATGTTGTCAATTAGTGATAACTTTTTGTTCTTCAATAGCCGCTTTTGTCATAAGTTACGAAACAATTAACTTAGAAGAATGCAAGAAAGGTGAGGCTATTTTTCTTTTAAAAATAAGTCGGTTATTGTCTGGCATCCTATTCTTTGTTGTAGATTTATGTCGCTGAAGTAGAAGTTGTATCATTATATTAATTTAAAAAAAAATCATTTTTGACTTGAAACACATTTTTTATGGAATTTAAAGGAACGAGTTATTAATTACTTAGTTTTTTGAAAAAATATTTTAAAGATTTTCCCTACCAGCGTCTTGTCTTTTTTTTCGTGATCGGTCCTACATCCCCCCCCCCCTAGAATAATAAAATTGGAAATATAAACACTATGTGTGAATGCTACATAATAACTGAAATAAGAACTGAAATTTAGTTATATTTCACAGATCAATGTAACCGTGAGTTTATCACGAATTTAAAGGTATGGCATATCCGTGTTACTTGATTCATTTGTCGTCTTAAATAAACTAATTGTAAGTATTAAGTCTTCAACTTAATTCCAAGCACAGGTAAAGTAATTAAAATAGTCACATAAAATCAGCTTAAGAATGTAGTCAATTACTTTTAAAAGCCTTACTTATTGTTTCTCTAAAAAGAGAAATTCTCTCTAGTTGTTCACTGTCCCTCAATTCGGATACTAATAACTGCTATAAATATCAAAGGCTATCCTTACCCCGGATACTCGTATCCGATGTGGATTAATTCACAATGGAGAAAATTTTAATCAATCCCCTAATCTTTATAAAACTTTAGTCAGATCCTAGTCTTTATAGGCCACTCAGACACGCAAGCTATTCCCCGCTCTGTTCAAAGCCTTCGCACTCCTGCAATCTTCCACTATCGCAACCTTTCTATCCTCATGTTCTCTGTCGCTTTTATACGATCTGATTATATCTATTCACTATACTTCTTTAGTTTACCTAATTTATGTAGATACATTTCATTTGGTTGGCAAGGAGCTATATCAAGAAACTCAAGATGCTTAAGTATAAAGAAACTCAAGACGTTAATTAAGAGAAGGTCTGCGATAAACCCATGTTAGAAAGGAATCAATATATTGCATATTGCAAATAGTCAATTGTATTGCATATGCTGATAATTATATCATTACATATAGTGGAGAATGTTAATGATTTTCCACATTGTGCATTTGTGTGATGAAGTACATAAAATTTTTATACCACTTCAATATGGTTGTCAAAGTAATAAATGATAAGTCATTAAGCTTTCTGTATTTTAAAAGCAAAACTTTTATGATAACTAGAATAAATTCCTTTTTCTAGTTAGTTATCACAGTATTTTCTTTTTTTTTTTTTTTATTATATATCTTTTTAATGATTTTTTTCCCCTGAAACCTTGTTATAAACTGTATTTCTAATAATGCCGTCTTAAAAGTATATATTTCAAAATAGATAAGCCATGTTATATTGGTTTACAAATATGTAGGAAGTTTTCCATGTCTTTTGAATATCAACTGGATTATTGATATATATATTCTAGAATTTATCATTCTTAGATTGAATCAGGTATTGAAACTGAGAGTATATTAACCTTTTGACTGCGTATCCCGCGATTTCCACTACATCTAAAATTGATTTTTCTGAACATCTATTCTTATAATAGTAAATCAATATTTAAAAAAAAATATTTGAAATAAAAGTATGCTACTCCCAGTATACATAGTATAAGTATGCTACTCCCAGTATACGTAGTATAGTATGCTACTCCCAGTATATTGGAAAAAAAAAAAAAAATACTCCTAGGTATACGTAGATTTTATTAAAAAAAATTTAGCTTTTAAAAGGTTAAAATGAGACATTTTATTTGATATTGGTATGCAATAATTTAATTGTGTTGCGTCACGGGGGGCATATACTTTGCTGCACGCAATCTTTTCCGTGTCTATTTTGTGATTAAAACTAAGATGAAATTAATCATTTAAAGCATGCATGTACATGTAAACATGCATAATTGTACGTTTTAAAATAGTATGTGTTATAGTCACTAGACCGAGGACGGCGTAAATTTATGAGTTCGAGTCCTCATTCATTTAAGATTCATCGTGTAAAAGGGTTGCTACTCATTAAATGTGTTGGGGCTCAAAGCCTTCTCATTGGCGTGATGTAGATGTTTGGACAGTGGGGGTAATAGCTCAGATGTAGTTATAGTCTCCTGATGGAGGTTCAAACCGCCATCGTGTTGTTTCTAAGTACAACATTAAGGAACAATTAAGGAACATTAAGGAACAGTCAAGAAGAGATGTGTCCGTTTAAACCTTCGTACATAGCCTTACATTTTTTTCAATTGCAGAAGTGCGGATACATATGTGAAATAGAAGAATGTCATTATTTTTTGGACTTAACTTTTATTTTTTTGAAATATAGCTAACCATACAAAGTCACATAAATGTCAAGGGATCCACAAAGAACCCGGAAGAGTAAATTTATTATCCATTTGAATTTCTATGTCACGTATTCTGTCGTTAGGTAGCAACCAAGTTTTTGTTTTACTTTCTCTCTTGCCATAATATTGAACTGAGCATTGATTATTAATTCGTTTTTTCTTGAATGTTCTTGTAATAAGTTCGCTTGTTATTGATATCTTCAAATTTGATTCATGATTATTTTAAACTCTGAGCATTTTTTTTTAATGTTCAAAATAAAATTAGTTAAAACAAAGTGGTTTATAATTAACTGAGAACAAAATATCTGACATCATATTTATTTTTATTTTTAAGATTAACAACAGACGGTATTTCTTGTTCATTAAAATTCTTTTTAAATTCAATTTGGTCTTTTTCATTTCTGTCCGAATTCTCATCTTTTCATTGATGTTAATTAAATTTGAACAGCACGAAACTATGCAAAAGACAAATATAGTATTGCATTATAGAAAAGTCAAGTGGCCGCGGTAGCCTAGTGGTCATGGTTTCAGATTCGCGGCCAGCGGTTTTCGTTCAGTCGCGGGTTCGATCCTTGGCTGCTAAAGACCCGCCGTGTAACCGGAGCTGATGCACGTTAAATCTGTCGGGGCTCAAAGTCCTTCCTTTGGCGTGGTATGGATGTTAGGAGAGGGAGTGCCAGCTCAGGTGTCGTCCTCGTCACCTGACCAATGTTCAAAATTACGAGGTCCGTCGCCAATAGCCCTCGTGTTGCTTCCTGTGCGACGTTAATTAAAACTAAATCTATAGAAAAGTCAATTGTTGTATCATTGTATCTGAAGGTTACTTATTGTAATTTTCTTAAGTATATATCCGATCTATTACATACACGCACGCACACACACATATATAAATTTTGATGTAAAAAGAAATGATTAGTATACATATTAATGTTTTGGTATTTTAAATCAATTTCTTTTTTCTTTAGTAATTCAATTCTGAAACAGATTCAATCCACTCACAGAGAGACTATTTAAGTAAGAATGAACTCGGAGAGATGCACTGTATTCATATAAATAATTAAGATAGCTGCTGAATTGCGAAATATGCTGTTATTAAGACGTGATCTTGTTTTTTAAGTAATGGAATAGAAGGTCATACATTCTTTATTGCTTTTTCTCTCATAACAATCATATTAAAATATTATTAAGTAATTTATATTCGGGTACAGGAGGAATGAAATATGTTGCTTTAAAAATGATTATTTACGTTCTTTTCAATATAAATTGTTCTCATCTAAATAGTTTTTTTGTTTTTTATTCATCATTTAGTCTTTGTAAAAAAATGTTTGCATTTCCTTCGTGAAATACTCATTATTCCCTTTTTTTTGTAATGTTTTTCGGATTCGAATATTAAAAAAAATAGGGAAATTTTCGATTGGAATTTTTTTAATATTAAAACGTCTCGTGCAAGGAAATAATAAAAATCTTGCTGTGAAATCGATTTCTTATTTTATTATTAGTTGGACAGATAGTTAAGTAGTGCAAGAACAAGTTCAGATATGTGGTTGTGAAATATTGCTGCCATTTGGTTGCAAGCCAACTTGGAATCTGCTGGCTTCTTCATTTTACAGCGTTTATTATTTTAGCGAGATAGGATGGAGAGAGATTCTCTGGGTCGATAAGCAGTTGTGAATCTTTATCGGTAAATATTTACGTTTTTTTAATGATAATAATGCTGCGAGCTTTTATATATCATATCCTTATTTTGTAATTTCCTCCTTGTTTTTAAACACTTCACGTTACGATTGCTGGTTAGCAACTGTGCAAGTAATTATTATCAATAAATTGTCCATATTTTTCGTAGCTTTGAATTTTGATGCATGAAGAGTTCATTTTTTTTTTATGATGGCACAGAATTTATCGAAATGAATAATAGAGAAAGATTTGATTCCTCAGAGTGCAAGCAATTAAGTTAATGTATTTGTCTAATATCAGGGATTCTAAAAAGCTTTATATAATATGGTTATACCATTACCAATAAAAAATAACTCTGTCTTGAATTAATTTCTGAAAATTCTAAAATAAAATGATTATTCCTACGTATACGACTGTGCATTCTTTATTCCACATCGCCATCTACCCGGTACAATCCAAACAAAATTTTTACCTTTCATAAACAATGCCAAGTTTTGATTACAAAAAGAATAAAACTAACGATTGTGCAATAAAAATAAAATTATTAAATTCAATGTTAGAATTAAAGCAAATAATTAAATACTTAAGTAGACAATAATATTCTTTTCCAGATATTAAAATTAAAGCAAACAATAAATCATTAAATTGAATATATTTTAAGTTAGATTCAATTATTGTTGTCGTAAAATGAAATTGAAATAAATTTTTAAGTATCAATCTATTCTTAACAATCACAACGATTTCAACTTTAATGTATCAAAATTTTTACTCTATAAAATTCGTCGATGCATAACGACTTTAGTTATGAAATTATTTGTTAAATAGTAGTTACTATGGTATGGAAATTAAATTTGCTATATTTATTGTACCTTTGTAGCTTTTAATTTTTTTTTTTTTTTTTGTATATTCATTTGTTGAATGCGATATAATTCATTTTTAAAATTTAAGCTATATTTTTTTATTTCACTTAATTCGTTTTTTATGCTTATATATATATTTTAACATTTACTCTCGCTGATTATTGCATTATAACATTTTATGGGGGAAAGAAATTCGCTTCATTTCATTAATTTTTCTGTCATGGTAGCATTTTTGCTGTACATTACGAATCCATTTTGCTCTTAAAGGCTGTTAGCAGTTCGCGATAAGCCATTGTTTCTTTACAGTTTTTAAACGCAAAACTAAACACTTCCTTTAATAGCAGGGTTAAGGTAATAACTATGCCATTACACATTATGAAATCGTCTATTGTTTTAGGAAGTAGATAACATTTTAAGAACTCTTTGTTTGAGGCAGAATGTTGCATAAAACTTGATTCAAATAATGAACGTGCACAAATGTGATTTTAACGTTTGACTTTTTTTGAATTTTGATTTTCATAGTAATGCTGAGAATTGTTAGAATATAGACGTGAGTTAATTTCATAATTTTTATTTCACTTTATTATCGGAGTTACAAATTTCTATACAATAACTTTTCGGTACTTAAAAACGGCATTTTACAAAATGACATGAAATGGAATGTAATATGCATTTATGATATCAATATTAATCTCGTGAGTCTGTATCATTCATGGGCTTCAAAATTTTATAGAATTTCAGAAATTCCATAAAATTTTAAATAGCTCCCTTTTAACAAAAGGAAATAAACATAATCTCATTTTAAACATCATCTCATTTGTACAAATTTTTTTACATGGGAAAAATGGAAGCATGTCGTTTGTAACATGAATAATTCAATCATTTTGAAGAAAAACGAGTGTTTCATGAATACTTGTGATTAGACAAAATGAAATTTAATTGGCAGTTAAAATAATAATAACATCCTATGAAGGCAAATAATTATTTTCGAATAGATAAAAGGATTGATTTTTATGAACAAATGCAGGTAAAATAAAACATTTTTTTTAGTAAAATAAAATATATAGTTAAAGAGGAGGAAGGTGAGTAAATGCTCGTTTATTTTCTTAGTTAAAATTACGTTCAAGTTTGAATAAATAGCATGGAAAATTTTTGTACTTTTGGAAATCTAGAAAAACTTTGCAATGGCATTATATTTTTAATGTTTCTGTTTTATGAAAAAAGTCTTTAACTGTGTCTTTCTTTCTAAGCTTACCGGTATTTAAGAGTATATTCTACGGAATGAAATTGGCTTAGTTAAATAGAAAATAAACTAATGTACACAATTTTCCTAGTTTAATTCGCTTTTCGAGTAATTAAATTTTGCCTTAATTTTTTTTTTTTTATAATTCAAACTAAGGAATCTGACAGTCTTGATTTTGACAAGTTTTACAACCTTGAACCCTAATCAATTCTGTTTGTAGGCCTGAAGACTACAAAGACTCAGAATCTCTAGCTTCGTTTTGTGTCGCTCAAATCACCCAGCAGTATATTCGACAGCTCGAAAATTATTAATCAATTCAAGCAGTTAGGAAAGGCGGGTGTGCGAGAGAGTTTTCGTAGAAACAAGTTCAATATACTACTGTTCCAGTAGCAAGCGGCTGATGTATGTCTTTGCAAAAGAGCGCGTTAACGCCTTTATTTGGTCCGTGTTGCAATGACGAAGGTCACATAACGCGGTGTGCTGGAAAGAAGAGCTCTGCCCCCCACCACTTATACAGCAATTAACGTGATCCAGAGATGGATGCGTAGAATTTTTATTACTCTACCTGCCTGCGAAGTTGCCCCGGGCCAGGACATTCTTGCCTTTTTAATGACTGGGAAAAGGAGTTATGAAGCAGGGAAGAGTTTTCACGCCACCTTTTATTTTAGTTTATTTTTTAAAAAAATCTGAAGTTCGTTAGTTTTGGTACCTTTGCTGTGTTCGGCAAGGCTCGAATTAGTTTAACGGCTTGTTAAAATCATATCAAAGGTCGATGAAATCAACTTTTTGCATTTTAAGTATTGAACAATTCAAATTTATGTGAGCTGATTCAGTACCGGTTAGATTTATATTCAAGGACGAGTAATGACTTTCGGTTGATTAAATAGTTTTCGTTTTTAGTTTGTGAGAAGTAACTATTATCTTTTTTTTTTTTTTTTTTTTTTTTTTTTTTTTTTGTTTATTAAATTTTTTTTTTTTTTTTTTTTTTTTTTTTTTGATTCATAAAGAATTAGTGGTCTCTAAAGCTGTTGGATTGTTGTTAGGATTTTGTACAGGTTCGTAATTTTTGAAATATTTGCGAATTTAGTAAGAATTAAAATCTGTGTTGACCACATATTATCTGATAGGAATAGAAAATATTTATGAGATTCAATATATATGTATTTTTTTATAAATTTTTTAAAAAGTTAAGAGAGACGCGCTTAGGGCTTTAAATTGTAATTTATATTTATAATTTAGAGTACTAAATACTCTTTATAATTATATTTACACTTTTAAAGAACTAAACAATAATTTACATTTTTGATTGTTCTCTTTAATGTTTGTTTAAAATAAATTCTATTGTTATGTGATTATGAATCCATTACGTTAGAATATGATTAATATTTAACTAAATACGTCTTTTAGGTTTTTTTTTTTTTTTTTGAAGAACTCGATATTTAATTGGCAAAGTTCAGACCATAAGTGAAAGTAATTTTGTTAATTTTTTTCCTGTTTCAAAAGATAAAGACGAGAAAAAACAGTGTCAGAAATCATTTTAAAGAAATTTTAAGACGTCTTATTTTTAATCCCCTTTATTATCTGCTCGTCGCAGTAAATTGCGCTAATAATATTTTTAAAAAACACAAACGTGGATTTCAATTGTTAAATATATACCAATTTTTTCCCCCTTTAGATTAAAATTTTTGTATTTATACTGTTTTCTCCATTCGTAATAATTGCATTTACAAATTTGTGTCATTGTGCCTCTTATTCGTGTAAAACATTATTTAATTATCGATAGCAATTGTTGCCAAGCTGTCTGTAAATTGTAAATCTTCAATTGATAGAAAGAAGAAGAATAACTGATTATTTATTTGTTGTATATTTCGTTGATGATACAGAATATTTAATACTTTTATTCATCCTTGTTGACTATGTACATTTAGATCCTGAGTTTACTAGCTTTAGAGAGGAAGCAGGGAGGTTCTCGAAGTACAGATTTTATACATTAAATGTATAAAATATTATTGCCTTTGGAACTTTCATCTCGCTTACTTCTGCATATTTAGGAAGAGAACATATGCATTCGTTCGAAAGGGACTTGAGAATTAATACTTAAAATATTTATGAAGCTTCATTCTTATATTATTTATTTTTTGAGATGTTCTCCGACTTTCTGGAATATAAACACAAGGATTTCGAAGAGATGTGAATACATTTTTCATTCTTTATGGTTTGTGTTATATTGTAGAATAAGATGTCTCGTATCTTTCAGAGTTAGAGTATTTATGTTTCATGTATGTATGTTAGTTATAGCATGTGCTGTTCAATGAACGCACGCAAGTTGCGCTTTCAGAGCGGCCTTCAAGCTCGTTTCATGATTCTAATAGTGAAGACTTGACTATTGATGGCTTTTACACTTTCTGTTGGGTAGTATTGAGTAGATTAGCTACTATTGGTTGAAGGGTAAAATGAAAAGTTCCTATTGGCTGTTGCTGTTCTTACTACTGAATTTTAGGGAAGTAGGGTCTTTGCTTGTTTGAGGCGGTGGGATATGATAGTCCTTTTTCTCATTATATGCATTAGTGCGAAGGGGAGGTGTCCCATTGGCTGCCCGTGTTGGCTGCAAATACTAAGGAGGAGAGTTGGTGTGGACTATACTGTTCAAAGAAGATAGTAACTCGTATATTTAATTTCAGAAAGTATTTGTTTAAGATGTATCACTACTGTGTTTCAATATCTATCAAGTTTTTTTGTTTGAATGTGGAAAATGGGCGTCGTTAAAACCTAAATCGGCAACTATCTCTGGTTAAATATCCGTTAAAAATTATAGCTACAATCGATCTCGAAAAGAAATTAAAATGAGAATAACAGTCGGGCCCAGTTAATACACGTGGCATTCGGGGTCCATGGTTGCTAAAGGAGTTACAGTATTGATATAAATTGAGCGAATGAATATATATATATATTAGTCAAAATTGGTGTATTTCCTTGTCCTAGCCCATTTTTATCTGATTAACGTATCAACAAACTAATGAATTTTGTTCTAATTTTTTAACCATTCCAATAGTGTAGACTCGGGTAGATGAAGTTGTCCAACAATTTCTGCTTCTTTTGTCCCCTTTCGAGAACATTGAGTTTTAGTTTAGTTAAGTTTTTATTAACGTCGCACTAGAAGCAACATGAGGGCTATTGGCGACGGACCTCGTAATTTTGAACCTTGGACACGTGACGAGGACAGCACCTGAGCTGGCACCCCCTCTCCTAACTTCCACACCATGCCAACGGGAGGACTTTGAGCCCCGACAGATTTAACGTGCATCAGCTCCGGTTACACGGCGGGTCTTTAGCAGCCAATGATCGAACCCGCGACTGAACGAAAACCGCCGGCCACGAATCCGAAACCATAACCACCAGGCCACTCGATAATATTGAATTATTCCTTAATGGTACAAACCTTTTATTATTGTGGTTTACATTCTAATTATTGCAGAAATATTTATACAAGAAATTTTTTTTAACTCTCTCAAAATCTGACTAACATAAAATGTTAAAAGATGAAGCTTAATCTCACTGGCCACAATATCTTGGAACTAATCTCTCTTACAAATAATTCGAGATGAAAAACCAACGTTTTTATATGGTGGCAGAGTTTATTAAAAAAATATTTGAATATTAGTTAAAAATTGTTGCGAATGTCTAAATATTGCATTGTTAGGCGAGTTAGAGCGATTCCCAAAATTTCAGAGCTCTAGCTTGATGGGAAGGTGGTTAAATTAACTATCGAAAATTTGATGACACTCAGGTACACACACTTCAAGTGAAATACGTAAAAACGTTAAAACTAATTAAAATTAATTCATCCGGTAAATTAAATAGTTGGAATGCAGTTTAGTCAAACCACTCTTGAAGACATGAATTATTTGGCGTTATTTTGCCAAATGTGGCTACCCTGATCCGCTTCGAAGACTTAACGTTTAGCCAAAAAAAAAAAAAAAATTGCCATATTTGGCAATTTTTAAAACCTCGCCAAGTAGTTGGGCTAAACTGCATTATTTAAAAAAATATTAATTAAAACTTGTCGCAAATGTCTAAATATTGCATTGTTAGGCAAGTAAGAACGATTCCCAAAGTTTCAGAGCTCTAGCTTAATGGGAAATTTGTTAAATTAACGTTCGAAAATTTGATGACACACACACCAAGTGAAATACAGAATAATTCGAGATAAAAACCAATGTTTTTATATGGTGGCAAAGTTTATTAAAAAAATTATTGAAATATTAGTTAAAACTGGTCGCAAATATCTAAATATTGCATTGTTAGGCAAGTAAGAACGGTTCCCAAAATTTCAGAGTTCTAGCTTGGTGGGAAGTTGGTTAAATTAATGATAGAAAATTTGATGAGACACTGATAAACAGGCAGATACACGCCAAGGAAATACATAAAAACGTTAAAACTAGCTAAAATTAGTTAATTCATGCGGTAAATTAAATGGTTGGAATGCAGTTTAACCTGCCATCCTTGGCGACAAGAATTATTTGGAAGTATTTTGCCAAATGTAACTACCCTGGTCCGTTTTACGGACTTAACGTTCAGCAAAAAGAAGAAAAAAAAAAACCCGCCAATTTTTGAAATCTTGCCAAGTGGTTGGGCTAAACTGCATTATTAAATATTGCATTGTTAGGCGAGTAAGAACGATTCCCAAAGTTTCAGAGCTCTAGCCTGATGGGAAGTTGGTTAAATTAACGATCGAAAATTTGATGACACACACACACCAAGTGAAATACATAAAAACGTTTTAATATAACAAATATTCCGAACTGTAACATTTCTCATCTCGAGAAATAGATTTATAAAATTGAAGAAAAAAGGAGGGGTGTTAATGATTGTCTGCTCTTAACAGGAAGTCGTGAATTCATCCGAACAAATGATTATTCTAAATTTCATAAGAAATATAATAATTATGACTCTGCAATTTGTAGGAATGATATCACAACCGATTGCTTATGAGGAGCCGTAGTTAATCCGTGTGCAAAGCAGACTAGCGTATTACTGATCCCCGTGTTAATGGGATCCGACTGTACGTTGATGTTTTGTAATATTTTTCAACAACAGTAAAAAAAAAAAAAAAAAAAAAAAAAAAATGAATGATGAGTAAACTCTGTATAGTTTTATTTTGTTTAGCAAATATTACTTTTATTACTTTGAAAATGACACTGGATAAATATTTGTCGTTACGCCTTGCTTGTTTCTTTAGCAAGACTTGTCTCTCAACTTGGCTCTCCTAGTCATTTCCTGTAGAAGCTACGACTGAATAGCTCTTTGAATTTGTCATCTGTCTGCTTCTTTATTAAGATTTCATTTCCTCCTGTTGAAAAAACTACTGAATGACTCCGTGGCGTTAATCTGTTATCTTCCTAATTTCAATCCAGCTTCTACTTGTATAAATTTTTCGTGATTTTTGTATTGTTTCTAGATGTTGCCGTTTATGAACACATTCGCATCGGGAGACGAGAATTCTCGTTAAAAAAAAAACATTGTGGTCGGGAAACGAGAATTCTCGTTTTGAGAGAAGTGTGTGTTTTCCTGATAAATTCTTAGATAGCGGAATTATTTATTTACATTGGTACATCCTTAAATTTGTTTGTGCATATATGTTTCCTTCATATTTGAGTGTTTTTCCAGTCAATTTATTAAAAGAGCAGTGGTCAATACGTATATTTAATTTGCGTTTTGCATCTATCTATAATGGATAAACTTTATGAAAAGAGGATGCTAGCCTATTGAATATAAATTAGAGTGAGAGTACTTCTCTGAATCAACGGTGGCCGCGATAGCCCGATGGTCATGGGTTTCGTCGAGTCATAGGCTCGAACTTTGATGCTACAAAAGACTCGCTGTGTAGCGAAACTGATACACGTTAAATCCGGTCGAGGTCCCAAATCATTCTGTTGGTATGTTGGGGAAGTTTGGAGAAGATGGTGCCAGTTCAGATGTTGTCCTCGGCACTTGATTGAAGTTCAAAATTACGAGGTCCGCCGCCAATAGCCCTCGTGTTGCTTCTCAGAGCGAGTTAATAAACAATCACAAACTGTAAATCAAAAATACTGACAGTGAATCATAAATTGATATTTATGGTGTGTGGATTGATACTGATACACTATTGCATATAGAATAATTTGAAGGAAATCCAGGCATGGTGCTAATTCAAGATTTTTTTGAAAATATCCTTGATACAGCTGAGCTATTTTTAATGATGACGTTTTGTATCTCTCTGTGTGTCATGAAATAAATAGATATCATAATAAGCTCATAACTGAGCATAAAGTTTCCAAAAATGCGTTAAAGGAGACTGATTAAAACTTATTTGAAGGCAAATAAAATCTGTATTTTAGAAGGAAAAAAAAAACATTTCAAATAATTATTTAAAATTTTAGTTAATTTTAAAAAATATTTCAGTATATTAAAATTTTTACGACTTCTGCAGATTTTAATAATTTTAAACGGTTTTTAAATCAATTTCTTGAAAATCTTCCCTCTTAACTCTGTTTGTGGGTTTGGAGGTACTTATATTGTTTTGTAGTTATACATTTTCGTTCTATCAGACACTACGAAAAACAGTAAAAAAAACCAAGCTTTATTTTTGTGGATTTAAAAAAAAATAACTGTTTATCTAAATCCATATTCCATGAACAAAAACGTCAAGCATATTATACAAACAACCAGAAAAATCTCTAATTTTTTATCGATAAAAAAAAAAAAAAAAAAAAAAAAAGCCTTAGTATTTTAAATACATGGCTGTCATGGAGAGGTGACATGAGAAAAAGCAGTTTATAAAATTTTGAAGATCAATGAAAGGATTTGGCACACTGATAAAGAAAATTTAAATAACTCACTAAATAATGTATCAAGAGCTATGAGATGTTGTACTTACATATAGAACAGTCATATTATTAAAATAAAGTGATAATTTTTTTTCTCGGTATTTTGTTCTTTTTTTTAACACTGTGTCCCCTTAACGAAGAAAAACATGTCAAATATTTGTAATATTGATGGGAATGTCCATTTCAAATGTTTACATCACATTTGCTAAATATATAGTGTTCTTTACTTCAATAACATACAGATATCTCTGTATTCGATTATGTTATAAAAAAGACTTGTAACAGTTTATACACACTCACAATCCTTTTTCTTTCTCTTATGTCATTTGAATTCCATCAAAATCCATTAATTAGATTAATTCAATCAAGCACTTTTTATAGTGGATACTGATGTACAGATATATGCTGTAGACTGTAGGTAATATAGTATTCTTGTATGAGCTGAAATGTAAATTTATTTTCACAAAAACCAGCGAGTTAGAAAAATTGGTTAACATAATGGATGGAATTAAGGTGACTGTATGCCATATCCCATATTTTATTGTTTGAATGAACAGCAACCAAATGGATAAATCCTCTCAAAAGCAAAATATAGTCTTCATTCTTTTTACCCTTTCTTTCCATAAAAACCGGACATGTCCCATCTGTTCTTTGTCGGAACCGTTTTGTCGGCTCACAATTTAATATATATATATATATATATATATCCTTTTTGGGAAGAATATGCCTTTCGCGCTGTTCGATTTAGCTTTGTTCGTTTGCTTTGTCATTGATTTTTCAACTTTGGTATGTAAGAATTCAGAATGCTTGGATAAAAGAAATTCTGAATTCTTTTACATTATTATTCTTACAAAAGATTTTTTTTTACAAGAGCTTATTTTTCTCAATTCGATTTTCTTTTCACTGTATGAGATATTTTAAATCAACTTTTACGTCTTGAAATTTTCCAAGCCTGCAACCTTAATTTTAGAATCGACTACGTTTTCCCTTTTTCTATCTTATCTTTCAAAAATAATTCAATCTTAAATGCATCAGTTCTTTCGAATCTCATATAATAAAATATGCTCTTGGTAAAAAGAGAAAATATTTTCAAGCTTCATAGTTACTTGTGTTAGTTGTAATAAACTTTTGCATTTAAGAAACTTAAATTTATGTAAAATATTCAGTTTTTATGTTCTATTCCCGAAAAATTTAATTGTTTCTTCATTCCCTCTCTTGGACAACCAAGCCGCGGTAGCCAAGGGATCTTGTCATTAGCTCACCACCAGCATCGTTTTCATCGAGTCAAGTTCTGATTCGAGGTTCTAGGTTCGAGTTCTGATGCCGTTTAACAGGCTGATGCATGCTATATTGAACCAATCAAAATATCAAATCCCTATAATGAACCAATCAGATTTAAGACTATTCAAGTGTAAGTAGCGTAAAAAAAAAAAAAAAAAAAGAAAAAAAAAAGAAATTTGGCAAAATGTTAATCCTGGTTTTGAGAGCAGATATTTAGTGAATATTATTCAAAACTTTTGTTTATTTCCATCTTAAGTATATTATTTAAAGTTAAAGTAAAAATTAAAAAAGAGGAATTATAAAAAAATTTCTTGATAACGTAAAGCATATTGATTTCTTTTTTTTAATTTAATTTTTTAATGGCTATATTTTTAGAGGGGTGGGAGAAACTTTGAAAGCCGACTGTGTATGTTGACTCCGCATGCATAATTTCGTTTCTCATTTTCGTTTGTAATTCATTTTTGCGCTACTTAGTTCATTTGATCAAAATTGAGATAAAGTTAGCTTACATAATTTACATATTAAAACGATTAAAAGTATTGCAAAATCATTGTACTAGTACCTGTTTGTATTTCAATTTTCATTATTTTATACCTGATATGAAAAAAAGTGTGGTTTTTGTGCTTTACATTTTCTTTTTAAGATACCATGTTAAGTATAAAAACTTTTCCCCCCGGGTTAATTTAAATTGCATAAAAGAATATTACCAAAAAAATATTTGTTATTTAAAACATAGTTATTTAAAATTAAGGTAATCTATTTATTTTAAAATTGAATTATATTACTGCTCCAAATGTGTAAAACATTATAATACGCAGCTAAAAACAGCATTATTGTCTTGCAGTATTGTTTTCTGTAATCCAATTAGTTGGATATATTCATATCTTGTTTGCGATTACTTTCTTTTCATTGGTGTGATTTCCGATCACAAAAGCCGCCGTATTCAAAGATGGGGTTTTATCTTTTTCGCAGAGCTGATCTCATGAATTCATTCAGATAGTTTTATCTCGTTACCTTTATAAGAATTTTGATCGAAAATCTAATCGAAAGGAATTTCTATCTCCAAACTAAAATCAACGATAAATGTAATGCATAAGGTATGTTAGAAGTGCCCTTTTCCGCAACATTTGAAGATAAAAGCAGCTTTTTTTATAGCTCCCCATGCAATTTATTTCAAATATTAAATTTCTAATCTAAATTACGATGGCTGTTGACTATTTTTATCCATTAAAAGCCAAAAAGCTCGTGACTGGCGTACGCAATGTTATTTTTTCAAACTTGTTTATCTAGCATTGAAGTTGATATTTAGTACGCTTCTTCTGGAAACCTTTCCTATCGCATCTTTTATTTTCCAATTGGAGTCGAACTGGTTTTTCTGTGTTATTTTACTCCAAAAAGGGAAAGTTTTCGATCTGACCTGATGTTTTCCTGATCGAAAGTTACGAGAGTTCGCTATGAGTATTGAAAAGATGCTGAAATAGTTTTCCGAGTCAACTAGAGGAATCGGTTACTGAAAGGGGAATTCGAAAAAAAAAAAGCGAACAGGTATGTGTATCTCGTATTTGCTCAGATTCTTGGTGGGCGACTGGCAGGTGCAGGTGGACAGAGTAAATACTTAATTGGATTACTATAAAAGCTTGAACGGTTCAGAAGGTGAGTGGACGCTATAGGACTAGATGTACGCTGTCCACCTACGTTTTGCGGTGCCCTGAAGTGGTTCTTTCTTTTGGGGCCGTGAAGTTTTGACATTCTTTCTTTCATGTTTTTGATGCATCGATGACAGGAATATCGATGTTTGCGAAATGCAAGTAGTCGTTGGCTGACTTTACGTAGGCGGCGAAAGTCTCCAGTCGGCTTACGCCTTATTTGTGAATGGATTCCGTGTACGATAGTCGTGTGTGTTTTGAGATTATTTGACCATTTTGTGAATTAGAAATTGGAATTGCCCTTCATGGAATATGATAAATTCTAAAATTGTGAATTTTTATAATAATGGATATGGATGAGATTGACTGAAAAGAATATTGTTTTCTTTTGAAGGTAAAGTGATGGGGTCATTTGTGTGTGTTTGTTTTTTTTACATTGTAAAATAACTGGCATATTTGAAAGTTTCTTCAGACAGATTTTTAAAAGAAAAATGATGGTCTTTTAAATAATTTATCAGCTTGTGGTTCTTTGTATGAAATATTAAGTGAAGGAAATTAAACATAGCTGATTTCGTAAATTTATAATCGTAAAGTTTAATGTTGTGTGTGAATAAGTAAATATTATTAAAAAAAAAATTAATCGTTTAAAATTTTTTTGTATTTAAATGTGTGATGTTATTTTATGTTATGTTAGTTAGAACTATAAGAGGAATTGTGTTGCAAGATATGTGTATGTGTGCACACACACAGATTAATGTGTTACAGATTCTTACCTGATTCACACATGAATGAATGAACCGTTTTTAAATAGAAATAATGTAGTTAATTTATTAAAAAAAAAAACATTTTAAAGGATTATCATGAGATTGAAATCGTATTTATGCGTTTTTATTTGGATGTAAGATTTTTTTATTTTTAGTCTTGAAATGAGGTATTTAACACTTATTAATCGAAGAAATTCAAAGTATTATAAACTTACTGTCATTTTATGTAGAATCTGCTTCAACAGTTTTAAAGTTATTAATCGTGTTTTGAATATGTTAATTCGAGAATGAAATTTTTTAAAATTTTTGCATATTAAAATTGGTAGAAATCCTAAATAAAAACCTTTTCATTAAATAGGCTTTCAAAAAATCTTAAGAAGTGAATTCTATGTTCACTTGTATCAGAAAATTAAGTTTATGGTGTTCTTAAACGTTTTCTTTCCTGGATTTGATCAATAAATGATGAAATTATTTTTCATTGTACGTGCTCTTAATTAAATTTGCTCAGATTTATGTCGATATTTGTGGAAAAAAGACACGTTTTTTTATCAATAAAATTTTTATATATTTAGACTTTATAGAATATTCTGAAACGCGCAAATTTTTTATTTTATTTTTATCTTAAGCGCTCAAAATTCTTATCATTGGAGAAATTCTTATTTATGTATATTGCATGAGTGTTTGAAGTCTAATATTAAACTTATGTTAAATTTGTTATGAATTATTACGATTTGAGTGTTTTTCAGATTTTATACTTTTTTTTTTATTTTGTATTGTAAATTGAGTATCTAATGTTTTCAGTCTTGAACACGCAGCTTCTAATTCCAAATTAATTCTATGATATTTATGCATTTCCTTATTTATCATTAATTATACTGATATCGCAATTGATGAATTGCTAAGGAAATTCTTGATTAAGTGAATGTGTTTATATATACTATGAATTAAAAATCTTGTTATCGTATTGAATAGCTCATGTTTCTTTTTGGTTCGTAAATTTTAATAGGATTGCAAGGAATATTTTATTTAGTTTTTTGGTAATTTAACTCCTGCATTCAATAGGAAAATAGTTTTTTTTGTCAAATTTTATCGCTTAGTCATTGCATATTTGCCAATAATTTCTTCATTTAATATACAAGCTTGTTTACTTTTTGTATTATTATGTTGTCAGATTGTGATCTTGGCTATACATAAATCATTCAATTATCGGAAAATAAATAAGATTCCCCCCCTTCTGAACCTGGGCCGTATCATCCATAATGCTTATTAGTTTGAGAATTATGTGTCCTCTAATGATTACAGACGCTATAATTTATTTCGATTAATATTTTCTTACATAATTTGATTATAAAATACCGGAGGAGACTCTAAATATCTGAAAATATTAGGATGTGCAAAGGGTCTTATTTTTGAAGAAGACTAAATTGTTTTGAAGACTTGTATATCATTTAAAAATGTTTAGTATTTACATATGAAACATTAGTGTAATTTGATTTATTATTGGGTGGTCGATGTTTGAACAAACTATGCTACAATTGGATCTCAGGGGCTTACTATTTTTAGGTAGATACGGGCATCATGCTACCGAGGCACCCTAATGATCTTTTGTGTCCTCTGGAGTTTACTGTCTTTGATAAACACGCTTGAAGTATCCTTAGGACACCCTAGTTTCTCTTCTCTGTTTTGTCAATCATTTATAACTTTCTTTCCTTTTTTTGCAAAAACGTCTAGATCGTAATTATACCTGTTTAGCTCAGCATTACCATATCTGGCTCTTTCACCATTAAACTCCATCACTCACTCCCGCGTAAGTTAGTTGTTAAATTCGTTGTTGATATAATTTTCGACATAGCTAAATTAGTAAATGTCTTTCAAAATTCTGAATTCATCCGGGTTTTTTTTTGGGGGGGGGGGGCGTAAAACGATTTTACTGACAAAGGATACTCAGTTATGATTTTATAACGCGATAAGAAAGTCAATTATATTGGTTCTATTTTTGTAGAAATAGTACAACTTTAAACATTGTTTTCATTTTTTTTTATTAAGAGTTATTTATATTTTCACTGTCGTAAAATATTATTCTAAACCATAAGATTGTCCATATTCACTGCATATCAATTCCGATATCCCTTCATAAAATCTTCTCATTATATTTAGCTTTTAAAGTTAATTTTCTCTGTATTGTACTCCCTCTATAATCCGGCACTTTACCTATCCAGCCAATAGTTCGGCGTTTTTTATTTCGTGTGTTGACACTGTATTTGCGTGTTCTGTATTAAAACTATAACTCTAATATAAAGTTTTTGCCGTTTTAAATGATTATTGTTACTGATTTTCTGATAATCCGCCGGTGCTCTGATTCGATATCTGCCTGATTACCCAGAGAATACTGCATTTATTATTTTTCATAAATTAGCCAAGCTTGTCAAGAATGAAACTGTTTTGAATGTTAGAAAGGGGAAAAAAAACTACACATTTAAAAGAATGAAATGGATGAGTGATTTTAATATCATTGTACTTTCACCCACCCCAGGATGACTTGCGGAATCACGCTGGTATGGCGGCGATTCCATTCTCTACGACAAACAATAAATGTCACTTGAGTAGAACGCACGATAGTGTGTGTGTTTTCTCGAATCAGACGTGGCCTTTTTAAGAAAAAAGCATGGCTTTCGTCCCGATGCCGCGATAAACAGCTTAGGAGGAGCTAGCTACAAGCAAACGTCTCGGGCTCTTTCGCTCAGCTGAGAAAGAAACCTTCCACACAACAAGAGCGCCACAAACTGGTTTGTCCGCTCAGTTGCGTTTTACCTGTACATCAAGGCTTCTAAAAGCAGGAATGTGTGATGCAAGGCAACCCGACGTATACTGGGCCACCCGTTTCACAAAAACGGCTGTAATTTGAAACGATTTTTTACCTATCCCGGAATCGAGTCCGGCTCTGGACCGTCTCGATGGGGAGATAGTCCAACCTGGAATAACAAAGTCCAGCTGGGGCTTGACTGACTTAAGGACTTAATCACTTACTGCCTCGCTCTACTTGCTGCTGTTTGCTACAGAAATTATGGGTAATCACCACTCGGAATTACGAGAGAAATCTGCTAGGAAGAAAATGGGTGAGTCTCGACTGTTGGTACCTGGTACCGAGAATTCTCTCTCCTTATCCTCTTAACCCTCACGTTTATTTTATTATTTTTATTTCCTCTTTCCGCATCGCTGTGATTGAAATTTGATCCCCGCGTATACTCCTTTAATTTGGTATGATCTCCAGTGAGCTTTAATATATATCGTAAACAAGCTGCAGGGGTTTGGAGACGTGCATACGTAATGAAGAGTGAACCTTGAGCGTAGGATTGCTATGTGAGTTTTTTGACGAAGGTCGATCGGCCCATGGTGTAGATGGAAATACCACCACGAAATTAAGAGGAAGGAATGAAAAAAAGAAATTAAGAAAAAAAAAGTTCGACGAAAAAATTTCTTGTTTGCGCTAACTTCTTCTCTTATTGGGACATTTTCTTCGCCAATTAAATTGGAGTACTCTTTTAACCGTCTTAATTTACGTCTTCTCGAAAAAGTTGATTGTACTAGCCTGTATACGAAGCGCAGCAAGAATGTGAGGTGTGACATCTCTCACGGTGGTTTAGGGTTTTCCAAACGATATATGTGAATCTTATCTCAGGATTTTTCTAATTCGGATACCTTTTGCTATTGATTGTGTTTGGTTAACATTTTGGACCTGGAATGCGATTTGTTGTGTTTTTGGTTGTGAAGTAAGTTTTCGAATATTTCATTATTTTGCTTATTTGTTTAACCTAGCTTTCCCTGCTCCTTAAGATTGCTACTAACTAGTTTAATCCATCACTTTTATCAAAATTGAAATTTTTAAGGAATATTTTATGAATTTAGTTTCGCTAAATATTTTCATTAATGTATTTCGATTCATTTTAATTGGGCATTTAATTCATCCTTAACAAAAAAAAAAAAAAAAAGTTCGTAATGTATTACAAAATTAAATTTCTTATTATTATTTGAGTTGATAAGTATGCAAAGGTATACTTTCAATCCAAATTTTTTCGCCGAACTCCAATTTTGGTTTACCATTGTTAATATGAAATTTTTTAAAACCTTTCAAACGATGTCTTGTTAGATTCAAAATTATATAATAGATATTTTACACAATAAAATCAGGAAACAAATTCAAAATTTAGTCGTATGTAAAACAAAAATATTGAGATAATTTAAACACTTAAAATAATAATTTCCTTTCGCTTTTCTCATGAAAGTGAATTCCCTTTCGTTCTCCATTTTTATGACTGATTTAAAATTTATTCACCGTCTTTATCGTTTGAAAACATTAAAAGATGAAAGGAAAAAAAAAAAAAAAAAAATAAAAAAAAAATTTTTTTTTTTTAAATATAATTTTGTCGTTTCACAATTTTCAAAATAAAAAAATCCCCGAATTTAATCGTAAATTTGAAACTAAATTGTGAATCTATAATAGCTTCGTGTATTAACATTATTTATCCTATCAAATTTTCAAACAATTATTATTATTGCTAAACTTTTCTTTTGGCTTAGAAATCTTGAAGGTTTTTAGAAGAAAATCATACTGATCTTCTAAATTCTTAAAACAGAAATTAGTTTTTCAGGGTGAGTTTGCATTAATTTAAAACAATTTCTCTAGCATTACATTTTGGTTTTGTATGCATTTATTTTTTTTATCTTAAATTTAAACATGTTACATTCATTAAAATGTACAGTAGTATTCATGTGATTTTTTTTTAAAAAAAATTCTGAGAAATCTCTGGAATAATTAATTTATCAGAACAATTGAATTTTTATGGTATAAAAGATTAATTTTAGAAATGATAAATGTTAAATGTAAAAAATGTTAGAAATAAGATAACTCTAATTCACATGAATTAAAAGGGTGACGTTTTGGGGAAAAAAATTATTAAAAATTAATTCAAATTGAAATCTTTTTTGCGTATTTTTACAAAACATAAATAAATTGAGATAATATGCGAAAAATAATTTTACAATAATTTCAGATTCATGTAAAAATCCAAAATGATGTATGTTATGTGCAATGTTGCATGTTTGTGTGTGTATATATTTATTTATTTTTTTTTTTATCTTATCAGGCCTGAACCTAATCTGGTTTGCATTTTTTAAATGTCATTTTTAATATCTCTTGCATTATTTTGAATAGCATGTTTGAGTTTATCTATATTAAAAAGCAATAAACCATTCAAAAAGCTGCTTTAAAAGCAAACTCGCCTGGATTTTTGAAACTTTTTATGTATTTGATTTGAGTTCGTTCCTTTTAATCAATGCTTTATACAAAAGTATTAGCTTCGTTTTTTACGTATAAATTCAATATCTCCTTATTCAACAGTCACAAAGTTCTCAAGTATTATGTAATAAATGTATAAAACGCTGTATTCATTCATGTTTTCTTACTTTTTAAAAAATATTATTTCTTCAAGTGGTTTTAGTTTTGAATCACTATAAAAAAAATCATGTCTGACCGTCCCATCACACTTAGAATTTATGAGACAGCGTGTAGTAGTATACATATGAGTGTATGTGTGTGCGATGTGCATTTTTACGTTTTCTTGTAATTGCATAAGTTTAGTTTATTCATTTAAAATTGTTAATACATTGTTGGAATACGAGTATGCTTTGTCATTGATCGGCAACACCGATATGCTTACGCATACTTTATTTTTACATTACATATAATAAAAATCT